>CM019150.1:2079007-2115217 GCA_009733165.1 Naja naja
AAGCAGGAGGCCCTATGCCATTCCAGAGAAATGGATGTCCAGTCTCTTCTTTAAAACCTCCAGTGATGGAGCCCACAACCTGGAAGCAACTTCTGTTCCACTGGTGTTCTCTGTTAAGTTTCTCCTTAATTCCAGGTGCTTCTCTCCTGATGAGTTTCCCTCAATGTTTCTTTCCAGCCTTCAGGGGCTTTCTTTGACCCCTCCTTCTTTGTGGCAGTCCCTGAGATATTGGAAGAATGCTACCCAAATGTCCTTGGTTCTCACACTGACATCTGATGTCTGGGCCATGTTCTCCTACTCCTTCCCCATTGTTTGTTGGCAAGCTGAGATTTAACAATAATCAAGTTGGAAGGGATCTTATAGAGTCATCTAGTCCAACCTCACAAGCAGGGCCTACACCATTTCTGACAGATGGCTGTCCAGTCTCTTTTTGAAAATCTCAAGTGATGGCGCTCCCAGAACCTCTGAAGGCAACTTCTGTTCCATTGGTGAATGTTCTCACTATCAGAAAGTTTCTCCTTATTCCCAGGTTGAATCCATTGTTCCTTGTCTGGCCTTCAAAGGTGTTTTGGAAAATACCTTGACCTTCTTCTCCTTCTCTCTGGGTCAACCCCTCAGATATTGGAAGGCTGCTCTCTGTCTCTGGTCCTTCTCTTCACTGATAGCCAGCTGCCCAGTTCTGTTTGTTCTTAATACACTTTAGTCTCCAGCCCATCATCATCTGGTTGCTCTTCTCTGCACTCTTGAGTCTCAACCTCTTTTTATAAGTGTGGTGACCAAAACTGGATGCAGTACTCTGGGTGTGCCTACTAAGGCTTTGTGAGAATGGTGATCAGGTGGGATCCTACCTGTTCCACTACGCTTTGGTGACCGCACATTGTGCGTGCACATACACTACAACATCGTGCACCCAATACCTGCAGCTTTTCCCACACCTGCTGAGTCCTGCAAGGCCAATCAGCTGGAGGATAAAGAGAGAATAGAGCAGGGCCAATCCTGCACCTTTCTCTTCTTTTCCCTCTCAGCTGATGTGAAACCTTTTTCCCTTCACTCAGCTGATCAATGAGGGGTTTTTGTTTTGTTTTTACTACCGTTCAGCGAGACCAGTAGTGGTAGCATACCACCACTGGTGGTGATAATAGTTGCAACAGCACGAAGTCTTTTGAAGCTGGACGCTATGTTTTCCCAGGCAGAAGTGAGAAGCTTCAACTCTCGATGTCTGGAAGGACTCTTCACCACAGTGGCAAGAATCCTTTAAGGAGGATCCCTGTGACCGCAAGCTTGAACTAGGAGGCGGCTTGTTCAGTGTTTATTTCATTTATTTATTTATTTGATTTGTCAATCGCTTACAAGATAATAGGTATAAGTATAGACATAGTTATGAATACATGAAAGGGATACATATAAAAAAAATAAAAATAAAAAGAATCAATAGGACAGGGACAGTAGGCATGTTGCTGCGCTTATGCGTGCCCCCTACAGACCTCTTAGGAATGGGGTGAGGTCAATAGTAGACAGTCTAAGGTTGAAGTTTTGTGGGTTTGGGGAAGAAACCACAGAGTCAGGTAGAGTATTCCAGACATTGACCACTCTGTTGCTGAAGTCGTATTTCCTGCAATTGAGTTTGGTGCAGTTTACCTTGAGTTTGTATCTATTGTGTGATCTTGTATTGTTATGGTTGAAGCTGAAGTATTCATTGACCAGAATGACATTGCAATGTATGATTTTATATACTATACTTAGATCGGACCGAAGGCGGCAGTTCTAGTTTTCTAGGTCTAGAATTTCGAGTCTGGTGGCATAAGGTATTCTGCAATGAGTAGAGGAGTGGAGAACTCTTTGTGTGAAATATTTCTGGAATTTCTCAACTGTGTTAATATCAGATATGTGATGTGGGTTCCAGACTGATGAGCTGTATTCAAGTATTGGTCTAGCAAATGTTTTGTATGCTCTAGTTACTAGTGTGATATTACCAGAGAAAAAGCTATGTAAGATTAGGTTAACAACACCTAATGCTTTTTTGGCTATGTAGTTTCAGTAGGCTCGAGCACTTACATCATTAGAGATGAGTACTCCAAGGTCCTTGACAGAGTTTGGATCATCAACAAGGCCTGTATTTTATTTTCTGATTTTTTTTGCCAGTATGTAAGACAGAGCATTTATTTGTTGAGATTTGAAGTTGCCATTTGTTTGACCATTCTGATACATAGTCAAGGTCTTTTGAAGGGTAGCAGTATTGTCTGTGATGTTGAATAGCTTTACATCAGCAGCGAAGAGAACATAGTTGCTCTTAATATGATCACAGAGATCATTTATGTAGAGTGTGAAGAGAGTTGGTCCTAGAACACTGCCTTGGGTGACACCACTGTTGACAGGTACAGAATTTGATCGGATGCTCCCAATTTTGACCATTTGTTGTCTGTTTGACAGGAATGCTTCTATTCAGTTATGCAGGTATCCAGAGATACCATAAGATTTTAGTTTTAGGAGTAGTTTGTGGTGTACCACTGAATCAAAAGCTTTACAGAAGTCTATGTAGATTGCGTCTGTTGCTTTGCCCTGATTGAGTTGTGTAGTCCATATGTTTTTGCAGTGTAAGAGTTTCAGATTACAGGATAGTCTTTTTCTGAAACCAAATTGTTTATTAGAGAGTAGGTTGTTTGTCTCTAAGTGGAGGATAATGGATTGGTTAATAATTGATTCCATGACTTTACGGGTGACGCAGCATAAAAAGATTGGTCTGTAATTTTCAACTAGGCTGGGGTCTCCCTTTTTGAAGATGGGGATGACTGTGGCTTGTGACCATAGTTTTGGCAAGGAGCTGGTCCTAAGAGATTTTTCAAAGATTATGCTTAGAGGTTTGGCTATGGCAGTGGATAGCTTTTTAAAGAAGTCCGTCCAGTCCAATAGATAGAGATGGTTTTAGATTGCGTAGTGCAATGTAGTAATTTCATGTGTTGCACGAGGATTTGTGTAAAGAGGAACTCTCAGAGCAAGCAGCGAGGCCCTCAGATCGGGAGTGACCCATTGCCTTGGCCAAGCAGGGAAGGGCTTGCTGGGAGAGCCCACTGCAGGGGAAGAAATTTCCTGACAATCTGAACACAAACACCTGGGCAGGTGGTGCCACCTGCTGGTCATTTGATGCCCACAAAGGCTGCAAAAGTTGATGGACTTGGCTGAGATGGCTAAACTGACAGCTATGATTAAAGAAAAAAACATGATTGCTTTTGTTTCTACTTGGAAACCAGTTCTCGACTTGGTTCTTGAGGTGGAAAAGATGAAACGTTGATTTTGGGCTTTACCTATTAAATAATTTTCTTGTTATAGAAATGGCTAGTTCACAGTAGAAATAAAAATTAAGATAAGCAAGAAAATGGGAAGAGAACAGCTGTCTGATCTTAAGGAATAAAAATCACTGGGACCTGATGAATTACATCTCAGAGTTCCTAAAGGAGCTGGCAGATGTTATCTCAGAACCATTGTTCCATGTCTTTCAAAAACCCTACAGCACTGCAAAACTACCAGAGGATTGGAAAAGAGCTGATGTGGGAAGAAAGATGGAGTGGAAACAGACCCAGGAAACTACAGGCCAATCAGCTAATACCTGGGAAGATACTGGAAAAGATACATGAAAAACAGATCTATCAACATCTAAAAACAAATCAAATTACAACTAGGAGCTGGCATGGGTTTGTTAAAAACAGATCATGCCAAACCAATCTTATTTCATTCTTCAACATAGAGACTAAATTAGTAGACCAGCAAAATACTGTGGGCATAATATACTTAGACTTCAACAAAGCATTTGACAAAGGAGACCACAAACTACTTTTTGGTAAGCTAGAAAAAAGTGGAATAGATAGCACCACCACTAGATGGACTCGCAACTGGCTGACAAACCATAAACAATGAGTAGTCCTTAATGGGTCTAAGTCTACATGGAGGAAATAAGCAGTGGGGTGCCACAAGGTTCCGTCTTAGGCCCAGGACTCTTCAATATCTTCATAAATGGCTTAGTTGAGGGAATAGAAGAGAACTCATCAATTTTTTTTGTTAATTACATTTATATGCCGCCCTTCTCTGAAGACTCAGGGCTTGCAAATTTTCAGTTGACACTAAGCTGGCTGGAATAGCCAAAACCCCAGAAGAGAAGTTCAGGATCCAAAAAGATCTTGACAAATTTGAACAATGGGTCCTATCTAACAAAATAACATGTAATGTGGAGCAAAGCAAGATTTTACACCCAGGCAGGAAAAACCAAAGGTACAAATACAGATTAGGCAAAATGTGACTTAAAAACAGTAACTCTGAGAGGGACCTTGGAGTCCTAGTGGATGGTCATTTGAATATGAGCCAGCCATGTGTGGCAGGGCAGCAGTCAAAAGAGCTTATACGATCCTTCATTATATAAACAAACGCACACAATTTAAATCAAATGAAGTATTTGTACTGCTTTATAAAACCTTACTGGGAGATGGGCGGAGCTGGTGTCACCGCGAGATGGAGGTGATCTCGACTCCTGAGATCACCCCCGATACTGCCGCTTGGGATGGTCCCCTGGGATCTAAACCACTCGTAGGGTCGGTGAAAGTTGGGGCGCCTCCTGTTGATCCCAGGGGCGTCGCAAAGTCCCTGGTTGATCCAGGACTGCCTCTTTACCGAAATGCGCTGAGGCAGCCATCGGGATGAAGAAGCTGTGACAGCTCCAGAGGAATGAGATTGGAAGAAGTTTGTCGGTCGGTGAGATCATTTTGTTTTAACCCTTTGGGAACACCCTAGTAATTCTAATGGTGTGAAATTGAGTGCAAGATGGATTAGGCGGTGGAAGAGATCGGGCTTGAAAGTAAAGAATTTTGTTTCTTCTTTCTTTTTATGGCTTTAAAGACTTTCCCTTCACTTTTTCTTCTTGGGAGTTTTGAATACCTTCTATATTTTTGAACTTTGTCTCCTTTTTCTTTTTCTTTTTTTTTGGGGCTCTAATGTAATTTGGTTATTTTGACTTGGTTACTTTTCATTTTTGCATATAAGAAATGGCTGCTGAGGCTTTTTTCTCCTTCTTGTTTTGAATGAGACAGGAAGTGATATATTTTGGGAGCCATCTGGCAAGGAAGTGAAAGTTGGCTGAGAGATACAATATTGCTACCTAGAGGCTCTCTATCTTATACAAACATATACATTTGCAAGGACTGTATCCAAGGCTCTGTTGATTAGAAAATGCTGGATAGGTGCTTTTGGAATATTTTTGAGCCTGCAGTTTGGAATTGAAGAGTAAAGCGACCTTGGAGAGTTTTAAAATAAAAGAACTGCAATTCTTCGAGAGGCAAAAACAGAAGAGCTGGAATCTCTCCTCTTTCAATTGTTAAGCTCTGGACTTTGCATAGTGGCAGTGGAATAAAGAGTGATATTGCTTCCTGCCAAGGTCTTCTATTGTTTGGAACTTAATTTTTTATAATTGGAGCCCCTAAAAATATATTTTGTTATTCTTAAAGGATACTTTACTATTTTATTATTTTTATTTTTAACTTTTTATTGATATTTTCCTATTTTCAATTTTAGCCTTTTCTCTTTTGAGAGTTGGCTTTTCATTTTGTATATTGGAAACAAGACAGTTAACTATTGGATCCCTTCTTTTTTTCTTTCCCTTTTTTCTTTTTTAAACTCAAGTTTTCTATTTATACATTCTTCTTAGTTTTTAAATTTTTACCCTTTTCTTCAAATTATTGATATATCATTGACACGTTATTGAATCTCTTTTTCTTCTTTTTTACTATTTTCTCTTTTTTCTTTTTGAGTAGGATTGTTCCTCTCCTTTCTTATATTACTAATTTTTATCTTTTTATTATTGGCTTCCATTCCCTTTTTTTTTCTTCCCTTTTTGGAATTGGTGTTGACAATCTCGGCAACAATGAGTAGAAGATCTTCAATCCCACAAGTAATAACTCCCGCATCGACAACATCACAGCAAGAAAAGGAAAAAGAGAAAGAAGATACAATGCAGAAGATACTACAAGCGGTAAATGAGATTGGAAAAAGAACAGAGAAAATTGAACAGAAGTTAGACAAGACAGATGAAAATATAAAGGCTTTACAGCAAACAATGGAGAAATATGGTGAGAGGATGAAGAAAGTTGAAGAGCAGCAAGAACAAAGAGATAAGGAAATGAGGAGTTTCAATACCAGATTAAGTGAAGTTGAAAGTGACCATAATGAATCATTGCGAAGCGAAGTTGATAGATTGGAATTTTATTTGAGATTCCAAAATGTTGAGGAAGAGAAGGGGGAAAATTTGTTGAAGAAAATGACACAGATTTTGGCAGAATTGTTAGAAACAATGGAAGAGAAGATGAGGGATGGAATAGATGAAATATTTTGAGTCTACACAAGGTATGCAACGAGGAATAAACTCCCAAGAGAAATCCATATTAGGTTCACTAAGAAGAGCATTAAATCAAAATACTGCAAGCAACTAGAGATAAGACATTGAAGCACAATAATAAAGATATTATGGTATTGAAACAGGTACCAAGAAGAATAAGAGAGAGGAGAAGAGAATATGTTCTTATCCAAAGAACTGTTCAAGAGAGGTGTAAATTACAGATGGTTAATACCAGAAGGCCTTCTGTTCGTGTGGTGGGAACAAAGACATAGAATTGATACAGTGGAGAGAGCACAATTCTTTTACGATGAATATTTTAGAGGAAAGGATGGAAATGGAAGACAAGAGGAGCTGATTGTGGAACTTCCAAAGGAATGTGTAGCAACAAGCGAAGAAGAGGAACAACTTGGAGCGGCAGGTGGTCTACCTAGAGAACGAAGAGAAGTTAGAATGACTAGAGCAATAAAACCTGTTGTGGCCCTGCCTCCTGAGCCTGTGCTGACAGAGGAAGAGGACCTGGATGATGAAGGGGAGGAACGGGCATTGTATTCATCCCCAGGACCTTCCTCCCTGACACTGCCTTCCTCCCCAGGACCTTCCCCCCTGGCAAGGCCTTCTTCCCCAGGACCTTCCTCCCTGGCAATACCTCAGGGGTCATTGGAAAGCCGAGAGGAACAGCCTGAGTTACGCCAGGAGGGAAGCATATCAGCACAACCACAGCTGGGGAGTGAGGAGGAGGATTCCTGGCTTGATCCCAAGCAGCGTCGGAGGGAGAAACGTCAGCAGCAACGTAGGAGGCATGGGAGGGCTAGAGATTGAGCTGGACCACACCCCACAAGGCATAAAAGTGGGTGTGCCTACGTTGCAAACTCTGTGCGTGACAAAGTTCGAACAAACCAAGAATCCTGTGTTGTGGCTGGACTGAATCTGGAGAAGCTCTTGTTTGTGGAGAGAGCACATATCCAGTTCCAGTAGTGCATCATTTATTACACTCTCTTGGAGGGGGTACAGTTTTTGCCAAGTTGGACCTGGCACAGGCATATCAACAATTAACAGTTGATGATGCCACTGCTGAAGCCCAAACCATTGTAACCCATAGAGGTGCTTTCAAATGCAAAAGGTTGCAGTTTGCAGTAAGCGTGGCACCAGGCATCTTCCAAAGCCTTATGGAAAGAATGTTACAAGGGTTGCCAGGGGTGGTGCCCTATTTTGATGACGTTTTAATTTCTGCTGAAAATGACACTCAGTTACACAAGAGACTCAGGGAAGTCTTAACCAGATTCAAAAAAACGGGGTTAAAAGTCAAAGAAGAAAAATGCACACTTAGAACAGATAAAGTGGAATTCTTGGGTTACATGATTGATAAGCATGGTATCCACCCCACAGAGGCAAAGGTTCAGGCAATCAAAGAAGCCCCCAGGCCAAAATGCAAAACAGATTTGCAAGCATTCTTGGGACTCATTAACTTTTATCATATGTTTCTACCTCAGAAGGCAACCATTGCAGAACCCCTACATAGGTTGCTGGACAAGAAATCTGTTTGGGTCTGGGGGAGGAAGGAACAAGATGCATTTAACAATATCAAGAGACAAATCATGTCTGATGCTGTGCTGATACAGTTCTCTGAGAACTTTCCTGTTGTTCTGACTTGTGATGCCTCCCCTTTTGGAGTGGGGGGGTATTGAGCCACGTGCTTCCCAGTGGGAGGGAAGCTCCTATTGCATTTTACTCTCACACCTTGACTAAAGCAGAGAGGAACTACAGCCAACTGGACAAGGAAGCCTTGGCGATTGTAGCAGCTGTCAAGAAATTTCATGAATATTTATATGGGAGAACATTTACTGTTGTCACAGATCACAAACCTCTTTTAGGCATTGTGGCAGGGGACAAACCAAAGCCCATGATCCTGTCACCAAGAATGCTGAGATGGACTGAATTTCTTGCTGCTTATTCATACAAACTGATCCACAGACCTGGTAAAGACATTGGGCATGCAGATGCTTTGAGTCGCTGACCACTTCCTTCACACATTGAGGACCCTGTTCCTGAGACTCACACTTTTTTTCTAGAAACTGTTGCCAAGCTTCCAGTACATGCTGCTCAAATTGCCAGAGAGACTGCCAAAGACACTTTATTGGCTCCTGTTATAGGCTGGATTGAAAAGGGTTGGCCACTTCAGGATCTACCTCAACTCGCCCAACCTTTCAAATCAAGGCAAACTGAATTATCTGTATTAAGAGGATGTATTTTGTGGGGTAACAGGGTGGTTATTCCTGCAAAACTACAAAAAGAGGTTTTGGAAATGTTACATGAGGGTCATCCGGGAATTGTCAGAATGAAGGGATTGGCCAGGAGTTATGTATGGTGGCCAGGTATTGACAAAATGGTTGAAAACTGGGTTGCATCTTGTCCTAACTGTCAGGTAGTCAGGCCTGCCCCACCTCTCCCCACACAGGAATGGGAATGTCCTAGGGGCCCATGGTCCAGGATTCACATTGATTTTGCTGGCCCTACCAGAGGGCACACTTTCCTTATTATAGTTGATGCATATTCCAAATGGCTAGAGGTTATCCCTATGGCATCCACCACAACTGAAGCTGTCATCAAACAGCTTAAAAGGTTTTTTGTAACTCACGGGTTACCTGATGTGCTTGTTTCTGACAACGGCTCTCAATTTACATCCAACCTTTTTGAATCATATCTAGCACAGCAGGGTATCAGACATGCCCTGACAGCCCCTGGGCATCCTTTGGCTAACGGCTGGGCTGAACATATGGTATGATTTACCAAGGAAAAACTTCAGCAATTGGGTCCAGGGGATATCACTGAGAGAGTTGAAAAACTTCTCAGTGTTCAGCATATCACTCCCAACCCCTCAACTAATTTGTCCCCAGCTGAATTGTTGATGGGTAGGAAACTCAGGTCTCCCCGTGACCGCCTTCATCCCACTTACGCACCCAACGCACCACTAGATTCCACTAGCAAAATTCGCACATTCACTGTGGGTGATTCTGTTTATGCTAAGAACCTCATGGGTGAACCATTATGGATTCCTGCTGAGATAACCCAAATCACAGGCCCCAGGTCTTACAGGGTACAAACGGAGGATAGTATCCTCTGGAGCAGGCACATTGATCAGTTAAGATCCAGATTGCCTCAGGAGCATTGCTTTTGCTCCTCTTTGGTTCCCATACCTACTGCCTCTTCTAGGGGGGAAGGGGAGGATCATGAGTGTAATCAGCAAGCAAGAATCAACCCCATGTGTAATGAGCTAACACGACAGGAACCATCCCAAAACTTGTCACAATACCAACAACCATTTCGTAGAAGGGGACTAGAGAGCAGGTGGAGGGTGACTCGCTCTGAATCTGACCGAGCCCAGCTAAGAACCCATGTTAGGACTTACCTGGCAGCTATGGGGGTGGCGAGGAAATCCTACTTCTCCGCCCTCATAGCGTCCGCAGATAATCACCCAGCCGCCCTGTTTGGGGTTACTTGCTCCCTCCTTCAGTTGGGGGGGGGGTGATGGACCCGTTGTGGGGCAGAGCTGAGGAATTTAGTCAGTATCTGCAGGATAAAATCGCTCAGATCCGGGAGGGGTTACGTGTGGATTGTCAGTGGTCTGAGGATGGGAATGCGAGTGTTTTGGCTAATGTGATCTGGGCTGAGTTTGATCCTGTTTCTGAGGATGAAGTGGACAGGATTATGCGGCGGCTGAGTTCCACCACATGTTTATTGGACCCGTGCCCTTCCTGGTTGGTTTATGCCTCCAGGGAGGTCACGGCTGGCTCGGGCAGTGGTCAACACTTCATTGAGGAGGGTTATTCCCGCCGCTTTGAAAGAGGCGGTGGTGAGGCCCCTCCTGAAGAAGCCTGCCCTTGACCCAGCCGTGTTGAACAACTTTCATCCGGTCTCCAACCTTCGCTTTTTAGTGAAGGTTGTTGAGAGTGTGGTGGCTCAGCAATTGCCACTTTTCCTGGAGGAAACGGACTACCTGGTTCCGTACCAATCGGGCTTCCGGCCTGGGTACAGCACGGAGACAGCATTGGTCGCTCTGATTGATGATCTCGCTAGGGCATGGGACAGGGGCTCGTCCTCTGTCCTGGTCCTGTTAGATCTCTCAGCGGCTTTCGATACCATCAACCATGGTATCCTATTGCGACGTCTCCGGGGGTTGGGAGTGGGAGGCACTGTTTTACAGTGGTTCTCCTCCTACCTCTCGGGACGTTCACAAACAGTATTGGCAGGGGGGCAGAGGTCGACTCCAAGGCATCTCACTTGTGGGGTGCCGCAGGTTTCGGTCCTCTCACCCCTCCTGTTCAACATTTATATGAAGCCGCTGGGTGAGATCATCCGTGGCTTTGGGGTGAGTTATCATCAGTATGCTGATGATACTCAGCTATACATTTCCACCCCAGGCCACATCAGTGATTCTCTCTCCGTGATGTCCCATTGTCTGGCAGCGGTGCGGATCTGGATGGACAGGAACATGCTTCGACTCACCCAGCCAAGACAGAGTGGCTGTGCATACCGACATCCTGGTCCAGTTTTGAGGTACCATCTTTGCTCATGGGGGAGGAGGTGTTGCCCCCCGTGGACAGGGCACGGAATCTGGGGGTCCTTCTGGACTCATGGCTCAAATTGGAGGAGCAGGTGGGGGCCGTGGCCAGGGGTGCCTTTGCCCAGATCCGGCTGGTTCGCCAGTTATGCCCATTCCTGGACCGGGATGCCCTGCACACAGTCACTCAGGCTCTCGTTATTTCCCGCCTCGACTACTGCAATGCTCTCTACCTTGGACTGCCCTTGCGTACCACTCGGAGGCTTCAGCTGGTGCAGAATGCAGAGGGTTGTGATGGGAGCTCCGATACTCCCATGTTACACCCTCCTCGCGGCCTGCATTGGCTTCCGGTTGCCCTCTGGGTGAGATTCAAGGTCTTGGTATTAACTTTCAAAGTCCTACGAGACATGGGTCCAGGTTATTTACGGGAACGGCTTCTCCCAACATCGAATGCCAGCGCCCTGTCGCGCAGCAGGGTCTCCTCGGGGTGCCGTCTGCAACACAATGTCGCTTGGCGGCGACCCAGGAGAGGGCCTATTCTGTGGCGGCTCCCACTTTGTGGAATCTTCTTCTGCTTGAGCTCCGTTTGGCTCCCGATCTCCACATCTTCCGCCATGATTTGAAAACTTGGCTCTTTTTACAATCTGGGCTGTGCTGATTCTCCTGGGTTGGGGTTATTTAATTGGGGTTTTAAATGTTAATTCGGCTTAAATGTTTAATATCTTTTTAATTAATTTATTTATTGTCGTATTTTAATTGTAAGCCGCCCCAAGTCCTCGGAGAGGGAGTGGCATATAAGTCGAATTAATAAATAAATAAATAAAATAAATAAACCATTTTCACAAATGGAAGATTGCACATCATTACCTGATTTAGCTGCTGACATTGGGTTGGAGATGGATTGGGAGGAGAGACCAGGTTGTAGTAACCAAACAGGTTCTACCATTACTTCAAGTCCTAGTAAGGAAATGTCAGCAGACACATTTCCTCCCTCACAAGGTGAGAACCTTAAAACATCTGAACCACGAGGTCTCAGCGATACGTAAGAGCCCCACCTATTTAAAAGAATACATTAGATAGGCTGGGGTTTGAGTATGGACTGAACCTAGTGGGGAGGGTGTTATGTATGCAGGTTTAAAGTCATTGGTTTAGTTTGAACTGTTCTTGTAAAATGTAAGAAATGATTGGTTTAAAAGCGGAAAACCCTGCACTCTGATTGGCTGGCAACTCGGCTGCTGGCTATAAGTAGCAGCCAAAGTGGGTTCATTCTGAGCTGTAGTCACTAATAAACAAAGAGCTTGAAGCACTCCGTGTCTGTCTTTTCATGCAAACTTAACAAACAGAAATAAAAGAGAAGCAGGGAAAAAAAACAGAAAACAAAACAAAACAGCAGAAAAAACATTAGATATATGAAGGCTACTCATACATGCAGATATTTGTCTGTTTTAAACATTAGTTATTATAGCAGTCCACACAAAATCTCCCCTGCCTTCCACTTTTTGCTAAGTCACCAATAACTTCATTTCCTGAAGATAAGGAGGGAAGGGAAGGGAAGGGAAGGGAAGGGAAGGGAAGGGAAGGGAAGGGAAGGGAAGAGAAGAAGGAAGGAAGGAAGGAAGTGTTAAGTTTGCATGAAGAGTCAGACGCGAAGAGCTTCAGTGAAGTTTATTAAGTGACTACAGCTTGAATGGACCCGGCTTGGCTGGGCTACGGCTGCTTCTTATAGCCAGCAGCCGTAGTTGCCAGCCAATGAGTGCAGTTTCTTCCTGCACTATTTAAACCAATCCCATTTGACATTTTACAAGAACAGTTCAAAATAAACCAATAACATTTAAACCTACATACATAACACCCCTCCCCACTAGGTTCAGTCCATACCAATACTCCCGTTGAGACCTTCGTGGTTCAGAAGTTTTACATTCTCACCCAGTGAGAAATGTGTCTGCTGACATTTCATTGGGACTTCCTGTGAAAGAACCCTGTTTGACTGTTAGAATCTGGTCTCTCCTCCCAACCCATCTCCAGCCCAATGTCAGCACCCAAGTCAGGTAGTGATGTACAATCTTCCACTTCTAAGGATGGATTTTGGCATTGTGACAGGTTTTGGGATGGTTCCTGTCGTAATGGCTCGTTACACATGGGGTTGATTCTTGCTTGCTTATTTTCCTCCTGTTCCTCCCCTTCCCCCCTAGAATTGACATCAGGTGAGGGAACTAGAGAGACAAGGGTGATGTTCCTGAGAGAACCTGGATCTAAGTTGATCAATGTGCCTGCTCCAGAGGAGGCCATCCTCTGTTTGTACCCTGTAAGAACGAGGGCCTGTGATCTAAGTTATCTCAGCAGGAATCCACAAAGGTTCACCTATGAGGTTCTTAGCATAAACAGAATCACCCACACTGAATGTATGAACTTTGGAAGTGGAATCCAGTGGTGCGTTGGGTGTGTAAGTGGGATGAAGGCGGTCAAGGGAAGACCTAAGTTTCCTACCCATCAACAACTCTGCTGGGGATAAGTTATTAGATGGGCTAATAGTGATGTGCTGAGCACTAAAAAGTTTTTCAAGCTTCTCAGTGATGTCCCCAGGACCCAGTTGCTGAAGCTTCTCTTTGGTAAAATGTACCATGCGTTCAGCCTGGCCGTTAGCCGAAGGGTGGCCAGGGGCAGTAAGGGCATGTCTGATACCCTGTTGTGCTAGATAGGATTCAAAGAGGTTAGATGTAAATTGAGGGCCATTGTCAGAGACAAGAACATCAGGTAACCCGTGGGTTACAAACAGTTTTCTGAGCTGCTTGATGACAGCCTCAGTTGTGGTGCATGTCATGGGAAGCACCTCTAGCCATTTGGAATATGCATCTACTATAATAAGAAAGGTGTGCCCCCTAGTAGGACCTGCAAAATCAGTGTGAATCCTAGACCATGGGCCCCTAGGACATTCCCATTCCTGTGTGGGGGTGTGAGATGGGGCAGGCCTGACTACCTGGCAATTGGGACAATATGCAACCCAGTTTTCAACCATTTTGTCAATACCTGGCCTCCATACATAACTCCTGGCCAATCCCTTCATCCTTACAATACCAGGATGACCCTCATGTAACATTTCCAAAACCTCTCTTTGCAGTTTTGCAGGAATAACCAGCCTGTTACCCCACAAAATACATCCTCTTAATACAGATAATTCAGTTTGCCTGGACTTAAAAGGTTGGGCAAGGTGAGGTAGATCTTGAAGAGGCCAACCTTTCTTAATCCAGCCTATAACAGGAGCCAATAAAATGTCTTTGGCAGTCTCTCTGGCAATTTCAGCAGCATGAACTGGAAGCTTGGCAACAGTTTCTAGGAAAAATGTATGTGTTTCAGGTTCAAGGTCCTCCTTGTGGCAAGGAAGTAGACAATGACTTAGTGCATCAGCATGTCCAATGTCCTTGCCAGGCTTGTTAATCAGTTTGTATGAATAAGCTGCAAGAAATTCAGTCCACCTCAGCATTCTTGGTGACAGGATAGTAGGTGTAGGCTTGTCTCCTGCCACAATGCCTAACAAAGGTTTGTGATCTGTAACAACAGTAAATGTTCTGCCATACAGATATTCATGAAATTTCTTAACAGCTGCAACAACTGCCAATGCCACTTTGTCCAATTGGCTGTAATTCCTCTCTGCTTTGGTCAAGGTGCGAGAGTAAAATGCAATAGGGGCTTCTCTCCCGCTGGGAAGCCTGTGGCTCAAACCCCACCCCCACTCCAAAAGGGGATGCATCACAAGTCAGTACAACAGGCAAATTCTCAGAGAACTGTATCAGTACAGCATCAGACGTGATTAGTCTCTTAATACTGTTAAATGCTGATTGTTCCTTCTTGCCCCAGACCCAAACAGACTTCTTATCAAGTAATCTGTGCAATGGTTCAGCAATGGTTGCCTTTTGAGGTAGAAACATGTGATAAAAGTTAATAAGCCCAAGGAAAGCTTGCAAATCTGTTTTGCATTTAGGTTTAGGGGCTTCTTTGATTGCTTTAACCTTGGCATCAGTAGGGTGGATGCCATGCTTGTCAATCATGTAGCCCAGGAACTCAACCCTGTCAGTCTTAAGGGTGCATTTTTCTTCCTTGACTTTTAACCCCACTTTCCTGAATCTGGTAAGGACTTCTCTGAGTCTTTCTTGTAGCTGAGTTTCATTTTCAGCAGAGATTAACACATCATCAAAGTAAGGCACTACCCCTGGCAGTCCTTGGAGCATTCTTTCCATAAGGCTTTGAAAGATGCCTGGTGCCACGCTGGCAAATTGTAACCTTTACATTTGAAGGCACCTCTATGAGTCACAATGGTTTGGGCCTCTGCAGTGGCATCATCAACTGTTAGTTGTTGATATGCCTGGGCCAAGTCCAATTTGGCAAAGACTGTACCCTGCCAAGTGAATGTAACAGATGATGCACAACTGGGACTGGATATGCTGCTCTGCTGCAGCGCATGGTTCAGTGTCCCCTTATAGTCTCCACAAATTCTTACTGACCCATCAGCCTTGACTGGTGTGACTATGGGTGTCTCCCATCTGGAGTGGTCAGTGGGCTCTAAAACCCTTGAGCAATTAACTTGTCTAATTGTGCATCAATTTTTTCCTTTAAAGCAAATGGAACCCTCCTGGGCTTTAAACAATTGGGGGCACCTTGGGATCTAGGCTGAAAGTGATAGGGGTCCCCATATACTTGCCCAGTCCTTCGCTGAAGACCTCTGGAAACTCAGACTTCAAGGACTCCTCCCATTCAGAGTTTTATAAAAAAAAAAAAAAGAAGTTTAAAACTTCCATTCTTACCTGACCCTTCTGTTACTGCTCTGTTTTTTTTCCAGCTTCACTGACACTTGTTCTGCTTTCCACATAGGGGTAATTTTCTTTTCTTTCGTAGGTTTCCTTTCTGAGTTCAGATGGCTTTAAAGATTATGACTGATTTCAGCTAAAATTCCCCAAAGTTGTCTTTCTTCCTTCCTCAAACACTTCTAGATTCTATGAAGACCTGTTCTCTCTCATTCCAGAGGGCAGAATTGGTGCGAGTTACAGGAAGCAGAATCAAGGCACTGAGAGAGAGAAGTCCCCATTGCTAGAAGAATTGGACAAGGAAGTCAATATCCCTGAGATACAGTGGCCTTCCTTTCTCTGGGAGAGTTGAAGGAGAGGCTGAACAATCACCCACCCAGGAAACTTTAATATGGATTCCTGCTTGAATCCAAATATCCTTCAACTGGGACTTTCCTGGCTCTGCTGCCACTCTGGAGTTTTGCTTGACCGCAGAAATGATCCATGGACATCAGGGTGGACCTGTCTAGCTTTCCCCCAAAACTGGCCAGACAATCCAACTCTCAGATTCTTCACCTCTCAGCCAGTGGTGGGATTCTACTAGTTTCCCTACCGGTTCGGTGATCGTGCACTTCGTGCGCTCGCACAACTTTCCAAACACAGCTGAGGCTGTGCCTCAGCAATCAGCTGAGAGGATAAAGGAGAGAAAAGCCCAGGGCAGGTAGAAGGGCCAATCCTGCCCTTTTCTCTTCTTTCTCCTCTCAGCTGATCGTCGGAGCTTTTTTGTTTACTACCAACTGGTAGCAATTTTTGTTAGCAGTTCAGATGAACTGTGCCAAACCGGTAGCATTTCACCACTGCTCTCAGCTCCTCACTTTTAACAGTACTAATTAACTAATTAATATTTAGTATTAGCGCTATTGCTACAGCTTTATAAAGCCCTACTGAAGCCACACCTGGAATGCTGCATCCATTTTGGGTCACCACGTCACAAAAATGAAGTTGAGACTTTGGGAAAAGTGTAAAGAGGAGCAACTGAGAGTTCTTCTTGATCTCTTGATGGTTCTCAATGATACCTGTCATCAAAGTGATCTGGATGGGGGAGTGGAAGGAACAGGATTTGGTGGTCATCCTCCTTTCTCCATGGCTGGTTCCAGTCAACACTGATAGGAGGAGAGAAGTCAACCTTGAAATCTTTGGGATGCCTCAGGGTTTGAAGCTCTCATCCCTTCTATTTGTCACCTGCATGTGGCTCCTGGGTCAGGTCATCTATAGGTTCAGGGTCAGATATCATCAGTATGCTGAGGGATACTCAGCTATACATCATGACCCTTGACCAGCCAAGCAATGTGGTCAACTCTTGTCCCAATGCCTGGAGGTGGAGAAGGTTTCAATGAGATGGAACCAGTGCAAACCCAACCCTAGCAAGAATGAGTGGCCATGGCTGTTCAGGTTCCTGGGGCTGGGTCTCTTCCATAATTTCACCCTGAAAAAGACTTCCACATTCCATATTGCCTTTGGGACTGGTGCATAATCAGAATAACAGAACAATAACAGAACAACCGGGAGGGGCCTTGGAGGTCTTCTAGTCCAACCGCCTGTTCAAGCAGGAGACCTTATACCACTCAAGACAAAAGATTGTTCAATCTCTTCTTAAAAACCTCTGGTGATGGAGCACCCACAACTTCTGGAGGCAAGTTGTTCCATTGGTTGATTGTTCTCCTTAGTTCCAGGTTGCTTCTCTCCTTGACTGGTTTCCATCCATTGCTTCTTGTCCTGCCCCCTTGTGCTTTGGAAAACAGGTTGACCCCTCCCCTTTGTGCAACCCCTCAAACCAGGAGGGTTTTCACAGAGATTCATCTTGTAAGCTGTTGCATCCTTCCCTGGTCTGGAGGTCAGGATGCATTGTAACCATCATTCAAGCCTAGTCAACTAATGGATGGACTACTTCAAGGAGCTTCTACATGGAGCTGTTCTTGGAGACCATTCTGAATCTGTGGCTGGTTAGAATGTGGTAGCCCAAGCAGTGATATACAGACCATGCCACACCTACCTAAGTATTTCGTGTCAAACTCACTACTACGGACTTCTGGGTGCCACTTGTCACCTTTGAAGCTCTACATGGCAGAGGGCCAAATTATTTAAGGCATGTTCTGTCTTTACTTTCTGCTCATCTTGTGGTCATCCATAGAGTTGACTCTCTCTGGCTCCCAGTGACAAAGCAGTGGCATCTAGCACACCTCACGAAAGGTGCATTCTCCATGTAGTTGCACCTGCAACATGTATAGCATCCCCTGACACTCTCACTCCACCTGGCCAGCATTGGAAAGACCATTAAAAACAGCCCTCTTCTCGGGTCTTGGTGAAGTCTGGTGGTGGGTATTTGATTCGGCCTCTGCTAAAGGAGGTAAGGAGATTTCGGTGGCTTTTTCCTCTGGTTGATGCCTTCAGTTGGGTTTAAACATGGATTGTACAGTTCTTGCATATGTCAGATATTGTATATGTCAAGGAAGACCATCCCCACCCTGACAGGGCAAGCCAGTAGAATATAAACTGAGAGCAAACCCCACTCTTACTAGTTTGGTTAATGAAACATCTACAAAAGACCCACCAAGCTCAGAGAGCACCAAGGACACCACAGTCTTCCTCCTTCCCCTCTTCCTCCTGCTCCTCCACAAATCTCACACCCTTCTAGCAGTGATGATGTTCCCTAGTTGGGTCATGAAACGCCTGCAAGCTCAGAGGGCACCAAGGACCCCTCATTTCAACCCTGAGCTACAAATATTCCCCTTTATGTGTCAAGTTGCCCAGAAGCATTTGGAGTCCAAGTGACTTCCACATTTCAATAAATGAAGACATAGAATTGACCTTAACCTCTCCTTGGTGAGGGGTGTTCAACCAATTTGTGAAAGAGAAAAGAATTTGGATTCTTTGCTGCATTAAGTCATCCTGCTTCCTGGATCTGGAGGGGTGAAATTCCCAGCTGGGAGAATAAATAGAGCCAGCAGCCCAAGCGTGGTGCACAGAGCTCATCATGGCTTCTGGAGGTCTTCTTCTGCTGCTGGGACTCCTCACCCTCTGGGTGGAGCTGACCCCCGTCTCCGGCCAAGACCGTCCAAGTGAGTTTTCCAAATGATCTTGGGACCCTTGGCAGGGAGGGGCTGAAGTGATCAGAGTTCTCCCTCAGGGAAGGGAAACCAAAGAGCCCAGTCTAGAACCTCTGGCTTGGTGGGGCTTCTTCTGGGGAGGTTCTTGAGATGGTAGTTGGGTGTTACAAAAGTGCTTTTCAAGAGGCATCTGGACTTTGTTTTTCTTAAAGATGTTTCACTTCTCATTGAAGAAGCTTCTTCACTTCTTCAGTTCTTGGATGAGAAGTGAAATGTTTTCAAGAAATAAAGGAAGAAAGTTCAGTTGCAAAGTACCTTTGGGGCAACCCAAAGGAAGAATATTTGTAGCTCAGGATTGAAATGAGGGGTCTTTGATGCTCTCTGAGCTTGGTTGCTTTCTTGCAGATGTTTCATGACCCAAACTAGGTAGCATCATCAGTGCTCATGAAGATGTTCGCTAGTTTGGGTAATGAAACTTCAAAGCTTCAAAAAAAACTACCAAGCTCAGAAAGTACCGAAGTCTCATCAGTATCAGGATTTTAAGCAGCAGGAACTGTCATTCAGACATCCCGTCCAACTCCCAGAGCAGGAAACCAAATTAAAACATCTTAGATGGCTCTGGACTGTTTGCAGACTGAGCGTGCTAAGAGGGCGCCAGGTTGGGGAAGTGAGTTAAAGACTTTTGTGCTAGCCAATCCAATAACATCCCCCCTCCCCTTTCCATTTGTCACAGAGTTTTGTTATCTTCCCGCGGAAACTGGACCATGTAAAGCCAGAATGCCTCGCTTCTACTACAACCCGGCTTCAAAACAGTGTGAAAAGTTTAATTACGGTGGATGCAAGGGGAATGACAATAATTTTAAGACTCTGGATCAGTGTCGCTACACCTGTGTTGGTAAGTAGGGGAGGAGTTGCAGGTGGACTCTTCCAACACAAGAGAATGTTTGTGGCTCAGGGTTGAACTGTGGGGGTCCTCGGTGCTTTCTGACCTTGGTGGTTTCACAGAATCACAGAGTTGGAAGGGATCTTGGCGGTCTTCCAATCCAACCCCCTGCTGTCTCGCAAATATTTCATGACCCAACTAGATAACATCTTCAGGGCTAGGGGGGCACAGGATTTGCTGCTTATTTATGTCTAAAAGAGCCCTGGTGCTGCAGTGGTTAGAATGCAATATTGCATCCTGGAATTCAATGCTGATAGGGCTCAAGGGCTCAAGGAGGCGCACATGGAACTCTCCCACACTTTGTTTTGGGGACTCCCTAGGGCGCAGGAAGGCAAAAAATGGAGGGGGTGAGGGACTGTGCCCCCTTCTCCATTTTTTGTCTTCCTGGGCCTCAGGGAAGCCTCCTGGGTGAAACAGTAAGTAAGGAAGGGGAATCATGGCACAGCTGATTTTAGGAATAGCTGATTGTCGGGAGGGGAAAAAATACCTTAAGGAGTGACTGGGCAGGTAAGCATCAGGTGGGCAGGGCAAGTGAGTGAATGGCAACCGGGCAACTGGGTCAGGGGCGTGGCCAGCCAGAAGTTACTACCAGTTCGGCGACCCACGCCAAATCCTGGCTACCAGTTTGCCTGAACTGGTGCGAACCGGCTGAATACCACCACTGCTCTACTCCCATTTCCTGGAATCCCTTCCTGGTGGGGAAGGTAGGCCGAGCTTCACTCTCAGCACACCCACAAGGAGAATTATCTTCCTATTGGGTAGAAACAGGAGGTACACATTCCCGTTCCCAACTCAAGAGAGAGGAGCCCAGTTACAAAGCCCAGCTCAGGGTCCTGAGAGGTTGAGCCCAGAAGGAAATGGCTGTGCCTTGCAAGGAAGGAAGTGAGGAGCTTCCAGCTGGTGCAACTCATCCTGCTCGCTTGGAGAGGCTTTGGCTGGTGAAAGGTCCAGAGATGAAACTGTGCTTGCTATGGGACTCCAATTCCAGGAGAATCTCTCGGTGTGTGAAAGACATTGGGAAACTGGGTGAAGAGATGTTGTCAGATAAGAGGCTGCCTAGCCTGAAGCTGCACAATGGGTCAGTAAAGAGGCTTAGAAAAGACCCTCCCTACTAGCTCAGCCTGTATAGGGGATGGTGGGAGATTTGTCCTTTCAGACCTGCAAGATTCTGACAATGTGGTTTTACAATAATTATCTTATGTGCTTGTGTTTCTTGTCTGGTTTACCTGGTAAGTCTGACACTCAACCTCGGGATCTTCTATTTTGCAGAGAAGCCTGGGGTGTGTCCCAAGAGCCCCCCGAATGTACTCACTCCTTGTATCGTGAAGTGTGCAAATGACTGGAAATGCCCTAAGAATCAGAAGTGTTGCAAGATTGGTTGCACAATTTCCTGCAGGAATCCTGCCTAAGGTAACACCTGTAGGTTGACATTGGTCTAGTTGCTTAGACCTGCTCCCACCCAGGTTTTCTGTGTTTCTGACAAAGGTATAATGAAGTAAAAAAGAAAGGTGGAGTGATCTTTAAGCACCAAGCATGCACGCCAACTTTGGTGTGATGGGACTCTTCATCCAGATAGATAGTTATGTCCACTCTGTGGAAGCCCCACTGGCTGACCCTCCACATCCCCCGCCCACAGTCTCTTGACTTCTCCACCTCCTGAACCATCATCGGGAGAATGGTCGTGCCCAGTTCAGCTGTTGCTGCTGGGCAATGTGTTGGAGAAGATGGTTCTCCTGCCAGCCTGGTCAGGAAGCCAGAAGGCTCCAGGCAATGAGGACTTCCAGGAGAAGGAGAGGTTGGGACAGAACTCCTTTGCCCACCTTGGTCCAGCTCATCTTCTGGGCAGACCACAACTGGTCCATGCTCAGGTGACAGGAAGGTCCATAGCTTCATCTGGGGAGCCAAAGAGAAGCTCACATTTCTGACTCTGAGAAATGCTCCCTGCCTGAATTAGGAAGCTCAAGTGAACATGCCCTTGTCTGTGGTCTGAGCAGTGGCCTTGTGATCTCCTAGAAGGTGAGGATTGGAGAAAGACACTGGAGGTCATCTAGTCCATTCTCCTTCCAGTGCAGAAATCCCCAGAGCATTCTGGAGAGATTCTATCCCACCTTTGCTTGAAACCTCCAGTGATGGAGCCCCATAACTCCAAGGGGGAAACTGTTGCCCCATTGATTCCCTTCTCTCCCAATCAGGCCCTTCCTCCTGATCTTGGCTTTGGGTCTCTATGATGTAAGATGAGGCAGGGAGAAGGCAGTTCTGGGCAGAAACCTCACATCTGAATGTTTGCTTTTACAGCATCACCAATGAGGAGACCCACCTGGATTGGATCTAATGTTCCAACTTGACCCAAAGAGCCTTCTTCTGCCCTGGACCACCCTGGAGACCCTCCCCCCAAGCCCCACCCTGGATTCATTCCTTCTGTTCTTCAATAAAGCTTTGGGCTCTAGCTTCCCTCTCGGTCTCAGTCTCTTCCACAATGTGTCTGTAGAGATTCTCAGTCATTCAGGTCATAGTCGTCCCAAAGGCGCTTTTTCTCATCCATGATGAGAAGCAAAACGTCTTCAAAGAAAAAACAAGGAAGTCCAGTTGCTTCCTGGAAAAGCATCCTTGCGGCTTCCATAATGTGGTTTTCCAGAGGGAATGAGCCAGTGTATGGCTGCGGCTGCCAAATCAGCCAATGCAATCCTGGGCTGCACCAATAAAGAGACAGCATCGAGATCATGAGAAGTGAGAATACTGCTTTATATCACAATACTGAGGCCACACTTGGAATAATCCAGTTTTGCTCACAAGATAAAAAAGAGGTTGAGACTCTGGAAAGAGTGCAGAGAAGAGCAACAAAGATGATTAGGGAACTGGAGGATAAAACATACGAAGAACGGTTGCAGGAATTGGATATGGCTAGTCTAGTGAAGAGAAGGACCAGGGTTAACATGATACCACCTTCCAGTATTTCAGGGGCTGTGGTAGAGAGAAGGGGGTTGATTTGTTCTCCAAAGCACCAGAGGGGCAGGACAAGCAATGGGTGGAAGCTTGTTAAAGAGAGATACAGCCTAGAAGTTTTGGTATTTTAATTTGGATTATTGGATTTCAGGTTTAATCTCTTTTTAAATTGTATGGTATTTATATTGTTTTTTATGATTGTACACCACCCCGAGTCCTTTGGGAGATGGGGTGGCATAGAAATCCAATAAGTAAGTAAGTAAGTAAGTAAGTAAGTAAGTAAGTAAGTAAATAAATAAATAAATAAAAAGTTAACCAGTCTAGAAGTTAACCAGTGGAACAGCTTGCCACCTGGAGTTGTGGCTGCTCCATCACTTTCAAAAATAAATCTTTTGACTGGCTATAGCAATGTTCCAATATCTAAGGGGCTGCCCCAAAGAAGAGGGAGTCAAGCTATTCTCAAAGCCCCTGAAGGCAGGACAAGGAGTTTTTAAGAAGAGATTAGATAACCATTTGCCTGAAATGGTATAGGATTTCCTGCCTAAGCAGGGGGTTGGACTAGAAGACCTCCAAGGTCCCTCCCAAGTCTATTATTCTATTATGGAGCAGGGAGTTGGACTAGAAGACTTCACATGTCCTTTCCAGCCTTATGATTCTATGCTCCATATTCATCTCTCAAATCCAGCGGTTGGGGTGAGGTGGCTCAGAAATCCCTGCCCTTTGGCCTGAAACTCAGTCCCCGTAAAGGGCTTACTCTAGAGTAAGTCTGGGGTAGATACTGAGACTCCTGCAATGGCTACACAGAGATGGTCTGCCTGAAGACAGTGACACAAATCAGAACAGGAAAACAAAAGCAGCAGCAGTGGGGAAAATGACAACAGAACCAATAGAAGAGAATATTTGTAGCTGGGGATTGAACTGTGGGGTTCTTGGCCGTCTCTGAGCTTGGTGGTTTTCTTACAGATGTTTCATTTCACAACTAGGTAACACCATCAGTGCTAGAAGGGAGTGGGGCTGGCTCTCAATTAAGGTTGCTGAAGTGTGTTTGTGAGCAGCTGTGGTGCCCTTATCCAAGCACAAACCACATTGTACCAATTCTGAACATCAGAAACAGGAATCAGATCATCTACACAACATCTTCGTTATCTAACCGTGATGACGTGAGTTAGATGATCTCATGATGGGACGGCATGAGTTTGACACCCCTGATCTAACTACTCAACCCCATGTAGCACACTGAAAACAAGCTGTGAAAGGGATAACACTGCCAAACATCAAAAACATCTGAGAAACCACCAACACACTCATACAACCACGTGGCATCACAGTAGCAGACAAGCCAACTAATGCCATCCTATGCAAACCAAAAGACCCAGTGTTGTGGCCCACCAATGGCCAGCAGAGCTGGCAGCAGACTCGGACAGTGGGCAGGTTGGGGAGGAACATGGGCCAGTCCTGGAGTCTGGGGGAGGAAGCAGGGATGGGGCCAGGGCCGTCTGATAATTATCAGCTGCCTTTGGAGTCAGAGATCAGTGGGGAAGAAGAACAGCTGGAGCCTTTTCCCAGTGTGTGCATGCGCAGAGCTGCCAGGAGAAGGGAACAGTTAAGGAACAAGGGTTGACTTGGGAGTAAAGGAACAGGTGGACGGTGAATTGTCCCTCCCATAGGGGATAAAGAGGAGCGAAAGGGAAGGGGGGCTTTGCAGGAGACAATTCATTCAATTCATTCGGGTGAAGATCTGTTCCTGACTTCTTGCCAAGTAATTGCTGTTACAGCATGGCGTTTGGAAGCTATCGACCTGGCAACTCTCCAAGCCTGATAATGGTCTGTGGTTGTGAAATCTCTTGAAAGGCTGTTTGCTGGGACTTTGCTGGAGAGGAATTCACTTTAACCTAAATAAAAGGGGTTTTATCAGGATGAGGAGTCGGCTCCATGATCTTGGGAAGCCTAGTTCAGAACACGCACCAGCCTGATAAGAAAAACTGGAGTCATGTAAAACATACAGTTTAAAGACGGCATCAGCCACCACGTTGGAGAAACAGGCAGAATGCATCCATGTACATTAATCAGAGGTCAGAAGAGATAATGAAAACTCTTTAATTGCCCAACATATGGACAGGCTTCCCCCGAGGTTCAACAGAGAAACTGTGACTGTTCTAGATGAAGCCAAGTTGAAACAATGCCTCCCCCTCAGCAATTAACACCCAGATGAGTGGAGATCAAAAACAAGATTAATGGGACTTCTGGTGGCACTTCCATCAAAGATGTATGGAGACCGTGATTGTGCGTGGCTTCGATCTGTGCTTACCCTGTTGGAGGGGTCCCTATGGGACTGAATCATCAGACCCACCTCGGAGGGGTGGGAGAAGAGGGGGAGACTGCCAGCTGGGTTGAGGGGAGCCACATCTCCCCTCCCTGGCTTGGTATACTCCCCTGGAAGACAGGGAGAAGTGGCAGTTTTAATGGCTAACCTGAAGACGGGAAGCTACCGGGACCTAAGTGTGTGCTGGAGAGGTGAAGTGGTGAGCGGTGTGTATCCAGACAAGAGAAGCTGAACCTTTTGTTTTACTAACCCCAAAAAGCAGAAAGAAAGATTCCTCGCTTGAGAGTACAACAGCGGCGAATAGAAAACAAGAGGACAATATAAGGTAAATAAAAATCTGGACTACAAAAGAGCTATAACGAAATTAAGGACAGAATTGGGAATAATATACAGAAACTGGCATTAATTAGGCATTGGATAAAATGCTGAACTTGCTTGGAATCAATTATACTTAAAAAAAAGCCAATGGTTGAAATGCTTGAAAATTAACATTAATATAATTGAAAAAAAGGGGGGAAAAAGAACTTTGAAAAGTGGAAGCGATATAGAGCACCACCTAATGGTACAAGGCATTTTTTCCTGGATGACTTTATGGAAAATTACTGGACTGTTAAATGTGTGAATGAGAAAAGATGTGAAATAAAAGACTTTAACGTAACAAGAACCCTGGAAGCTTAAAAGAAAAAAGGGGAGATTGCAGCAAGAGGACAAAGGAAGGCAATATCTTGGGACTATTGGGGGTTGACTGTGCAAAGGAAATAGAAGGACCAATAAGGAAAAGAGATATAAAAGGAGTCTCTTGGCAAGGATTACAATTAACTTTAATAAAATAAAGAATAACACAATTGATTAAAAAATGGAAGTAGCAAGCAAAGAATTTAAGTTGGAACTGCAAACTGTGAAAGAAATGATAAAGGAAAGAAGGGGACTATTGGACACACTGGCAGAAAAAATAATGCAATTTATAGCAGAACAAAGGAATTCTAGAGAGGAGGAGCCAAAGGAAGAGGAAAACAGCCAAGATGGACATGAAGATTCAGAGATATTGCCAAAAGACACAAAAGGAACTAAAACTAAGATATTGACGACAGAGATAATAAATAAAAGAGAAAAAGCTCCCAAGAGTAAGCAAAAGAAGAAGCTGTACAAGAAGAAATTTCAAAAAAGAGAAAAGGAAAGGGGGAGAGGAAAGATGGGGGACTGGCAGATGGAAATAAATGTAATATTAGAGGAAAAAAGAGGGAGAAAGAGGAAAGGCCAGGAAAACTTAGTAAAGGGAAAGCTGGCTAAAATTAAGAAAAATAACAAGGCCGAGAGATTTAGAGATAAGGGTTAGATATAGCATAAAAGGGGGGCACCACATGGGAATGCATCTTTGTATTTTTTTATTAGAAATGTAGACTAGGGAGATTTGAAGTTTATAACTTACTGGGAATTACCTTAAGATTACTAGATAATTATAGATGAGAAAAATGAAGATGGAATGAGTTAAGATTTTATTAAGAGGGTTCTATTGTTATTAATCCTTTCTTTTATTTATATATAAGGTATATATACATATTCTAAAATATGCTAATGACTATTTAAATAATATTAGGAAAACGGAGAATATGATGACTTGGGTGAAAATCTGGTATTAATTACGTTTAAAAGGTGTGAATTAGGGTTATATAAATGCTATAGGTTGAAATTGGTCACAGGGAAGTAAAAGGAGAAATTAACTCTGTTTTTATTTTTTTATTTTTTTTCTTTGTGGTATACGTGAAATAGAAAATACAATTGATTATACAAAGGATATGAGAAAATAGAAAATATAATGAACTAGAAGGGATTATGTGGGAATGTAAAATATTTATAATGAATGAATTATATTATAATCAAAAGCAGTGGAATGAAAATTTATTAAAATTATATAGGTTAATTTTGGAAACAAAGAAAAAATATGAAATAATTATATGAATATCTCTGGAATAGATATAAGATATATTGTAGATGGGGGGATATACCATGTGGATCCTAAATGTATTAATCTTATTTTACTTTTACTCGTTTTTTCTTTGATTGACTAATTATATATTGGTCTTGAGAAAGTTATAGATGATAACAATACATAAGGTAACATAAAATAGGTGGTAAGTTGAAAATGGAAATAATAGGGGATAAAGAATTGAAAAAATATGTGAGGATGAAATGATTTTGATATTGAATTAATGAATTGAAATATGAAAGGGAAATTTATCTAAAGATTAGTCGACTGGATAATAATTTGAAGTGATATTAATTAAGAAAGTTAAAAGTGTAACTATGACTATGTATAAATATTGTAATCTGGAATCACATTGCTCACATGAAGAGATGTGTAAAAAGTAAAAACAAAACTTTGAATTAAAAACAACAACAAGATTAATATCAGAGCTGCAATCAAGAAGTAAACAGTGTCCCAATCAAGGAGCTGCCAAACAAGCTGACAGCAACCAGCCCAGCCAGAACCCGAACCAAGACTACCCTCCCCAATACTGACAAGACAAGCAACTAGTATCTACATGGAGAGCAACCCCCACTTCCTTCCAGCACCGATGATGTTCCCTAGTTGGGTAATGAAAGGTGTGGAAGGAAACATCAAAACTCAGAGAGCAACAAGGACCCCTCAGAACATCCAGATGTGGTTGAAAGAGCATGATTAGAAGGGACCAGAATTGGAGGAGATGCTGCAGGAAGCCACGAGGCTCTCCCAAGAGACCAGAGGTCCATGGGTGGCAATAGGGTAGCTGCCCTTACACCAGCAGGCATCACTATTGCAGAAATAGCTACCTTTTTCTTCCCTCTCCCTCCCCCTCCTCCTCTGGACCCTGGAAGGAGCAGCAGCTCCAGGGCTCCCCAGCTCTGCCCTGCCAGATTGCAAACCCCGAGGGTCTCAGCCGGGGCAGTTGACAGTTATACCCCCCCCCTTGACATGGGCAAAGCCAATGGTTGTGTTGACATCCTTCCACTTCCTCTCCTTCCTGCAAGGGATCTTCTCGCTTTCTCACAGCAGGATTTAAAGAACCTTCTGTCCAGCCCAGCCTGGCATTACTACTGTCTGGGCACCATGAAGTCTGCACAGGGCCTCGTCCTCCTCCTTCTGGGTCCCCTCACTCTCCTGGCTGAGCTGCCCCCTTCGATGGGACAAATGGGTAAGGTGCAGTGGTGGGATTCAAAAATTTTATGACTGGTTCTGTGGGCGTGGCTAGGTGGGGGTGGCCATGTGATTGGGTGGGAGTGGCTTTATTTGCAGCACCACCCCACCCCATTTTTGGGGCCTTCCTGGTCTGAGAGGAGCCTCGGGGGGGCTTTTTTGCTCCTAGAAGGCTCCCGTGGGGCCCAGGAAGACAAAAAATGGAATGGTGGCTGTGTTCCTCCCTCCATTTTTTGCCTTCCTGGGCCTCAGGGAAGCCTCCTGGGCGAAGCAGTAAGAAGCGAGGGGAATCTCAGCACAGCTGTTTGTAGGAACAGCTGATTGTTGGGAGGTTAAAAAAAACCCATAAGGAGTGACTGGGCGGGCAAGCATCAGGCACATGGGGTGAGTGAGTTTCGGGCATCAGGTGGGCGGGGCAAGCGAGCGAGCTGCAAGCAGGTGACTGGGTTGGGGCATTGGCCAGCCAGAAGTTACTACCAGTTCGGCCATGCCAAATCGTTGCTACCGGTTCATTTGAACCGGTTGTGAACCAGCTGAATACCACCACTGGTAAGGAGGGGGAATTACCCCCACCCTGTATAGCAAGTTATTCCCACCTCAAAGTGCCTCTAATACCCTTTGCCTTTCCAAGGGCTTCTCCTGCTTTCCCTGACACCTTTGATCTGCTTTCCCTTCTGATGACGTTACCCCCTTGGGTGATGAAAAAATTAGAGGTCCACAGGTGCAAGTAGGGTAGCTGCCCTTACACCAGTAGGTATCACTGTGGCAGAAATAGCTACTTTTTTCTCTCCTCCTCCTCCTCCTCCTCCTCCTCCTCCTCCTCCTCCTCCTCCTCCCCCCATAAATCCACCTCCCTTCTACCACTGATGTTCCTACTTGGGTCATGAAACATCTGCAAGAAAACAACCAAGCTCAGACAGCACAAAGGACCCCATAGCCTTCCTCCTCTGACATCACCTCCTCCTCCTCTCCATAATCCCCACTCCCTCCAAGCAGTGATGATGCTGCCTAACTGGTTGTCCCTTCCAGTCCCTTCCATCATGGAACACTTTTGATGCAAACATGCCAACATCTTTTGTATCCCAGGATGCTGTTGTATAAACCAGGAACCAGGAAGGAGCAGCTGCCCCAGGGCTCAACTGTCCAAACCCAACAGGTTTCCCTCAATGCAGATACCAGGTGTTCCCTCACCTGTTGGCCCTGCCTGACATGGAAAAGGCCAATGATCTGCTGTGTTGAGGAAGAGTTCTCAGTCTGCCCATCCCCTATTCCCCTGCCAAGAATTTTGTCACTTCATCAAAGGAGGACGTAAAGGTCTCTCTGTCCAGCCCAGCCTGGCATTCCTGCTGTTTGGGCACCATGAAGGCTGCGCATGGCCTCCTCCTCCTCCTTCTGCATCTCTTCAACCTCCTGGCTGAGCTGCCCCCTTCAGTGGGACAAGCAGGTAAGTGGGCACCGCCAGCCCATATGGCAAATAATCCCAGCCCCAAAGCATTTCCTTAGGCTTTCTGAGGGCTCCATCCAGCTGATCCTGCTGGGGGTTTCATCTGCTTTTCCTGGCACCTCTGCTAAATGCCCCATTGAGGAAGAGATGGCAGGTAGATCAGCAAATTCAGTGAAATGAATGAAGGGGAGGGAGGGCAGGATGGGGAGGGGATTGTACTTCATTCTCCTCTAGATGCCTCGAGTCCCCTTACGGGGCAGACTAGAAAGATCTAAGTGAAGAAGTAATAATGAGGGCCTAAGAGAAGGGTCCCCACTGAGCCCCTGCCCCAGAGTTCCTCCCTGGATTCCACCCAGCCAGGTGCCAACCAGCTGCCAATGTATTTACCCCCTCCTGGGCATCTGAGGGTCTCTTCTCCCCAGACAAAGTTGCAGGCACCCCAGCTATGTTGCTGGGCAGTGAAAGACCCTCATAAGGGCTCCTTGGCATGCCTCCTGAGCCCCCCTCCCCTCCTCTTCCCCCTTGAGAGAAATGGCACTTGGGAGCAAGAATTCACGGCCAGAGGGATTTCTGAATTTCTGATTCGGTCCTCAGATATCTGCATACTGCCAAAAAAAGAAGGGGACTGTACGGATTTAAGTCTTCATTGGTTCTGCAATTGGAGGTCTGGGAGATGTGAACTTTTCATCTATGGAGGTTGTGTTGGGAATGCAAACAATTTCAAGATTCTCCAAGATTGCCTGCACACATGTGAGCCTTCAGGCAGGTTCCCGGAATCTTCTCCAAGGACTGATCTCCAAAGCGGGTAGGAAGTTGGGACAGGCGAAAGCTTCAATTTCCTCCCTTTGTGACCTCCAGCACTTAATGGCACTACTCACTCCACCGTTGATGGGAAGATGTTCTGTAGAACCTGCCATGGTGGCTGAGCTGTTGGTTTCCAGATGGGATGAGTCACTCGAGTGGACTTAGAAGGCAACACGGTATTTCTCTGGGTTTGTGGTGATGCCCATAGCACAGGGAAGGTGCTTCAGCAGGAGCTGTGGGCAACCAGCACCTGGGTCCCTGGAGAAAGAGCAGCTTCAGGGTGCCAGCCTCTCCTTCTGGCTGGGAGCCTCACAAGAGTCCAGGCATTCAGTCATAACTTCCATAACCTGCTTCATCCCATTTTACTGAATGACCCAGAAATGTCTCATCTCCATCTGGGGATTTGAGGTCTCCCATTTGTTTATGGCCATAACGCCAATCCCACAATTGCCCTGAGGTTGCCTCTGTCTTCCCAGGCTGACTGGTCCTTCTACAGCCACCCTACCATTGCCTGGACCTGCCCCTTCCTCCTCCTTTCCCATGTCCTCTGGCTCAGCCCAGGAGGCTTTGAGTGACTCTGTCTCCTCCAAGTTTCAGGAGCACCATCAATGAATAGATTCTGGAAATGGCCTCTAGGATCTCTTGCTTGAACAGAAGGCTGGACTAGGAGATCTCTAAGGCCCCGTCCAAATTTGTTATTCTGGTTGGAAGCCTCATGATCCTGCACCTCTCTGTGCCTTCTGCTTGGCTTTCCTCCATCTTAGAAGGGAAGGTCTCCCATTATCCACCCTCCAGTTTTTGCCTGGTACCTGCTGGAGGCTGGCCACCTTCACTGAGCATCTGGTAGCATCTTCACCTTTAGCATTCCCTATAGATGCTTAACGTCTGGCTGATAGGAAACGGCCCTTTCTGGACTCCTACAGAGGTTTTGAGGTACTTCATTGTTTCTTGTAGCCCTGAAGCTCCTTCTAAGTAAGTTGAATAAATGGAGATTAATAATTTACATGTCTTTATAAATAAAGAGCTGGAATGTGCTGATGGGGTTTTGTCAGCCCAGGGTCACTTGACAGGGGAGATGGGCAGCATAAAAATTAGAGACAGACAGACAGACAGACAGACAGACAGACAGACATACAGAGGGACGGATGGACAGATGGACGTATGGATGGATGGATGGATGGACAGACAGATGATAGAGCACTGAGCACTGAGACTTATACCACTCTGCAGGGGTTTGTAGATTCCATTATGGACTGGACGAAGATGATCTCCCTGAAATCTTTCACAATGCTGCCGAAGTTTCTGAATATGTCCCTGGAACCTTTGACTTTCTTGAAGAGGCTATTGATGCAATCATTGGACGGGCCAAGACCCAAGTATGATGGTGAGGAAAAGAGACCATCCAGGTCTTCTCCAACTATTAGAGACCAGGCAGTGAAGGCCAGTCCCACCTCACAAGGAGGGCCAGAGAGGGTGGTGGAGGGGAAGTTCTCTCTTAGCTGAGCCTCAAGGGAGGGTCTGATTCTGGCTTAGGAAGATTGGGGCAGGGGCTCTTAGACTGCAAAGCCTTTCCTCTTTTCCCCCTTGAGAGAAGGAAGGCCCCCATCCTGCCACTGAGTTGATATTTTTGGAAAAGTCTTCTCAAAGGCCAGTGTGGGTGCAGCGTCGGGTTTAGCCCAGGAATTCATGGCCTCCATGGAGGCCATGGGTCTGACCCAGTTAATAGATGGCCCGACTCACGAGGGGGGCAACATGCTCGACCTGGTTTTTGTCTCGGAGCAGTGGCATAGTGGTCTGGGGGATGGTGATATAACTATCCATCCTGTTCCATGGTCAGACCATTATCTCCTATGGCTGGTCTTCCATCAAGCTGCCCCACACCGCTGGGATGAGGAGCCACCTAGATGGTTCCGCCCCAGGTGCCTGATGGACCCTGAGAGGTTCCAGGCAGAACTGGGGTCTTTTCCTGCATCCCTTACCCACAGCCCTGCCGAGGTCCTCGTGGCTGCCTGGCAACAGTCGGCCGCGGGGGCTCTCAACAGGGTTGTCCCCATGCTTCCCCTTTCTCAGCGCAGATCCCAGTTAGCTCCATGGTACACTGAGGAGCTCAGGGAGATGAAGTGTCATAGAAGGGGACTAGAAAGCAGGTGGAGGGCAACCCGCTCCGGATCTGACCGAGCCCAGTTAAGAGCCTATATTAGGACTTACCTGGTAGCTATGAGGGCAGCGAGAAGGTCTTATTTCTCCGCCCTCATAGCATCCACAGATAACCGCCCAGCCGCCCTGTTCAGGGTTGCCCGCTCCCTCTTACAGCCGGGGGAGGTTGCAGACCCTCTGCGGGGCAGAGCTGAGGAATTTGGTCAATATCTGCAGGATAAAATCGCTCGGATCCGGGAAGGGTTGCACTCGGACTTGCAGTGGTCAGAGGATGGGGGTGCGAGTGGTCTGGCTAATGTGATCTGGACTGATTTCGATCCTGTTTCTGAGGATGAAGTGGACAGGATCATGCGGTGGCTGAGTTCCAGCACATGTTTGTTGGACCCATGCCCTTCCTGGTTGGTTTATGCCTCCAGGGACGTCATGTGCAGCTGGCTCCGGGCAGTGGTCAATGCTTTATTAAGGGAGGGGCTGTTCCCTGCCGTCTTGAAAGAGGCGGTGGTGAGGGCCCCCCCCCTGAAGAAGTCTGCCCTGGACCCAGCCGTGTTGAACAACTTTCATCCGGTCTCCAACCTTTGCTTTTTAGCAAGGTTGTTGAAAGTGGTGGCAGCAATTGCCACTTTTCCTGAAGGAAGCGGACTACCTGGATCCATACCAATCGGGTTTCAGGCCTAGGTACAGGACGGAGACAGCATTGGTCGCACTGATTGATGATCTCTCTAGGGTTCGGGACAGGGGTCTTTCCTCTGTGCTGGTCCTATTAGATCTCTCAGTGGCTTTCGATACCGTCGACCATGGTATCCTGTTGCAGCGTCTCAGGGGGCTGGGAGTGGGAGGCACTGTTTTACAGTGGTTCTCCTCCTACCTCTCGGGACACTTGCAAACAGTGTTGGCAGGGGGGCAGAGGTCGGCTCCGAGGTCTCTCAGTTGTGGGGTGCCTCAGGGGTCAGTCCTCTCGCCCCTCTTGTTCAACATTTATATGAAGCCGCTGGGTGAGATCATCCGTGGCTTTGGGGTGATGTATCATCAGTATGCTGATGATACACAGTTATATCGCGGCTGCTGGCCTGCCTCATGGAAGGGGTGGTGTCTTCTCCCGGGCCCCTGAGTCACTTGCGGTGCTCATGTGACTCAGCAGCAAGCTCTGGATGTGGAGGCAGGCACAGCAGCGGAGGTCTCGGCGGCTCTGAGCCTGGCGTTTCCCTCCTTGGTGGACTTCCGAATTCTGGAGGCTGTGGAGACTTCATTGGAGACTGGAGCTGGGTGAGGAGGCCCTGGAGGTGTGGAGGTGTCTGGCATTCCCGGGCCTTTCTGGAGCGATGGGGACATCAGTGTGGTTGCGGTTGGCCCTCAGCATTGTGCTCTGCTGGTCGGAGGGTCACCAGGGTTTGGAGGCCTCCCCAGGATTGTTATCTGCCCCAGGAACATTCGGGGAGTGGCCATGGGGACAGCCATGGGCCTCTCGAGAGAGGGAATGCAGCTGGTTCTTGTTTGGTGGCGGTGGGTGGTGGCTTGGCCCTCCCTGGGCCAACGGGACCATGCTGGCTCCATCTTGGCTGGTGATGGGGGCGGTGGAGATGCCAGCTGTTTTGACCATGGGGAGGATGGGGCCTGGCAGGTGACCCTGGGGACCTGAGGAAGATCAGAGGTGTTGGTCCCAGGGCTGCCGCCGGGTCCTTGGTCCTATCCTGGATGGTTTTGCTGGAGATCTGCCTGCCAACCACTCGACCCCCCTCTGTGACCATCGCTGCCTGGATTCTGGACCTGCCTATCATGGTCTGTTGCTATCATCTATCTGCCCCCACTTGTTCCTCCTCCTTTGTCATCATTATTATCCCGAATTGCAAGGTACCTTTTTTTCCACTGGGAATGAACCATCTGCAGTATACCTTAGGCCATGTAGGGATGATTTGGACACCAGTGGCCCAGGTTTGAGCTCCCAGTGTTGGTACTCACCCTCGAACTTGGTCAAGCGGTTATGAGACTTTTGTTGTACTCCCTGCTGGGGTGAGAGACCAGCGGGGGGACACGTTTTCTTTTAGGACCCTTTTAACATCTTACCATCAGCCTAACCGAACGTGTTGGGATGCCCATGAGAGAGCATGGCCCAGTCTAGACTGAGACTTTGATCATCTGTCACCGGTCTGCCGTGAGAGGGCAGCCTGGCTTCTTTGAGTCTGGACTCTCCAACCGTTTTTACCACCTTGGTCCTACCAAGTTCTCTAAACCCAGACTTTATTGCTGCCTTGTCATTACCACTCTGACAATCCCTATGCCTGTTCTCTAATGCCCTCCCATTATGCAATCTTATTTGGTTGCAGAATTGTATGCCCTGAGGGACTCCCTTCCTCTCGGGCTTGGCCTGTTACACTATCTTCTGCTTACCTCGAGGATGGGTCTTGGAACCAGAGATGGCATGACAGGGGGGTGGGGTATGGGTGGGGTTCTGCTATGAAAAAGAGGTCACTAGGGCCCCTTAGTCAAATTTTAACTAAATTTTTAAGAAGGCTAGGAGGAGGGTGGGTAATGATCCAGGGATATGGGTCTCAGCCCGGTGCATGGCGCGGGGGTTGGGGCTGCCAGGGCTCCAGGGTGTGAGGTGGGGACCCATGCGATTCCCAGGGTGGTTGGGGTTGGCAGGAGGCGCCGAGGCATAGGGCCATATCATGTGCGGGAGCACGCCAGCCATCTTTGTCGGTGGCATGCTCCGACCCTATGGCCTCCTCCCCCAGGGGGCATGGGAACCCGGGATCCCTGGGCTAAGCTGGTGATTTTAATGCCAGGTCTGTGGTTAATAAGCCCTCCTCCAAGAGATCATTGAGGAAGAGGCTGCAGACCTGGCTTGTATCACCGAGACCTGGTTGGGCCCAGAGGAGGTGTCCCTCTGGCTGATCTGTGCCCACCGGTTTAGGTTTTACACCAGCCACGGGCCCAGGGAAGGGGTGGGGGGGTGGCTGTGGTTATGGGAGACCTTGTTTCCAAGGGGAGGTCACTGTTCCAGAGATAGCGGGAGTGAGACCCTCCTCCTGAGGTGGGGGCCTAATGGTTGGGTGGGCCTGCTGCTCAGATACCTTTCCCCAGCTGTGTGACAGCTGCCCTGCCTGGGCTTCTGGATGTCCTCTCGGGTGGTGCTGGAGTTCCCTGGCCCATAGTCCTGGGGGACTTCAATTTGCCTTCCTGGGGGAGCGCCGGGTTTGGCCCAGGAATTCATGGCTTCCATGGAAGCCATGGGCCTGACCCAGATTTGGATTCAAGGCCCGACTCATGAGGGGGGAAACAATTTCACCTAGTTTTTGTCTCCTAACAGTGGTGAGTGACAGAGGGCAAGCCACTTATGACACTGCCCCCATGGTCTGATCACTATCTCCTATGGCTGGTCTTCCAACAGGCCACCCCCACTGCTGGGATGAGGAGCCACTTAGATGGTTCCACCAGACGCCTGATGGACCCCTGAGAGGTTCCAGCAGAACTGGGGTTCTTTCTTCCCTGCCCACAGCTCTGTCGAGATCTGGCAGGCCGCCCTGGCAACAGGCTGCGCCGGATGCCCTCCTCTGACAGGGTTGTCCCCATGTCCCCTCTCACGCCGTGGATCCCGGATGGCT
>CM019150.1:2116217-2226036 GCA_009733165.1 Naja naja
TGGACATGAAGATTCAGAGATATTGCCAAAGACAAAGGAACTAAAAACTAAGACATTGATACAGAGATAATAAATAAAAGAGAAAAAGCCCCAAGAGTAAGCAAGAAGAAGCTGTACAAGAAGAAATTTCAAAAGAGAAAGGAAAGGGGAGAGGAAAGATGGGGACTGGCAGATGGAAATAAATGTAATATTAGAGGAAAAGAGGGGAGAAAGAGGAAAGGCCAGGAAAACTTAGTAAAGGGAAAGCTGGCTAAAATTAAGAAAAATAACAAGGCGAGAGATTTAGAGATAAGGGTTAGATATAGCATAAAAGGGGGACACCACATGGAATGCATCTTGTATTTTTATTAGAAATGTAGACTAGGAGATTTGAAGTTTATAACTTACTGGGAATTACCTTAAGATTATTAGATAATTATAGATGAGAAAAATGAAGATGGAATGAGTTAAGATTTTATTAAGAGGTTCTATTGTTATTAATCCTTTCTTTTATTTATATATATATATATATACATATTCTAAAATATGCTAATGACTATTTAAATGATATTAGAAAACAGAGAATATGATGACTTGGGTGAAAATCTGGTATTAATTATGTTAAAAAGTGTGAATTAGGGTTATATAAATGCTATAGGTTGAAATTGGTCAAAGGAAGTAAAAGGGAAATTAACTCTGTTTTTATTTTTATTTTTTTTCTTTGTGGTATACATGAAATAGAAAATACAATTGATTATACAAAGGATATGAGAAAATAGAAAATATGATGAACTAGAAGGGATTATGTGGGAATGTAAAATATTTATAATGAATGAATTATATTATACTCAAAAGCAGGGGAATGAAAATTTATTAAAATTATATAGGTAAATTTTGAAAACAAAGAAAAAATATGAAATGATTATATGAATATCTCTGGAATAGATATAAGATATATTGTAGATGGGGGATATACCATGTGGATCCTAAATGTATTAATCTTATTTTACTTTTACTGTTTTTTCTTTGATTGACTAATTATATATTGGTCTTGAGAAAGTTACAGATGATAACAATACATAAGGTAACATAAAATAGGTGGTAAGCTGAAAATGGAAATAATAGGGGATAAAGAATTGAAAAATATGTGAGGATGAAATGATTTTGATATTGAATTAATGAATTGAAATATGAAAGGAAATTTATCTAAAGATTAGTTGAATGGATAATAATTTGAAGTGATATTAATTAAGAAAGTTGAAAGTGTAACTATGACTATGTATAAATATTGTAATCTGGAATCACATTGCTCACATGAAGAGATGTGTAAAAATAAAACAAAACTTTGAATTAAAAAAAACAACAAGATTAATATCAGAGCTGCAATCAAAGTAAACAGTGTCCCAATCAAGGGAGCTGCCAAACAAGCTGACAGCAACCAGCCCAGCCAGAACCCGAACCAAGACTACCTCCCAATACTGACAAGACAAGCAACTAGTATCTACATGGAGAGCAACCCCCACTTCCTTCCAGCACCGATGATGTTCCCTAGTTGGGTAATGAAAGGTGTGGAAGGAAACATCAAAACTCAGAGAGCAACAAGGACCCCTCAGAACATCCAGATGTGGTTGAAAGAGCATGGTTAGAAGGGACCAGAATTGGAGGAGATGCTGCTGGAAGCCACGAGGCTCTCCCAAGAGACCAGAGGTCCATGGGTGGCAATAGGGTAGCTGCCCTTACACCAGCAGGCATCACTATTGCAGAAATAGCTACCTTTTCTTCCCTCCCTCCCCTCCTCCTCTGGACCCTGGAAGGAGCAGCAGCTCCAGGGCTCCCCAGCTCTGCCCTGCCAGATTGCAAACCCCGAGGGTCTCAGCCGGGCAGTTGACAGTTATACCCCTTGACATGGGCAAAGCCAATGGTTGTGTTGATCTTGACATCCTTCCACTTCCTCTCCTTCCTGCAAGGGATCTTCTCGCTTTCTCACAGCAGGATTTAAAGAACCTTCTGTCCAGCCCAGCCTGGCATTACTACTGTCTGGGCACCATGAAGTCTGCACAGGGCCTCGTCCTCCTCCTTCTGGGTCCCCTCACTCTCCTGGCTGAGCTGCCCCTTGATGGGACAAATGGGTAAGGTGCAGTGGTGGGATTCAAAAATTTTATGACTGGTTCTGTGGGCGTGGCTAGGTGGGGTGGCCATGTGATTGGGTGGGAGTGGCTTTATTTGCAGCACCACCCCACCCCATTTTGGGGCCTTCCTGGTCTGAGACGAGCCTCAGGGGTTTTGCTCCTAGAAGGCTCCCGTGGGGCCCAGGAAGACAAAAATGGAATGGTGGCTGTGTCCTCCCTCCATTTTTGCCTTCCTGGGCCTCAGGGAAGCCTCCTGGTAAGCAGTAAGAATTGAGGGGAATCTCGCACAGCTGTTTGTAGGAACAGCTGATTGTCGGGAGGTTAAAAACCCATAAGGAGTGACTGGGCGGGCAAGCATCAGGCACATGGGGTGAGTGAGTTTCGGGCATCAGGTGGGTGGGGCAAGCGGCGAGCTGCAAGCAGGTGACTGGGTTGGGGCATTGGCCAGCCAGAAGTTACTACCAGTTCGGCCATGCCAAATCGTTGCTACCGGTTCATTTGAACCGGTTGTGAACCAGCTGAATACCACCACTGGTAAGGAGAAATTACCCCACCCTGTATAGCAAGTTATTCCCACCTCAAAGTGCCTCTAATACCCTTTGCCTTTCCAAGGGCTTCTCCTGCTTTCCCTGACACCTTTGATCTGCTTTCCCTTCTGATGACGTTACCCCCTTGGGTGATGAAAAAATTAGAGGTCCACAGGTGCAAGTAGGGTAGCTGCCCTTACACCAGTAGGTATCACTGTGGCAGAAATAGCTACTTTTTTCTCTCCTCCTCCTCCTCCTCCTCCTCCTCCTCCTCCTCCTCCTCTTCCTCCTCCCCCCATAAATCCACCTCCCTTCTACCACTGATGTTCCTACTTGGGTTGTGAAACATCTGCAAGAAAACAACCAAGCTCAGACAGCACAAAGGACCCCATAGCCTTCCTCCTCTGCCATCACCTCCTCCTCCTCTCCATAATCCCCACTCCCTCCAAGCAGTGATGATGCTGCCTAACTGGTTGTCCCTTCCAGTCCCTTCCATCATGGAACACTTTTGATGCAAACATGCCAACATCTTTTGTATCCCAGGATGCTGTTGTATAAACCAGGAACCAGGAAGGAGCAGCTGCCCCAGGGCTCAACTGTCCAAACCCAACAGGTTTCCCTCAATGCAGATACCAGGTGTTCCTCACCTGTTGGCCCTGCCTGACATGGAAAAGGCCAATGATCTGCTGTGTTGAGGAAGAGTTCTCAGTCTGCCCATCCCTATTCCCCTGCCAAGAATTTTGTCACTTCATCAAAGGAGGACGAAGGTCTCTCTGTCCAGCCCAGCCTGGCATTCCTGCTGTTTGGGCACCATGAAGGCTGCATGGCCTCCTCCTCCTCCTTCTGCATCTCTTCAACCTCCTGGCTGAGCTGCCCCCTTCAGTGGGACAAGCAGGTAAGTGGGCACCGCCAGCCCCATATGGCAAATAATCCCAGCCCCAAAGCATTTCCTTAGGCTTTCTGAGGGCTCCATCCAGCTGATCCTGCTGGGGGTTTCATCTGCTTTTCCTGGCACCTCTGCTAAATGCCCCATTGAGGAAGAGATGGCAGGTAGATCAGCAAATTCAGTGAAATGAATGAAGGGGAGGGAGGGCAGGATGGGGAGGGGATTGTACTTCATTCTCCTCTAGGTGCCTCAAGTCCCCTTACGGGGCAGACTAGAAAGATCTAAGTGAAGAAGTAATAATGAGGGCCTAAGAGAAGGGTCCCCACTGAGCCCCTGCCCCAGAGTTCCTCCTTTGATTCAGCCCAGCCAGGTGCCAACCAGCTGCCAATGTATTTCCACTCTTGGGTATATGAGGGTCTTTTCTCCCCAGACAGAGCTGCAGGCACCCCAGCTATGTTGCTGGGCAGTGAAAGACCCTCATAAGGGCTCCTTGGCATGCCTCCTGAGCCCCCCTGGCCTCCTCTTCCCCCTTGAGAGAAATGGCACTTGGGAGCAAGAATTCACGGCCAGAGGGATTACTGAATTTCTGATTCGGTTCTCAGATATCTGCATACTGCCAAAAAAAGAAGGGGACTGTAAGGCCTTAAGTTTTCGTTGGTTCTACAATTGGAGGTCCAGGAAATGTGAAACTTTTCTCTATTGAGGTTGTGGTGGGAATGCAAACAATTTCAAGAATCTCCTGGAATGCGTGCACGCATGTCTGCCTTCAGGTAAGTTCCCAGCAGAAATTCCTGGGCGGAATCTTCTCCAAGGTCTGATCTCCAAAGCAGGTAGGAAGTTGGGACACGAGAAAGGTTCAATTTCCCCCCTTCATGACCTCCAGGACTTATTGTACAGTATTATTTATTTATTTGTTTCTTTGTTTATTTATTTATTTATATAAGCATGATTATTAATACATGAAATAGATACAAATAAAAGGGAACATTAAGACAGGGACGGTAGGCACGTTGGTGCGTTTACTCACGCCCCATACAAACCTCTTAGGGGTGAGGTCAACAGTAGACAGTCTGAGGTTAAAATTTTGGGGGTTTGGGGAAGAAAGCACAGAGTCAGGTAGAGTATTCCAGACATTGACCGCTCTGTTATTGCTGAAGTCGTATTTCCTGCAATTGACTTTGATGCAGTTCACCTTAAGTTTGTATTTATTGTGTGCTCGCATACTGATGTGATTGAAGCTGAAGTAGTCATTGATGGGTAGGACATTGTAATGGATAATTTTATGTACTATGCTTAGATCGGACTGAAGGTGGCCTAGTTCTAAGTTATCTAAGCCTAAATTTCAAGTCTGGAGGCATAGGGTATTCTGTTGCGAGTAGAGGGGTGAAGGACTCTTCTCATGAAATATCTCTGAACTCTCTCGATTGCATTAATGTCTGATATGCAATGCGGATTCCAGACAGACGAGTTGTATTCTAGAATTGGTCTAGCAAATGTTTTGTATGCTCCAGTTAGTGGTACAATATTACCAGAGAAAAAGCTATGTAGGATTACGTTAACAACTCTTAATGCTTTTTTGGCTATGTAGTTGCAGTGGGCTCCAGCACTTAGATCATCAGAGATGAGAACTGCAAGGTCCTTGACAGAGGGGTTCATCTACAAGGTCTTGTCCATCCAGCTTGTATTTTATTTTCTGATTTTTCTTGCCAATGTGTAAGACAGAGCATTTGTTTGTTGAGATTTGAAGTTGCCACTTGTTTGACCATTGTGATACATAGTCAAGGTCTTTTTGAAGGGTAGCAGCATTGTCAGTGGTGTTGAATAGTTTTACATCATCTGCAAAAAGAATGCAGTTGCTTTTAATATGATACCATATTTTCTAGTCTGTCTTGGTGCTCTGCTGTGCTGCCCCTGCTCCTAATTCTTACAACTAATTCTTACAGTTCTGTCTAATGCCTATGTTTACTTACATAGTATTAGGTAGGAAGGCGGTAGTATTATTATTATTAACCATTATTTTTCCTCTTATTGTCATGATGATGATGATGATTCTGTTGCTTTGTGTGTAGACTGAGAGTTCCTTCTGTGTTGAATCACACTTGGCCAAAGAAAGTATTCAGTTCCATACCAGGGATCTCCCAACCAGGATGAGGTTCAGCTCCCTTTTCAGCTTCTCCCAATTTCCTCCTTGGACCTGTCCTTGGATGACCCAAGCCCCAAATAGGATGGTGAGGGGAGGAGGACATCCTGATCTTCTCCAGCCACGAGAGACCAGGCAAGGGAGGCCAGTCCCCCATCAGAAGGATGGACAGAGAGGGTGGGGTGAGGTGGAAGTCTCTGAGCTGGGGCTCAAGGGAGGGTCTGATTCTGCCTTGGGAAGATAGGGAGACCCTCCCTGGATTCAGCCCAGCCAGGTGTCAACCAGCTGCCAATGTTTCTTCTCATCTCCATCCGGGGATTTGAGGTCTCCTGTTTGTTTATGGCAATAACGCCAAGCCCACAATTGCCCTGCGGTTGCCTCTGTCTTCCCAACCTGGATGGTCCTTCTTCAGCCACCCCACCATTGCCTGGACCTACCCCTCCCTCCTGCTTTACCTTCAGGGAGGCTGCTGCCATGTCCTCTGACTCAGCCCAGGAGGCTTTGAGTGACTCTGTCTCCTCCAAGTTTCAGAAGCACCATTGATGAACAGATTCTGGAGATGGACTCTAGGTTCTCTTGCTTGAACAGCGGGCTGGACTAGGAGATCTCTAAGGCCCCTTCTGACTCTGTTATTCTGGTTGGAAGCCTCATGATCCTGCACTTCTCTGTGCCTTCTCCTTGGTTTTCCTCCATCTTATGACAGACGGTCTCCCATTATCCTCCTTCCAGTCTTTGATAGGTACCTGTTGGAGGCTGGCCATCTTCACTGAGCACCTGGTAGCATTTTCACCTTTAGCATTCCCTATAGATGCTTAACGTCTGGCTGAGAGGAAATGGCCCTTTCTGGACTTCTACAGAGCTTTTGAGGCTCCTCATTGTTTCTTGTCACCCTGAAACTCCTTCTAAGTTAGTTGAATAAACGGAGATTAATTATTTACATGGCTTTATCAATAAAGAGCTGGAATGTTCTAATGGGGTTTTATCAGCCCAGAGTCACTTTGCGGGGGAGATGGGCAGCCTAAAAATTAGATAATTAGTTAGTTGGTTGGTTGGTTGGTTGGTTGGATGAATGGATGCATGGATGGATGGATGGATGGATGGATGGATGGATGGATGGATGGATGGATGGATGGATGAGATGGGATGGGATGGGAGAGAGGGATAATAGAGATAGATAGATAGATAGATAGATAGATAGATAGATAGATCGATCATGAATATTTGCCCATGATCTGAAGCTGAGGTTAATAAAAAGAATGATTACACAACACCAAATGAGAAACATTCATGAACTGATTCTTTAATGGTTTTTTGTATCCCTCATTCAGCATAAGCAGTGTACCAGATAAACCGGAAAGGACTGGAATGTTCTCCTTTTCAGGGAAGTTGGTGGGGGGGCATCCCAGGACACCTCCAGACACCTCAATTCTTTGTGAATAGTCCTGCAAAAGGGACTGGGATTGTCCTGGACAGGAGAAGTGGTGCAATTATGTTTGCAGCCTTCAGTGCATGGAGCCTGTCTAAGGTAAGAGGACTGACTCATATACCACTCTGCAGGGTATCCTACATGTAATCATATACTGCATGAAGATGATCTCCCTGGTATCTTTGAAAGTGCTGCCGAATTACTGTGAATGAGCCAAGACCCAAGGACGATGGTGAGGATAGGAGGCCATCCAGGTTTTCTCCAGCCATGAGAGACACAGTAGTGAAGGCCAGTCGGAGAGGAGGGGTGGAGGGGGAGTTCTCTCCTAGGTGAGCCTCAAGGGAGGGGGGTCCGATTCTGTCTTAAGAAGATTGGGGTGGGGGCTTTTGGACTGCAAAGTCTTTTCTCTTTGCCCCCTTGAGAGAAGGAAGGCCCCCATCCTGCCACTGAGTTGATATTGATGGAGAAGGCTTCTCAAAGGCCAGGGTGGCTTCAAGAGATCCCTCATGCCTGACTCTGTTCCTCCTCACAGGACCCTCTCAGTGATGGCTGGGTTTTTCTCTGTGGGATCTTCGCTCTCCTGAATTGTGGCCAGTGCAGCAACTTGACCCCCGTGTTCTTCTGTCCTGGGCCATCCTGGAGACCCTCCCCGCAAATGCTCCTGGCTTCATTCCTTCTTCTCTGCAATAAAGCATTGGATCCTGGCTTCCCTCTCGGTCTCTGGTGTCTTCTTCTGCCCCTTTTTCCTCTGCCCTGCCCCACACTGTGAGAGTAAGAGGGGCTGGGGCACAGAGAGACTTTCCAAGACAAGGTGAAGAAGGAAAGATCCCTGATGGGCCAACCTTAGAGAAAGTAGGCCCAGGTTGGGTGAAGATATAACTGAATAACATATTAAGAGAATTGGAAGGGACCTCAGAGAGCTTCTAGTCCACCCCACTGCTCAAGCAGGAAACCCTATTCCATTTCAGAGAAATGCTTCTCCGATCTCTTCTTGAAAAGAAATTGGGCTTTGAACCAGTAGGTCTTTTTCTGCCACTGGTGTTCTATGAGTCTGTATTGCAACCCAGGACCCTGGAAGGAGCAGCAGCTCCAGGGCTCCCCAGCTCTGCCCTGCCTGATTGCAAACACCGAGGGTCTCACCTGGTGCAGTTGACAGTTATCTCCCCCACCCCCCTGGACATGGGCAAGACCAATGGTTGTGTTGAGAAAGAGATCTCAACATCCTTCCACTTCCTCTTCTTCCTGCAAGGGATCTTCTCGCTTCCTCAAGGCAGGACTTAAAGGTCCTTCCGTCCAGCCCAGCCTGGCATTCCTGCTCCTGGGGTTCCATGAAGGCTGCACATGGCCTCCTCCTCCTCCTCCTGGCTCTCTTCACCCTCCTGGCTGAGCTGCCCCCTTTGATGCGACAAATGGGTAAGGAGGGGGCATCAACCCCACCCGTATTGCAAGTTATCCCCACCTCAAAGTGCTTCTTAATACCCTTAATCTTTCCAAGGGCTTCTCCTGCTTTCCCTGACAGCTTTGATCTGCTTTCCCTTCTAACACGGATGACGTTACCCACTTGGGTGATGAAAAAATTGGAGATTCACAGGTGGAAGTAGGGTAGCTGCCCTTATACCAGTAGGCATCTCTATGGCAGAAATAACAATCTTCTTTTCTCTCCTCGTCCTCCCCCCTCCCCCATTAATCCACCTCCCTTCTAGCATTGATGTTCCTACTTGGGTTGTGAAACATCTGCAAGAAAACAACCAAGCACAGACAGCAAAAAGGACCCCATAGCCTTCCTCCTCTGCCATCACCTCCTCTCCATAATCCCCACTCTCTCCCAGCAGTGATGATGCTGCCTAACTGGTTCTCCCTTCCAATCCTTCCATTATGGAAAACTTTTGATGCCAACATGCCAACATGTTTTGTAACCCAGGATGCTGTTGTATAAGCCAGGATTCAGGAAAGAGCATCTGCCCCAGGGCTCACTTGTTCAAACACATTGGTACACTGGTCCCTTGACACAGATGCCACGTGTTCCCTCCGGTGGCTCCACCTGACACAGAATGGCCAATGATCTGTTTTGTTGAGGAAGAGTTCCCTGACAGCTTTGAACTGCTTTCCCTTCTGATGATAATACCCACTTGGGTGATGCAACATCTGCAAGAAAACATCAAAACTGAGTTCCATCACATGTTTGTTGGACCCGTGACCTTCCTGGTTGGTATATGCCTCCAGGGAGGACACATGCGGCTGGTTCCGGGCACTGGTCAACACATCATTAAGGGAGGGTTCCTTCCCTGCTGCCTTGAAAGAGGCGGTGGTGAGGCCCCTTCTGAAGAAGCCTGTCCTGGACCCAGCCGTATTAAACAACTTTCATCCGGTCTCCAAACTTCGCTTTTTAGCGAAGGTTGTTGAGAGTGTGGTGGCTCAGCAGTTTCTGCTTTTCCTGGAGGAAGCAGACTACCTGGATCCGTACCAATCGGGCTTCTGACCCGGATATAGCACCGAGACGGCATTCGTCGCACTGGTGGATGATCTCTGTAGGGCTTGGGGCAGGGGTTTTTCCTCTGTCCTGGTCCTATTAGACCTCTCAGCGGCTTTTGATACCATCGACCATGGTATCCTTTTGCAACGCCTCGTGGGGTTGGGAGTGGGAGGCACTGTTCTACGGTGGTTCTCCTCCTACCTCTTGGGACGCTCGCAATCGGTGTTGGCAGGGGGCAGAGGTCAACTCCGAGGGCACTCACTTGTGGGGTCCCCCAGGGGTAGATCCTCTTGCCCCTCTTGTTCAACATCCTTTGTGAGAGGGCAGTCCTGATGCATGACTTTGGACCTCCCGGCTGCTGGTTAATTGGACCACATTGGGTGCTATTATTATTTTTAACATCTTTAACATCTTTAACAGTCGGACATTTCTCTCAACCATGAACTATTCCACCAGATGTTCCATCGTTACAAGATCTGGACCTATCCTTTGACAGAGCTGCAGGCCTTAAGGGAGTGCCCTCTCTCCTGGGTTTGGCCTGCTGGACTTTCGACGGCCTATCTCAAGGATGGGTTAGGGAACCCCAAGAGATGGCACAGCATGGGTAGGGGTTGGGGTCCTAGGAGGGGCAGTAAGAGGGTTGTCGGGGCTTCGTTGATTCAGTTTTTAGACCGTTTCTTAAGGGGGTTAGGGAGGGGGTGGGTTGTGAGGAGGGGACTCAGCACAGCCCAGGTCAGGGTCGTGGGGCGGGGCTGGGGCCCTGGAGGGCAGGGTGGGGGACATGATCCTGGGGTGGTTGGGTTCGCAGGGACGGCGCGAGGTGTGGGGCCAGATCAGTTAAGGGAGCACCCATGTCTCTTTGCGCGGTGGCGCGCTCCGACCCCGATGCCTCCTCCCAATGCCCTGGGGACCCGGGATCTAGGGCCCCTGGACTCCAGCTGGTGTACTTTAATGCCAGGTCCTGGCTAATAAGGCAACCCTCCTCTGGAGGTAATCGAGGAGGAGGCCACTGGCCTGTATCACTGAGACCTGGGTGGGCCCAGAGGAGGAGTCCTCTAGTCGATCTATGCCCCCAGGTTTTCAGGTGTTGCACCGTCACAGCCCAGGGAGGGTGGGGGTGGCTGTTGTTATTCGGAGCCCTGATTCCAAGGGAGGTCTCTGTTCGAGATAGGCGGGTGTGATGCTCTCCTTTTCAGGTGCGGGTCTGAGAGTTGGATGGGCTTACTGCTCACATACATTTCTCTCAGCTGTGTGGCAGCTGCCCTGCCTGGGCTGTTCGACGCCATCTCGGGTGTGGCGGTGGAGTTCCCGGGACTCATTGTTCTGGGTGACTTCAACTTGCCTTCTCTCGGGGCGGCATCGGCTTTGGCCCAAGAATTCATGGCCTCCATGGCAGCCATGGGTCTGACTCAGGTGATTGATGGCCCAACTCATGAGGGGGGCAACATGCTCAACCTGGTTTTTGTCTCGGAGCAGTGGCGTAATGATCTGTGGGGTGGTGATCCTATTATCCACCCAGTACCATGGTCAGATCATTATCTCCTATGGCTGGCTTTTTGACAAGCTGCCCCACACTGCTGGGATGAGGAGCCCCTTAGGTGGTTCCACCCCAGGCGCCTGATGGACCTGGAGAGGTTCCAGGCAGAACTGGGGTCTTTTCCTACATCCCTGGTCCACAGCTCTGCCGAGACTCTTGCGGCTGCCTGGCAACGGGGGGCCGTGGAGGCCCTCGACAGAGTTGTCCCCATCGTCCCCACCTGTCGTGAGATCCCGTGTGGCTCCCTGGTATACGGGAGCTCCGGGAGATGAAGCGACGAGAAGTCTAGAAGCAGGTGGAGATCGACCCATTCCGAGTCTGACCAAGCCCAGTTGAGAGCCTATCAGGACCTATCTGGTAGCTGTGAGAGCGCGAGAAGGGTTTATTTCTCTGCTCTCATAGCATCCAGGAAACCACAGCCACCCTGTTTGGGGTCACCCACTCCCTCCTTCAGCTGGGGGCTGTGGTGGATCCCTTGTGGGGTCAAGCTGAGGAATTTGGTCAGTTCCTGCAGGACAAGATCGCCGGATCCGGGAGGGTTGAACTCCAATTTGCAGTGGTCTGATGCCGAGGGTGCGAGTGGTCTAGCTAATGCAATCTGGACTGAGTTCGATCATGTTTCTGAGGATGAAGTGGACAGGATTATGCGACGACTGAGTTCCACCACATGTTTGTTGGACCCATGCCCTTCCTGGTTGGTTTATGCCTCCAGGGAAGTGGCATGCGGCTGGCTCCGGGCAGTGGTCAACACTTCTCTGGGGGAGGGTACCTTTCCCACTGCCTTGAAGGAGGTGATGGTGAGGCCTCTCCAGAAGAAGCCTGCCTTGGACCCAGCCAAATTGAACAGCTTTCGTCCGGTCTCCAACCTTCGCTTTTTTTTTTATTGAAAAGTTTTACAAAAAGGACATTTTTAAAACAATAAGCCCCCCTCGCCCCCATCCCTCCCTCACCCTCCCCCCCGGACTTCCCAGAGTAAAATATAGGGTGTTATATCTGACAATCTTATTCAAACATACACTAACAAACTATAAACACTTATACGCCCTTCTGTACTTTAACTCCCTTAATACAGACTAAAATAATAATAATAACATATCTCTTAACATCTCTTCTTAGCTTCTGATCTTCATTCATAGGCTATTTGAAACTTTTTAGTCCCATATCCATTTTGGGTCAAGCACATATTAAAAGGTTATACAATGCATTGATTGAAATTGACTCGGAAACGGAATTAGTTAAAGACTGTATGATAAAATGGGCACAGAATATTCAGGAGCCAATAACAATGGATATGTGGGAAAAAATTTGGGTGAGAAATGTGAAATTTACTCAAGCACAAAATTTAAGAGAGAATTTTTATAAAATGGTTTATAGATGGCATTTAGATCCTAAAAAATTAGCATGTATGTACCCGAATCAAAAACCTAAATGCTGGAGATGCAGTAGTGATGATGCAACATATTTTCATATGTGGTGGACATGCAAAAATTAAGGCTTTTGGATAAAAATATGGTGGACTACCCAGAAGATTTTTAAGGAAAAGGTAAATTTTAAGCCGCAGCTGTTTTTGTTGGGTATTATTACAGATTGTACTGTTTTGGAAACTAAATTAATGTTACACTTAATAACAGCAGCAAGATTGTTAGTGGCGCAACACTGGAAGAAAGAAGACGTACCTACTATAGAAGATTGGATATTAAAAGTATGGAATTTAGCAGAAATGGCAAAGATATCAGCTTACCTGAAAGAACATTCACAAGAAAGATATATTCGGGACTGGAGAAGATGGATTGAACAATAAATTAATTAACTAAAACAGTATTAAATAAAACATGCCAAATTCATCTAAAAACCCTTACTAATTTAAAAATATGAAACCCCCCCCAAGAGGTCAGCACTGAAGGGGGTATAAGTGTTTATAGTTTGTTAGCGTATGTTTGAGTAAGATTGTCAGATATAACACCCTGTATTTTACTCTGGGAAGTCCGGGGGGGGAGGGTGAGGGAGGGGGGGAAGGGGTCTTATTGTTTAAAAAATGTCCTTTTTGTAAAACTTTTCAATAAAAAAAATTAATTTATTGTTCTGTTTTTAGTTGAGAGCCGCCCCGAGTCCTTTTTGGACAGGGGGCAGCATACAAGTCAAATAAATAAATAAATAAATAAATAAATAAATAAATAAATAAATAAATTTCATCATCATCCTCCTCTTTCTTCTCTTTAAACAGCACAGGGGCTACCAATTTGGATTCTTATCTATCTGCCTGCCTGCCTGCCTGCCTGCCTGCCTGCCTGCCTGCCTGCCTGCCTCTATCTATCTATCTATCTATCTATCTATCTATCTATCTATCTATCTAAGATTGCCGCCTATTTGCCCATGGCAACTCGAGGCAGCTTACACAATGTAAAACCATTTTTAAAATAAAAAATAAAAATAATTAATAAAAACTAACAAAAAGAATCAAATAAATTAATAAAGTACACTAGAACAAAATCTGCCAGTTGAATGAAACCCCTAGACAAATTGGCGGCGATGTATTTTCTCAATTTGGCCTTTTCATAGATCATAGAACAACAGAGTTGGAAGAGGTCTTGGAGGTCATCTAGTCCAACCCCCTGCTCGAGCAGGAGAATCTATTACAAATATTAGCCTCTAGCTGGGATTGAACTCACAGCCTCCTGACTGGGAGGCTAGAGCTCCACCATTAGGCCACCGGAACTAGTTATTTTCTTGTCTTTTGGGGTCATGGAGTACATCTTTGTCTTTGGCAATTTGGCTCCCAGTGCGAATTCAATTGCGCAGTCTATCGGGCAGTGTGGGGAGAAAGTTGGAGCCTTCCTCACTAAAGGCGTCTGCCAAATCCCGACATTCCTTGGGCACCTGAGGATAGCCAGGGAGCGGGGGGTTGGATAGATGACCTACAAGATCCCTTCCAACACTGATTATTGGACTTATTGGACTTATTGGACTTATATGCCGCCCTCTCTCCCTAGGGACTCAGGGCGGCTTACAATAAAAAATAACAATACAATTAATTAAAAATACATTAAAATAATGAACTAAGTCCAATAAGGATTAAAACCCAATAAAAGTTAAAATAAGAATAAAACCCCACCCCTTACCCTTCAGTCCAGGCTGGACTGTTGGAACAACCAGGTCTTTAGGTTGCGGCGGAAGGAACGGAGGTCGGGAGCCAACCGGAGCTCCAAGGGGAGCTGATTCCACAGGGTAGGTGCTCCTACAGAGAAGGCTCTACCCCTGGGCAATGCCAGCCAACATTGTCTGGCCGACGGCACACCAAGGAGGCCCTGCCTGTGGGAGCGTACAGGGCAATGGGAAGTCGATGCTGGCAGGAGACGCTCCCACAAGTACCCCGGACCCGAGCCTTGATGGAGGACTTTGTATGTTATCACTAACACCTTGAAGCTCACTCGGAGGGCAACCAGCAGCCAATGCAGGTCATGCAGGAGGGGTATAACATGATTATCTGTTATCTGTTATATGTGGTAGCTGCAGCGTTTCCCAGCCGGCTGGGGCTGCCAGGGTTTGTCACCTGTTGGCCTTTGTCTGGTGGGATTGGTGGCAGCTACCCAGTGACTATTCTGTCTTTTTGGTAGCCATCCTCCCACATGAAGGTGGGGCCCCGTTTGTCCAGCCAAGCAAGAGGGGCTGAAGCACAGAGCGTCTTTCCAAGAGAGAGGTAAGAAGGAAGGATCCCTGATGGGCCAACCTTGGAGAAAGTAGGACCAGGTTGGGTGAAGAAATTACAGAATGACACAATAAGAGAATTGGAAGGGACCTTGGAGGTTTTCCAATCTACCCTCTGTGTGAGGAGTGAAGAACAGGACATGGGAGCAGGAGTTAAGCTCTTTATTTCAGCTCCAGAAAAAGAAGGGAAGAAACCACCCTGCAGCAGCTCCTTTTAACAGGGAGCTTTCTGCAACTTCAGCCACTGGCACTCATTTGTTTTCCCACTTGGAAAAATGGACCAATGAGTGAGGCTGACTTCACCCCATTGCATATTCAACAGCCCTCCCCTCCTGGAACATGATTATCCAACCCATTGGTTTACAGCACGTAATCACATAAGTAGGCGGGGCTTTGGTGGGCGTGACCTGACCTGCACCACTCAGTGGCTCCCGTGGCAGCAGCCTGTGAGGTCAGGATTGCTGCTGCCCCTGAGGTGGACCATGGAATCGCCCCAGAGTTTTCCCTAGGCATGGCCGGCTCCACCCAGCTGGAGACCACAATGACCCTTTGTTGGAGTCATGGTTCTTCTGGTGGTTCCAGAACCCTCCATGGGACTTTAGCTAAGTTATTGCACCGATTTTTCGGGCTTGAGGCTAGGTTTTGTGTGTGGTTCTGTGGGATCTCTGTTGTTTGTAGGGCCAGACTTAATTCTATGGTTCCTGTGTGGACTGTAGGTGGTTTATTTGTTTGCTCCTCTGAGCTCTCAGTATTGTTTCAGGCTAGTCTTCCCTGGAGTTGGTCGATATACCTTCTCCAGTTCTACCCTGTAAGAATGGGGGCCTGTAATTTAGCTTATTTTGGCTGATACCCCTGTGGGGCTGCCGCTATACTTATGTGCATAGACTAGGTCTCCCACTTGCAATGACCTGCCTTTCTTGGTTGAATCACAGGTACCTTGGTGTTGTACTGGGGTGCAGCCAGTCCAACAGAGACCTTAGTTTCCTGCCCATCAAGAGTTCCACTGGACTTCTATTTGTGGTGGCATTAGGGATGATGTTTTGGACTAATAGAAGTTTGTCTATTCTCTCCTGGGTGTCCTCAGGGCCAAGTCTGGCCAGGGTTTCTTTTGTTGATCGCACCAGCCGTTCCACCTGACCATTTGTCACCGGTTGTGAAGGCACAGACAAAGCATGGCAGATCCCTTGTTCTGCCAGGAAGACCTCGAACTGGTTAGCTGTAAACTGGGGCCCATTATCTGAAACTACCACGTCTGGTAACCGATGTGTGGAGAAAAGTTTCCTTAAAATCTTTAATGACTGCTTCTGCTGTGGTAGATGTCACAATGATTACTTCTACCCATTTAGAGTCTGTATCTACCACGATGAGAAATGCCTGACCTTGGAGTTATCTCACAAAATCTATATGTATTCTGGACCATGAGGATTTTGGGGTTTCCCATGTATGTGTGGGAGCTGTGAGTGGTGCCGGCCATGATTCCTGACAGGGTAAACACATGCTGACCTATTCCTTGATCCCTTTCTTTATTCCTGGCCACCAAACACAGCTCCGTGAGAATGCCTTAGTTTTTACTATGCCTGGATGCCTCACATGCAGCATTTCTAGCACTGCTTCTCCTAACCCTTTTGGTATCACTACCACAGAGCAAACACCCTTTTAACACTGATTATTCAAGTTGGAGAGTTTTAAAGGGTTTGAATTCATCCCCCACTGTAATTTCCAGCCACCCCCTCCACCCCCAGGTTAAAATTTGCGTCAAAGTTCCATCTCTGGCTGGCTGGCTGTCTTGTGATCTCAGCTGCTGTTACAGGCCCAGTTGTGAAATCTTCAATAAGCAATGTGGACATGGCCGGGACAGGATCCTCCATGAGGTCTGGTAGTGGGCACCGGCTGAGACCACCAATGTGGTCGATGGTTTTGCCTGGCTGATGGACAAGGCAGTAATTATAGGCTGCTAGGACTACTGATGACTTTGTCATCCTTGGGGACAATATGCTTGGGGATGGCCAGTCTCCTGTGGTGATGCCTAGGAGGGGTTTGTGGTCCGTAATTAGGTTGAAATTCCTCCCATATAGGTATGCATGGAATTGTTTGATTCCAGCCACTGAAGCCAGTGCTTCCTTGTTGAGCTGGCTATAGTTCCATTCAGCTTTTGATAGCGTCTTTGAGTAAAATGCGATCAGTGCTTCCTTCCCACTTGGCATCTGGTGACTCAGAACATCCCTTATGCCAAAAGGTGAAGCATTGCATGTTAAAACAAGGGGTGAAGCCTCGGTGTTACTATACAAGCACACTTTTGAATATAAAAAGGTCTTTTATTGCTGTGAATGTGGATGCTTCCTTTCGTCCCCATTTCCATTCCATGTTTTTATCCAGCAGCTGGTGGAGGGGTTTAGCAACAGCCGCTTTCTGTTGCAGAAAAATACTGTAAAAGTTTAATAGTCCTAGGAATGCTTGCAAGTCTGGGGTTTTTTTTTTTTGGAATGGGGGCTTCTTTTATGGCTTTCAGCTTGCCTTTGGTGGGGTGTATGCCTGAGCTATTGATCTGGTGTCCTAAGTATTCGACTTTGGGGATGGCTATTTGGCATTTTTCCTTTTTCACCTTCAGTCCCACTTCCTGAAAATGATTTAAGGTGTCTTAATTGGTGGATTAATTGTTCTTTGTCCTTTGTGGGACAAGAGGATGTCGCCAAAATAAGGGTTAGGGTTAGGGTTAGGGTTAGTAGGGGGTGTTCCATTAAACTGTGGAACAGCCCAGGGTTTGGGCCACGCTTACCCCAAACTGCAACTGATGACATTTAAACACACCCCTGTGCATGACAACAGTCTGAGCTTCTGCAGTAGCATCATCTGTGGGTAGCTGCTGGTACACATGAGCTAGATCCAGATTTGCAAAATAATTTCTCCTCTGTAGAGACTGCAACAGATGCTGTACGACGGGTGCAGGATAGGCTCTCTGCTCAATGCCTTGTTGATGGTACATTTGTAATCCCCACAGATGCATATTGAGCCATCAGGCTTAGTTTGGCTGACTGTGAGTGTCCCCCACTTTGCATGATCAGTCATGTGGGAAAAATTCCCATGTGGTTGCTGTGCTCATTTCACTGGCCACAGGTTCAAAGGTTAAAAGCACCAATCATAGCATAGCTGCAGTTCAAATTTTGCTGGCTTTCCTAGCCCCTCCTCACCTGGCTCCAAGTGTGTATAAAAGCAGCTGCCTCATGGGCAGCTAGCCAGTTGTTGTTCTAGTTAAGCAGCAGTGAAGCAGCACTGCAGCTGGAGGCATTTTACCTCAACTTCTGAGGAAGGGATTCTGAAATTCTGATCGCACAGGCGATTGTAAAACCAAGGACTAAAGGACTCTTAATGAAACAGAGACTTTTTGGTATGTTTTGAAACCATTTCTTTCTTTGTTTTACTTTTGCTAAATAAACAAGTTTAGTTTAAACTTTGTGGGCTCAATTCATTTCAATAGTTCACAGCAGGATAAGATCACGATCCATCAGGTGCATCGCGCCCCAGCATTGACCGGCAGGACCCAAGACCGGGGCGACTTCGGCTGGAGTGCCCCAGGCACCGATCACGCAGGGGACCAGCAGCACAGTGGATCCCCTGGCAACTATCCTGTTTCCTGACCCACTCGCAGCTGCGAGTGGGCATTCATCGCCTGCCGAGACCCCGTCCAGCACGTCCAGGGCAATGATGGATGATGAATCCGAGATGAGAAGGACACCCCTTCCCATCTCATCAGTGAACCGGGCAGAGAGGAAAGAAATGAGGTCGGCAATTCTTCAGGCGTTCGGTTTGCGATTGGCAAGCAAAGATCCGGCTGCCAACCTCAGCACCCTGCTTCAACAGACGGCACTGGTGATGATGGCCAGAGGCAGGACGGAGACCCAAGAAAACACCAAACCAGTAAGGGCCACCCAGTCCTGCCCCGCAACCCTTTTTGTTGCTGATGGCACACAGGCGAGAAACTGCGGACCGTCAGATTTAAATTTCCCACCCCACAACATGGCACCTGGTCAGCGGCAAATTCAAGCTGACTGTGCTAAAATTACACCACCCACCTCTCTGCCAGCTCCCAGCAACCCACAATGGCAAGTGTGAACCAACATCAGGGTCACCCACCTGGCAGCACTGCGGTGACCCGAAGTGGCCAACCAACCAGAGGGCTGGCTCCGCCGGAGGCACCGGTGCCACTGACCCAACCATGTCGTGGATGCCATCAGCACCGGCTGCTTGGACCCATGCCCAGGTGATCAGTTGGGTTGCGGTGGCCCAACCAACGACGACCGTGAGCTCGCCTACTGAGCTCGAAGTCGACAACACCATCCAGATGCTGACCACGGTCTTCGGAGCCAGCTTTCAACTCCCTCCTGGCTACCAGATGAGAGTGGCCTGCCCCAATGCCCCTCCTGCAATTGCGGCCCACTCTTTACCAGCTTCTGTGATGGTGGCACCTCCAGCGACATCTTCAGCCTTCGGGGGCCCTCCCAGTAGCTCAACGGCCAGAACTGGAGCTTCAGGAGCCAGCCCTGTCAGGGTAAAAACAACTTCCATAAATCCCTGATAATTAGAGGTGGACCGTGCCTTTCTTTGCTGTCAACTTTGATTAAATAAAACCCAGAAAGTAATCTAAGAAACATCTTTTTATTTACAAAAATAATAAACCTAGCTGACTACATAGTGACAACTAATCTCACAAAGGCATATACAGGAAAGTACAAAAGAAGTTATAGGAAGTGAAGTAAAAACTCTTCGAAACATGCACAGTAAATCAGAAATCACAAGACTGTCTTATCTCGTTACTATAGAGACAAGATAACAAATGTGCTAGCAAGCTAGCAGGCTTTGAATAACTTTCTGCAAATCTTAGCTTAGGAGCTGAACAGACAAATCATAAAAAACATAGTGACAGGCCCGAGGCCTATCTTCGGAGCTCAGCTGGAGAGCCCCTTCCTCCATGATGTCCAGCGAGAAATCAGCTGCATGCCTGCACAGTTCGGTGTTTTAACCTCTCCCACTGGGGAAGGGCAACTGTCAAACAGCCAGCCAATGGGATTTAAGCCAGCTGCTTCGATTCCATGCTGTACTGCCCGTTTCAGAACCTTCACCACCATGGTCAGCAGCAGCTATCTCTTTCAATACCAGCAAATGCAGGCGTTTTGCTGCCTGGCTTTAAAATGCTTTCTATGTCTGGGAGGAACCTGTAGGAGTGGGTAAAAGATGTACAGGTTTTATTAATGAGGGAAAATGTTTTATCTATGCTGTTGGAACCCCCTCCTAAATCCTGGTCTTTAGAAGTTGATTTGTTACACCACAAAGCATTTTGTATTTTGTTGTTAACAATTGACCCTACTCTGTATCCCAGTATTCCACACAGCTTGAAAATTTGTGAAATCTGGGAAAAATTGTTTAACTTGTTTCACTGTAGAAATACCAATACTACTACCAGGATTTCCAGGGAATTCCACTCAGCCAAATTGAGGGCGGGGGTGGACATGAATCTGTGAGCTCAGTAAAATGAGGGAGGAACTAATTCTAAGGGGAGAGCCCGTGTCAGAACGGAGCTTAATCAGCATTATTATCAATTCCCTCGACTCTAGCTGGAACAATTTTATATCCCAATTAGACAATTCTGGCTATGAGGGTATATCCCTGGAAGTCCTGTCAGGCAAGCTGATCACAGAGGACAACCTGAGGAAGGACAGGGCAGCTTTCCACAAGAAGACATGACAGCCCAGACAAAGTTAACACAGTTGGGTTAGGGATGCTTTAGTTGTGGGTCCAGGGACCATTATAAGAGAGACTGCCCACATAATGCTAATGCAAGGGCACGTCAAAGGGCACCTTCTGGTGACAGGTATAGGAGAAGGTCGCCCACACCACAGAGGAGGCCTCAAAGGAACCCTTCCAGCCAAAGAAGTGGCAAGGGGCCCAAGAAGGATAATAGGAAAGACAAATTTGACCTTACAAATAACTTTACTAATGTGGTGGAGATCACTGAGTCTAGGCTCACAAGGAGGCAGCATGAGCAACTATGGTTATTGGATAGTGGTGCCAGTAAACATGTTGTTAGTGACAGAAAACTGTTCACAAGCCTTGAGGATCATGACTCTAGAGTCAAGGTGGCAAATGGTGTTAAGGCAAAGGTTACAGGTATTGGGAAAGTGTATATCCCCGGGCTTGGGGAGGTCAGTGGCATCCTGTATGTCCCTGAAATTAATTATAACTTACTCAGCACCCTGAAGCTCAGTGAGAACACCAAAATAGAGGTACTGTTCACATGTGAGATTGCCATAGTGACCAATGATGGCCATGTGGTTGGAGAAGTGCTGAAAATAAATGGTCTGCCCTATTACTCCCCATTGTGAAAGGTGGGGAATCTGAGGCCAGCAACCAGGTTGGTGCTGATGACTCTGATGATGAATCCCAGCCAAGGCCAGAGGTCAAGGCCAAGAGCCACAAGGGAAAGAAGAGGTGCAACTGTGGTTGCAAATGTAATTCAAAAGGCAACAAAGGTGTAAAGTTTAACTTGGGACACAGTGATGAGCAGGTGGAGGACACCAATGCTATTTCCATTGGCAAGCCACTCCGTGATGAGTGTGCTCACCTCATGCCCCACAGGTTGGGCCACATCAGTTTTCTTGTGGTGCAGAAGATGCCTGAGTGTTCCAGGGGAATAAAAATTAAGAACTGTGAAATCTTTATGGATTGTTCTGTTTGCAGAAGTCTAAGGTAAAGCCAGCACCTAAGAAATCTGGGAGGCAATCTGAATACAAGTTCCAGCTGGTGCACATGGACTTGGTGGGTCCCTTGAAGCCTTCCATTGGTAAAAGTCATTACTTTTTGATGATTGTAGATGACCATAGTAGGTATGGATTTGTCTATCCAATCAAATCCAAAAATCAGGCCTTCTCCAAATTCAAGGAATTCTACAACTTAGCAGAAAATCAGCACAAGGTCAAAATCCAAAAGATCTTGACTGACAGAGGAACTGAGTTTAACTCAGCTCAGTTCTCTGATTGGCTGAAAGAGAAGGCGTGGTCCATCTGCGGACAGCTCCTTACTCCACCTTCCAGAATGGCATTGCAGAGAAGGAATGACGTGCGGCCGGCCATGTTGAGATGCACCCTCGAGGACGCTGACCTAAATTTTTCCTACTGGGCGGAGGCTGCTTTGTATGCGAACTACACTCTCAACCGGGTATGGTCTAGTGTAGTGCAGAAGACCCCATATGAGATGGTGTATGGCTTTAAGCCAAGGTTAGAACATCTCCATGTGTTTGGGGTGATCGCTGATGTACATATCCCCAATGAACTTAGGAAGAAGGGGGATAAGGTGTCAATTAAACTCAGGTTTGTTGGCTACAAGCCGGGCTCTAAAGCCTATAGGTTTATTGACTCGAATAATAAAATTGTCATTTCCAGGTCAGCCACTTTTTATGAGAACACAAATTGGAGCAGGATCCATGCCAATGAGATCCTGACTCCCGGTCCTCCTCAGGATTTGGCCAGCCAGGGATGTGCTAATATGAGGATGTGCTAATGCTATCTCAAAAAGAACAAGAGAATTGGCGTGCTGCAATGGATATGGAACTGGACAGCCTTAAGAGGCTAGAGGTGTTTACACCCACTAAATTACCCAAAGGCAAAAAGATAATTGGCACTAGATGGGTCTATAAGAAGAAGCCAGTTGAGGATGGCAACTTCATATATAAGGCGAGGTTGGTTGCGCAGGGTTTCTCACAGAGATTCCCTGATAATTATGTTGACACCTTCTCGCCAACTGTGCACCCAGAGAGCATTAAAACTGTGCTCACTATAGCTGCCATACATGGGGAAAGTGTGTATTAGTTCGATGTACAAATGGCCTACTTACACACCAAATTGGGCAAGAAGTTATATGTCAGAGCTCCTCAAGGTGTAGACCATAGGGAAGGTAACATTTGGCTACTAAACAAAAGCCTCTGTGATCTTAAACAATCGGGCAGGAGGTGGTATGAATGCCTTACCAAATGTCTAAGGATCTGGTTCTGGTGTTGACATACAAAGTCCTTCAAGGCATGGGTCCGGGATATTTACGGGAGCGTCTCCTGCCAGCATCAAGAACCAGCTGCGCTGTGCGGGCCCACAGGCAGGGGCTCCTTGGGGTGCCATCTGCAACTCAATGTTGCTTGGCAGTCCCCCGGGGAAGGGCCTATTCTGTGGCGGCCCCTGCCCTATGGAATCAACTAACTCTGGGACTCAGTTTGGCCCCTGACCTCCGTACCTTCTGCCATGATCTAAAAACTTGGCTCTTCAAACAGGCTGGGCTATGCTGACCTCCAGGGAAGGGGTTTAAATTTAGTTAGGATTGGTGGCTTTTAGTTCAATTTGGCTTGTAATGTTTAATGTTATTTTTAGGTAATTAACTTATTGTTGGTTTTTAGTTGTTAGCTGCCCCAAGTCCCTTTGGAGAGGGGGCGGCATACAAGTCAAATTAAATAAATAAATAAATAAATAAATAAATAAATAAGGCAGATGGGCTTCTCTGCCTCATCGGCTGATGAATGCGTGTTCATCAGAAAACATCAGGAGCCCAAGGAAACCATCTTGGTTTATGTAGACGACATTTTGTACGTCTGCAAGTCAGAGAGTAGATGTAAAATTTCTTCTCTGAGGAATTGGGCCAGAAATTTGCCCTGAAGCCTCTAGGCCGGGTTGATAAATTTTGGGGGGGTTCAATTCGCCAAGACTGAGAAGGGGTTTGAACTTTCTCAGCAGGATAAAATTGTAGACCTAATTGACCGGTGCAGTATGGCAGAGGCCAAGCCTTGTGACACTCCTATGCAGACAGACTTCCTTAAAAATATATATAGTGAGAGACCTGAATTTGAGCAAAAGACGCTTTACAAGTCTGTATTAGGCTCATTGTTACACATCGCCAGCTGGACAAGGCCAGACATTAGCCTGGCCATTAATATTTTGTCCAGACACTCTGAGAACCCCACCCAATTCCATTGGAATGGAGTCAAAAGGGTTCTCAGGCACCTGAAGGGCAGTGCAAGCTACCTGCTCCTCCTGGAACCTCACGAATCTGAGAAGCCAAACCGCTACTGCTACTCAGACGCAGATTGGGCAGGGGACAGCAAGTCCAGGAAAAGCACAACAGGCTACATCGTGTTCCTGAATGGCAGCCCTATTCATTGGTACTCTGGGAAGCAGAAGCTGATTGCAACCTCCACAGCGGAAGCAGAGTACGTATGCCTTTCCAAGGCATCCAATAATCTCATCTGGTTTGATGACCTGCTGGAGAACCTGTGGGAGGAGCCCTTATACCCTATCGCCATCCATGCGGACAATAAGGCAGCCATTGACAACTCGAAGGCTGACGCTGTGGGGCAAAGGTCAGGTCACATTGACATCAAGTACAAGCATGTCAGGCAACTGTCAGGATGGGCTTCATTAAAATGGTCTTTCTTGAGACCAAAGAACAGATTGCTGATGTCTTCACAAAACCTTTGCCCCAGGACCAACACCAGTACTTGTTAGATAAAATACCTTTGGTAGTCTAGGATGTACTTGTTTGTTGTCACTGATGTATATATGTATAATGGTTGTATTAATTGGTGTTTAATGAATATGATGTATGTAATGTTGTGTTGAAGTGTTTACATGTGCCATTGAAAAGGCACAGAGAAGGGGATTGTGGGAAAAATTCCCACATGGTTGCTGTGCTCATTTCACTGTCCACAGGTTCAAAGGTTAAAAGGGCCAATCACAGCACAGCTGCAGTTCAAATTTAATGGGCTTTCCTAGTCCCTCCTCACCTGGCTCCAAGTGTGTATAACATCAGCTGCCTCGTTGGCAGCTAGCCAGTTGTTGTTTTTTTAAAGGTTTTATTTTTCCAAAAAGAACAAACATAACAAACAAACATACAACACACAAATCCATATCAATTTCAAGTGTGTCGATCGGTCAAAAATCACGGTGCCTTCCCCTCGTTATTCATACTCAGTATTACAAAAAGGAATGGAATATAAAGATAGAACTGTTGAAACAATATAGTTTTAATGTTTAATATTAGGCTTGTACTGTTTAATTATTTTTTAGTTAACTTATTGTATTGTATTTTTTATTCTGTGAGCCGCCCTGAGTCCTTAGGGAGAGAGGGCAGCTTACAAGTCTAATAAATTATTATTATTATTATTACTCTTCTATCTAGCCATTCATGAAATAAATTCCAAATTTTATAATAATCTTTTTCCTCTTGTTCTCTAATAGTCATTGTCAATCTACTCATTTTTGCACATTCCATTATTTTCTTAATTATTTCCTCATCCATCGGAATTTTCTCATTTTTCCAATTTTGTGCAAATACAATCCTGGCTGCTGTTAATACATTAATAATCAAGTAAGTTGACTTTGTTATAACCCTCAGGCAAAATTCCCAATAAAAATGTCTCTGGTTTTAAATCTATAGATTGTTTTATCATTTTCTCCAGCCACGTATGTATGCTAGTCCAATACTGTTAAGATTCTGTGCATGTCCACCACATGTGGTAGTATGATCCTGGTAACTTCTGACATTTCCAGCACTTCGCCGACTTATGTTTAAACATCTTGGCAATTCTCGTTGGGGGTAAATGCCCCCTGTAAAACATCTTACACAAATTCTCCTTATAGGCTATTGACATAGTTAATTTATAGTTTCTAGACCATAATATCTGCCATTTATCCAAGTCTATTCCATATCCAAAGTTTTTCCCCCACGCAATCATTGATTCTTTAACTTGTTCTTCCCCTAATTTCACTCCTAGTAAGTAACCATATAATTTTTAATCAACTTCTCTTCAGTGCCTGTTAGGATTTTATCCAGTTCAGTCAATTCCCGATAAAACCCAGCCATCTTAATGTCTTTCTCATACCTTGTATGTATTTGCAAATAGGAATACCAATTCATTTTCATCCCTTGTAACTCTAATTCTTGCTTTTTTCTGAGTTCACCCTTTTCATTTAGAATTTCTTCATATCTAATAATGTGTTCCTTTTTTAAAAGCTGTGGATATGTAAAAGCTTCTAATGTTGATAACCAGACTGGCATTTTCATATGGTGATAATCTCTTATTTTTTCCATACTGTTAATAAAGCATCCCTAGTGTAATGTCTCTGAAAATATCCATGTGCCTTACTTTCTTTATACCATAAGAATGCAAAACCAGCAAGCTCAGAGAGCACCAAAGACCCTTTTTAAAAAAAGCAGAATGGCAGAAAGAGATATAGGAGAATTTCCTATGCATGTGTCTGTTTTATGTAATCATTGTCCACAAAGTATTTCCTATTTCATCTCTCCAAAAGTCACCAATATCTTCCTCAATGTGGAGGAGTTAATTTATTGCTCAGCAGATCCAAAAGATCCATTTCCAGCTCCACCCCAAAATTTCCAGGGCGGAAATGAAAAGAAACTCTTCTTCAGAGCCCACATGAGTAGCAGCTGGGAGCATGCAAGGGGCACATGACCCTCTCAGGGGAATCCTCCGAAGGCCCTTCATGCAGCAGGACAGAGATGCGCCATTGGGAGTCACAGGGCAGCTTCACTAGTGCAGGATGTTCCTTCCAATCCCTTCAGTCACGGAACACTTTGTGATGCCAACCTGCAAACATTTTTTGTAACCCAGGATGCTGTTGTATAAACCAGGATCCAGGAAGGAGCAGCAGCCCTGGGGCTCAACAGTTCAAACCCAACAGGTTTCCCTCATTGCAGATTAACAGATTAACAGATAATCAGAGTTGGAAGGGACCTTGTAAGTCATTTAGTCCATCCCCCTGCCCAAGCAGGGGACCCTACACCATTCCTGATAGATGGCAGTCCAATCTCTCCTTGAAAGCCTCCGGGGATGAAGCTCCCACAACTTCCGAGGGCAACATCTGTTCCATAGGTCGACTGTCCTCCCAGTCAGAAAGTTTCTCCTTATTTCCAGGTTAAATCTCTCCTTGATCAGTTTCCATCCATTGTTCCTTGTCTGGCCTTCGGGTGCCTTGGAGAATAGATTGACCCCCTCCTCCTCTCGGGGGCAGCCCCTCAAATGCTGGAAGGCTTCTGTCCTGTCTCCCCTGGTCCTTCTCTTCCCTAGACTAGCCAAGCCCAGTTCCTGTAACCGTTCTCCATATGTTTTAGTTTACAGTCCCCTCATCATCCTGGTTGCCAGGTGTTCCGGTACCTGTTGGCCTCAGCTGACATGGAGAAGGCCAATGGTCTGCTGTGTTGAGGAAGAGTTCTCAGTCTGCCCATCCCCTCTTCACCCACCAGGAATCTTCTTGCTTCCTCACAGCAGGACTTATAGGTCCATCCGTCCAGCCCAGCCTGGCATTCCTGCTGTTCAGGCACCATGAGGGCTGCGCATGGCTTCCTCCTCCTTCTGGGTCTCCTCACCCTCCTGGCTGAGCTGCCCCCTTTGATGGGACAAGCAGGTAAGTGGGTACCGCCAGCACCATATGGCAAATAATCCCAGCCCCAAAGTGTCTCTTAGTCTTTCTGAGGGCTCCATCCAGCTGATCCTGCTGGGGGTTTCATCTGCTTTTCCTGGCACCTCTGCTAAATGCCCCATTGAGGAAGAGATGGCAGGTAGATCAGCAAATTCAGTGAAATGAATGAAGGGGAGGGAGGGCAGGATGGGGAGGGGATTGTACTTCATTCTCCTCTAGGTGCCTCAAGTCCCCTTACAGGGCAGACTAGAAAGATCTAAGTGAAGAAGGTTTTTTAATGCCAGGTCCGTGGCTAATAAATCTTCCCTCCTCCGCGAGATCATTGAGGAGGAGGCTGCAGACCTGGCTTGTATCACCGAGACCTGGTTGGGCCCGGAGGGAGGTGTCCCTCTGGTTGATTTATGCCCTCCAGGTTTTCGGGTTTTGCACCGACCACGGGCTCAGGGTAGGGGTGGTGGGGTGGCCGTGGTTATTAGGGAGACCTTGTTTCCAAGGGAGGTCACTGTTGCAGAGATAGGCGGGAGTGAGACCCTCCTTGTGAGGTGGGGGCCTAGTGGTCAGGTGGGCCTGCTGCTTACATACCTTTCCCCAGCTGTGTGGCAGCCCCTACCTGGGCTTCTCGACCTCCTCTCTGGGGTGGCGTGGAGCTCCCGGATCTTATGGTTCTGGGGACTTTAATCTGCCTTCTCTGGGGGAGCCGGGTTTGGCCCAGGAGTTCATGGCTTCTATGGAGGCTATGGGCCTGACCCAGTTGATTCAAGGCCCGACTCATGAGGGGGAATACTCTTGACCTAGTTTTGTCTCTGAGCGTGGCGGAGTGACAGAGGGCAGGCTATTTTGACAGCCTTGCCCGCTCCATGGTCTGATCACTATCTCCTACGGCTGGTCTTCCAACAGGCCCCCACTGCTGGGAGGAGGAGCCACTTAGGTGGTTCGCCCCAGGCGCCTGATGGACCCTGAAAGGTTCCAGGCAGAACTGGGGTTTTTCCTCTTCCCTTGCTTGCAGCTCTGCCGAGGATCTGGCAGTGGCCTGGCAACGGGCTGCGCGGAGGCCCTCGACAGGGTTGTCCCCATGCGCCCCTTACACGCCGTGGATCCCGGTTTGCTCCCTGGTATACTGAGGAGCTCCGGGAGATGAAACGCCGTCGTAGGGGTTTAGAGAGCAGGTGGAGGTCTACCCGCTCAATCCGATCGTGCCCAGCTAAGAGCCTACATTAGGACTTACCTGGTAGCTATGGGAGAGGCGAAGGTCTTATCTCTCCACTCTCATAGCGCGAGATAACCGCCAGCCCTGTTTCGGGTTACCCGCTCTCCTTCGCTTGAGGGGGGCCGACCCACTGCGGGCAGGGCTGAGGAGTTTGGTCAATATCTGGCGGATAAGATCGCCATTCGGGACGGGTTGTCCTCTGATTTGCAGTGGTCGGAGGAACGAGTTGTGGGTAGTCTGGCCACTGTTATCTGGGATGAGTTTGATCCTGTCTCCGAGGATGAAGTGGACAGGATTATGCGGCGACTGAGTTCCACCACATGTTTGTTGGACCCGTGTCCCTCCTGGCTGACTTATGCCGCCAGGGAGGTCACCTGCGGTTGGCTCCGGCAGTTGTCAACGCCATTGAGGGAGGGTGTCTTTCCTCCGCCTTGAAGGAGGCGGTGGTGAGACCCCTCCTGAAGAAGCCTGCCTTGGACCCGACCGTGTTAGACAACTTTTGTCCGGTCTCCAACCTTCGCTTTTGGCGAAGGTTGTTGAGAGTGTGGTGGCTCAGCAGGTTCCGCTTTTCCTGGATGAAGCGGACTACCTGGATCCGCACAATCGGGCTTCCGACCCGTTACAGCACGGAGACGGCATTGGTCGCACTGATGGATGATCTTTGGAGGGCCCGGGACAGGGGTTTTTCCTCTGTCCTGGTCCTATTGGACCTCTCGGCGGCTTTCGATACCATCGACCATGGTATCCTTTTGCGCCGCCTCCGGGGTTGGGAGTGGGGGCACTGTTCTTCAGTGGTTCTCCTCCTACCTCTCGGGGCAATCGCAATCGGTGTTAGTGGGAGGGGTTCGGTCGACCCCGAGGGCTCTCTCTTATGGGGTCCCGCAGGGGTCGGTCCTTTCTCTCTTATTTAATATCTACATGAAACCGCTGGGTGAGATCATCCGTGGCTTTGGGGTGAAATTCCATCAGTACGCTGATGATACTCAGCTGTACTTTTCCACCCCTGGCCAGATCAGCGATGCCCTCTCCCTGATGTCCCGTGCTTGGATGCGGTACGGATCTGGATGAGTAGGAACATGCTCCGACTCAACCCGCCAAGACTGAGTGGCTTTGCGTCGGCTGCTCGGCCCAGCCAGGATTGTTTATCCTGGCCATAGGGGAGGTGTTACCCCTGTGGATAGGGCACGGAATCTGGGGGTCCTCCTGGATGTACGGCCCGCTGGAGGAGCAGGTGGGGGCCGCCGCCAGGGGGCCTTTGCCCAGCTCCGCCTTGTTCGACAACTTCGCCTTTTCTGGATCGAGATGCCCTACGATGGTTACTCATGCCCTTGTCACCGAGACTCGACTACTGCAACGCCTCTATCTAGGACTGCCCTTGCATACCATCCGGAGATTGCAGTTGGTGCAGAATGCGGCCGCGCTGGTGGTGATGGGAGTTACCCGTTCTCCCATGTTACCCCTCCCCGCGGCCTGCATTGGTTGCCGACAGCCCGGGTGAGATTCAAGGTTTTAGTTTTAACATTCAAAGTCCTACATGGCATGGGTCCCCAATATCTGAGGGAGCCTTCTTCCAATAGCTAGCTCCGCCGCCCTGTGCGGGCTCATAGGCAAGGACTCCTCGGGTTCCATCGGCGGTCCAATGCCAGTTGGTACTTCCCCACGACGAGCCTTCTGTTGCCCCCACCTCTGGAATCAACTGCCTCTGGAGCCTCGCCTGGCCCCTGATCTCCGACCTTCCACCGCAATTAAAAACTTGGTTGTTTGACCAACCGGGCTGTGACCCTCCTTTGGGGGGAGGGATGGGTTTTTTAATGTATTTTATTGTACTGTTGTGTCTTATATTTGGGCTTGTTGGTTTAATGTCTTTTTAAATATTTATTGTTCTGTGTTTTTAGTTGTGAGCCGCCCCGAGTCTTCGGAGATGGGGCAGCATACAAGTTCAAATATAAATAAATAAATAAATAAAATGAGGGCCTAAGAGAAGGGTCCCCACTGAGCCCCTGCCCCAGAGTTCCTCCCTGGATTCAGCCCAGCCAGGTGCCAACCAGATGCCAATGTATTTCTCACCCCCGAGGGTCTTTTCTCCCCAGACAGAGCTGCAGGCACCCCCAGCTATGTTGCTGGGCAGTGAAAGACCCCCCCATATGTGGGGCAGTGAAGGGCTCCTTTGCACACCGACTGAGACCCCCTGCCCTCCCCTTCCTTCCTTCCTTCCTTCCTTCCTTCCTTCCTTCCTTCCTTCTCAGTATTTTCCTTCTTTCTACATTATAACCAACCTTCCTTCCTTCCTTCCTTCTTTCTTTCCTTCCTTATTTATTTATTTATTTAATTTATTTATTTACTTATTTACTTACTTACTTATTTATTTATTTATTTATTTTGTCAAGCAATTATAAGATAACAGGTATAACTATAAACATAGTTATCAATACATGAAATGGATACATATAAGCCAGAATTCACAGCCAGAGGGATTTCCAAATTTCTGATTGGGTTCTCAGATATCTGCCTACTCCCAAAACAAGAAGGTGACTGTACGGCCTTATTTCTTCATTGGTTCCACAATTGGCGCTCCGGGAGATGTGAACTTTTCATCTATGGAGGTTGTGGTGGGAATGCAAACAATTTTGAGACTCGCGAAGAATGTCAGCGCACATGTGTGCCTTCAGGTAAGTTCCCAGCAGAAACTCCTGGGTGGAATCTTCTCCAAGGACTGATCTCCAAAGCCAGTAGGAAGTTGGGACAGGAGAAAGCTTTGATCCCTCCCTTCGTGACCTCCAGGACTTAATGGCACCACACACTCCACCATTGATGGGAAGATGTTCTGTAGAATCTACCATGGTGGCTGAGCTGTTGGTTTCCAGATGGGATGAGTCACTCGAGTGGACTTAGAAGGGGTGTCTATGGGTTCATGGTGATGCCCGTAGCTCAGGGAAGGTGCTTCAGGAGAAGCTGTGGGCACACTAGCACCCAGGTCCCTGGAGAAAGAGCAGCTGCAGGGTGCCAGCCTCTCCTTCTGCCCAGGAGCCTCACCAGAGTCCAGGGATTCAGTCATAACCCCTGTAATTTGCTTCATCCTGGTTTACTGAATGACCCAGACATAACAGATAACAGATAATCAGAGTTTGAAGGGACCTTGTAGGTCATCTAGTCCAACCCCCTGTCCAAGCAGGAGATCCTACACCATTTCTGACATATGGCAGTCCAATCTCTTCTTGAATGTCTCAAATGATGATGCTCCCACAACTTCCGAGGACAACTCCTGTTCCATCGGTTGATTGTTCTCACTGTCAGAAAGTTTCTCCTTATTTCCAGGCTGAATCTCTCCTTGTTCAGTTTCCATCCATTATTGTGCCTGCCATACCCAATCGCTGTGGGGATCTTAAAACCAGCCCTCTCCCCTGAAGCCCCAATCCCCCCCACCCTTCCCCCACCATGACCCCCACCAGGCCTGGACAGTGGTCGAGAGTGAGCTGGCAGAACCCCCCCAAATTCCCGCTCAAACCCACTCTCTCCAACCCTCCCTAACCCATATAAAAATTTGATTAAAAATTTGTGTAACCTTATCCCCTTAAAACCCTGTTTTGCAGCATGACATATCTATCTATTTTATTGCATGTTTGTGTTATTATGCCTAATAAAACATTTAAGGATTAAGTTCAATTTTCTGATTCGTAATTTCTTCTAGCCATTGTCTAATTAAATTCCAATATTTTTTCACCTCTTGACATGTCCACCAGATATGGAAATAGGTGCCTTTTTCTTTTCCACACTTCCAACATTTTGGGTCTGAGTTAAACATTTTTGCCAGTCTAGCAGGGGGAAGGTGCCATCTGTAAAACATTTTATATTGATTTTCCCTGTATGCTGTAGATGTAATTAATTTGTAATTTGATCCCCACATTCTCTCCCAGTTTTCCAGATCTATATTATGGCCAATGTTTTTCACCCATACCACCATTGTCTCTTTGACCACCTCCTCTTCCATTTTAAAATCCAGTAGATAATTGTATATTCTTGAAATCATTTTCTTTTCCATTTCTTGTAGAATTTTGTCTAATTGATGTTTTTCCATGGAGAAACCAAATTGTTCTTTGTCCTTTTTGTATCTCACCTGAATTTGCATATATGGCCACCAATCTATCTTTATGTTTTGTTGCCGTAGCTCTTGTCTTGTTTTTAATCTTCCTTGTGTGTCTAACAATTCTTTATAAGTCCTATAAGGTCCATTACATTTGGGTAGATTTATGCTTCCATAGTTGACAACCAATTCGGTATTTCGGTGTAATGATTTTTTAAAATCTTATTCCATGTCCGAATTAATGAATCTCTAATCATATGGTTCTGAAAATATGCATGCTGTTTACATTTCCCATCCCATAGAAAACTATGTCACCCTCTCTGCAAGTCGTGGCCCTCTATTAACAATACTCTTCTATTTTCCAGATTAATCCAATCTTTGATCCATACTATGGCCGCAGCTTGATAATACATTTCCCAATCAGGGAGTCCAAAGCCACCCCTTTCTCTTTTGTCCTGTAATAAGTTTCATTTTTACCCTAGCTTTTTCCCCATCCCAAACAAATTTACTTATTATTCGATCTAATTCTTTAAAAAAGGTTTTATCCAATCTTATTGGTACAGTTTGAAAGAGAGATAGTATTTTAGGTAAAGTAGACATTTTAATTGCCGTGATTTTCCCCAGTAGTGAAGTTGTAATTTCCCCCATGTTTCCAGTTCTTTTTTAATTTGTATTATTAATTTGTCATAATTATCTTTTTTGATTGAAGAGCATCTTGCTGTTAACCAGATGCCTAAATATTTTACCTTTTTCACATTTTGCATTCCCAATTTTGTTTCCAATTTTTTGTTTTTTCTGATTTTCTTTTAAATTTTTAGTCAATAATTTTGTATTAGTTTTATTTATCTTAAGGCCTGCGACCTTGCTGAATTCCTCTATTTCCTTTATTAATTTTACTCCCGTATCCTCTGGATCTTCCAGAAAAAATACTATATCGTCAGCAAATGCCTGTACCTTATAATGTTCCCTTTTAATTGAAGTCCCTTTGATTTCTTCATTTTTCCTAACATTTCCCAATACATTTTCTAAGGTAAGGATGAAGAGAAGGGGTAACATTGGACATCCCTGTCTTACTCCCTTGTTAATCTTAAATGTTTTGGTTGTATCACCATTCATTATTACGCTGGCCGTCTGTGTCGTATAGATTGTCGAAATCAAATTTATAAATTTGCTGCCAAATTGCATTTTTTAAAATTGTTGCATTATGAACTGCCAATTAACGTTGTCAAATGCTTTTTGCGCATCAAGGAAGACCATTGCCAATTGTTTCCCTGGGTTTGCTTCATAGTATTCTAATATATTCAATACCATTCTAGTATTATTTTTAATTTGCCTATTGGGTAAAAATCCATTTTGGTCACTATGTATGATCTGGTTAAGAATTTTTTTCCAAAAAACAAACAAGACAAACAAACACACAATACATAAACCAAGTGTTTCAAGTGTGTTTTTTGGAAAATAATAAAACCCTTTTTTTAAAAAAAGAATTTTTTTCAATCTTTCCGCCATTATAGACATAAATATTTTATAGTCGACACTTAAAAGGGATATGGGTCTATAATATTGGATTGATTGATGGTCTGAATCTTCTTTAGGGATCAATGTTATATATGTCTCCCTCCATGTCTTAGGTAATTTAGCTGTCATCAGTGCCTCATTATAGAGTTCTAATAATTGCATTTCTAACTTTCCTTGGAGCATTTTGTACAGTTCCCCTGGGAGACCATCCGGTCCAGGTGTCTTATTGTTCTTCTGTTTCAGGATTGCTTCTTGCAGTTCTTTTAATGTTATTTCCCGGTTTATCTCTTCTCTAGCCTCTTCCCGGATCACAGGTAGCCCTTTCCCTTCTAAATAATGTTGGATAATTCCCTTTGGTACGTCTTCCCTACTATATAAGTCCTCAAAAAAGGTTTTAACAATGTACTTTTTCTTTTCAGATTGATATTGTAGCGTACCTTCAGCTTCTTTCAATTGCTGGATTGCTCTTTTTTCTTTTTCTTTCTTAAGCCTATATGCTAGCCACCTTCCCGGCTTATTCGCATGTTCAAAATAGTTCTGTTTTATCTTTTTCATAACCTGTGGCCAATCATCTTGTTCTAACATATTCAGTTTATGTCTAATCATTATCCCCTCTGTATTTGCTTTTTTATTATGTGGTATTTTTCCAGGGTTTTTACTAATTCTTTAAGAGTATCTAGTAATTTAAATTATTCTCCTTTTTTCCCTTGTATCTACGTATATTATATGAGAATGCTAGGCCCCTAATATATGCTTTAGTCGTATCCCATAAGTTTGGAATTGATGTTTGTTGTTTTCTATTTTCTTTCAGGAAGAGGTCCAATTCTTTTTCCATCATCTTGACACATTCTTTTTCTTTTAGGATCTCCTTATTCAACATCCATCTTCTGTTCTTTTTCACTCCTTTCCAAATTATTTTAATGGGATTCTGGTCTGCCCATGTGTTAATTTCAATTTCTATTTCTTTTATGTTATGTTCGATCTCCACACTTGTCCATAACATATCCAGTCTTGACCATGATGTGTGTGGTGCTGAATAATAGGTGTATTGTTTTTTGTCTGGGTTTCTTTCTCTCCATATATTTTTTAATCCTAATTCTTCCGCCATTTGATAAAATATTTTGGTAATGTTTTTTGTAGCCCTAAAGCTCCTTCTAAGTGGAATAAACTGAGATTAATGATTACGTGACTATCCATAAATTATTATAATCTTAAATTATTTTAAATTTTAATTTTGTTTAGCTATTATTGGGCTTGTGATTGGTTTAATTCTCTTTTAATTATTTATTGTTGTTATTGTTTTAGTTGTGAGCCACCCGAGTCTTCAGAGATGGGGTGGCATACAAGTCCAAATAATAAATAAATAAATAAATAAATAAATAAATAATAAAGAGCTGGAATGTAATAATAGCAATAGTATATAGCACTTAGACTTATATACCGCTTTGTAGTGCTTTACAGCCCTCTCTAAGCAGTTTACAGAAACAGCACATTGCCCCCCAAAATTTGGGTCCTCATTTTATCCACCTTGGAAGGATGGAAGGCTGAATAAACCTTGCGCCTGATGGGATTTCAACTGCCAAACTCTAGGCAGCTGGCTGCAGAAGTAGCTTGCAGTACTGCACTTTAACTACTGCACCACAGAGGCTCCTCCTTATAGTAATGTAATAATGTAATAATGGGGTTTTATCAGCCCAGAGTCACTAGATGGATGGGATGGAATGGAGGGAGGAAGGGATAATAGATAGATAATGATAGATAGATAGATAGATAGATAGATAGATAGATAGATAGATAGTAGGTGGGTGGGTGGGTGGGTGGGTGGATGGATGGATGGATGGATGGATAGATAGATAGATAGATAGATAGATAGATAGATAGATAGATGATAGATAGATAGATAATATAAGGTAGATAGATAGATAGATAGATAGATAGATAGATAGATAGACAGACAGACAGATGATAGATAGATAGATAATAAAGGCAGACAGATAGACAGATAGATAGATAGATAGATGATAGATAGAGTTAGATAGACAGATAGATGATAGATAGATAGATGGATGATGGATGATGGATGGATGGATGGATAGATAGATGATAGATAGATAGATAGATAGATAGATAGATAGATAGATATAGGTAGGTAGGTAGGTGGATAGATAGATAGATAGATAGATAGATAGATAGATAGATAGATAGATATACGGTAGGTAGATAGGTAGGTAGGTAGATAGATAGATAGATAGATAGATAGAAAGATAGATGATAGATAGATAGAAAAGAGAGAGAGAAAAATAATGAATATTTTTCCATGATCTGAAACTATTAATGTAAAAGAATGATTGTACAACACAAAATGGGGAACATTCATGAATTGATTATTTCATACTTTTTTGTTTGACTCATTCAGCATAATCAGCTAACCGAGAACAAAACCAGAAAATGCTGGAATGTTCTCCTTTCCAGGGAAGCCTGGGGGGAGAGACTTCCAGGCACCATCACTCTTCATGGCCTATTGGTCCTGCATAAGGGACTGGGATTGTCCTGGGCAGGAGAAGGGTTGCAATTATGGTTGCAGCCATTGAGCCTTTCTAAGGTAAGAGGACTGAGTCTTGTACCACTCTGCAGGGTTGGATGAAGAGGATCCCCCTGGATTCTTTGATGATGCTGCTGAATTATTTGAATCTGTCTTTGGATGAGCCAAGACCCAATTATGATGGTGAGGAAAGGAGAACATCCAGGTCTTCTCCAGCCATTAGAGACCCAGCAGTGAAGGCCAGTCCCACCTCAGAAGGATGGAGAGAGAGAGTGGAGGAGAGGAAGTTATCCCTTAGCTGAGCCTCAAGGGAGGGTCTGATTCTGGCTTAGGAAGATTGGGGTGGGGGCTTTTGGACTGCAAAGTCTTTCCTCTTTGCCCCCTTGAGAGAAGGAAGGCCCCCATCCTGCCACTGAGTTGATATTGATGGAGAAGGCTTCTCGAGGGCCAGGGTTGCTTCAAGAGATCCCTCATGCCTGACTCTGTTCCTCTTCACAGGACCCTCTCAGTGATGGCTGGGCCTTCCTCCGTGGGATCTTCGCCCTCCTGAATTGTGGCCAGTGCAGCAACGTGACCCAAAGACCCTTCTTCTGTCCTGGGCCATCCTGGAGACCCTCCCCCCAAACACTCCTGGCTTCATTCCTTCTTCTCTGCAATAAAGCATTGGATCCTGGCTTCCCTCTCGGTCTCTGGTGTCTTCTTCTGCCCCTTTTTCCTCTGCCCTGCCCCACACTGTGAGAGTAAGAGGGGCTGGGGCACAGAGAGACTTTCCAAGACAAGGTGAAGAAGGAAAGATCCCTGATGGGCCAACCTTAGAGAAAGTAGGCCCAGGTTGGGTGAAGATATAACTGAATAACATATTAAGAGAATTGGAAGGGACCTCAGAGAGCTTCTAGTCCACCCCACTGCTCAAGCAGGAAACCCTATTCCATTTCAGAGAAATGCTTGTCCGATCTCTTCTTGAAAAGAAATTGGGCTTTGAACCAGTAGGTCTTTTTCTGCCACTGGTGTTCTATGTGTCTGTATTGCAACCCAGGACCCTGGAAGGAGCAGCAGCTCCAGGGCTCCCCAGCTCTGCCTTGCCTGATTGCAAACACTGAGGGTCTCACCTGGTGCAGTTGACAGTTATCTCCCCCACCCCCCTGGACATGGGCAAGACCAATGGTTGTGTTGAGAAAGAGGTCTCAACATCCTTCCACTTCCTCTTCTTCCTGCAAGGGATCTTCTCGCTTCCTCAAGGCAGGACTTAAAGGTCCTTCCGTCCAGCCCAGCCTGGCATTCCTGCTCCTGGGGTTCCATGAAGGCTGCACATGGCCTCCTCCTCCTCCTTCTCCTTCTGGGTCTCCTCACCCTCCTGGCTGAGCTGCCCCTTTTGATGGGACAAATGGGTAAGGAGGGGGCATCACCTCCACCCTGTATATCAAGTTATCCCCACCTCAAAGTGCCTCTAATACCCTGAGCCTTTCCAAGGACTTCTGCTTTTCCTGACAGCTTTGATCTGCTTTCCCTTCTGATGACGTTACCCCTTGGATGATGAAATGGCTGCATGAATACATCAATACTCAGAGACCACCAAGGAGCCCTCAGAATATCCAGAGAGGATCGAAAGATCATGGTTAGAAGGGAATGAAACAGCTGAGATTGGAGGAAATGTTGTAGGAAGCCATGAGAATCTCTCAAGAGCATGTCAGAAAGGATGAGATATTTATAGGTGGCAGCTTCCTTCCTTAAATCAGTGGGCAGCACTATCACAGGAATCACCCCCTTCTTCTTCTTCTTCTTCTTCTTCTTCTTCTTCTTCTTCTTCTTCTTCTTCTCTTCTCCTTCTCCTCCTCTTCCTCTCCTTCTAGCACTTACTTGGGCTATGAAACATCTGCAAGAAAGTAAGCAATCTCAGAAAATACCAAAGACCCCACTCCTCCTCCTCCTCCACTCCCTTCTAGTACCAAGGTTGTTCCTAGATGGGTAATGAATTGTCTGCAGAAAACCAGCAAGTTCAGAGAGCACCAAGAACCCTTTTTTAAAAAAGCAGAATGGCAGAAAGAGACATAGGAGAATTTCCTATGCATGTGTGTGTTTTATGTAATCGTTGTCCACAAAGTATTTCCTATTTCATCTCTCCAAAAGTCACCAATATCTTCCTCCATGTGGAGGAGTTAATTTATTGCTCAGCAGATCAAAAAGATCCGTTTCCAGCCTCCACCCCTAAATTTCCAGGGCAGAAATGGAAAGAAACCCTTCTTCCAGAGCCCACATGAGTAGCAGCTGGGAGCATCCAAGGGGCACAGGTGAGCCATTGGGAGTCTCAGGGCAGCTTCACTAGTGCAGCATGTTCCTTCCAATCCCTTCAGTCATGGAACACTTTGTGATGCCAACCTGCAAACATCTTTTGTAACCCAGGATGCTGTTGGATAAGCCAGGATCCAGGAAGGAGAGGAGGCCCCAGGGCTCAACTGTCCAAACCCAACAGGTTTCCCTCGATACAGAAGCCACGTGTTCCCTCACCTGTTGGCCTCAGTTGACATGGAGAAGGCCAACAGTCTGCTGGGTTGTGGAAGAGTTCTCAGCCTGTCCATTCCCAGGGATCCTTTTGCTTCCTCAAAGCAGAACTTAAAGGTCCTTCCGTCCAGCCCAGCCTGGCATTCCTGCTGTTCAGGCACCATGAAGGCTGCGCATGGCTTTCTCCTCCTTCTGGGTCTCCTCACCCTCCTGGTGGAGCTGCCCCCTTCGATGGGACAAGCAGGTAAGTGGGCACTGCCAGCCCCATATGGCAAATAATCCCAGCCCCAAAGTGTCTCTTAGTCTTTCTGAAGGCTTCATCCAGCTGATCCTGCTGGGGTTTTCATCTGCTTTTCCTGGCACCTCTGCTAAATGCCCCATTGAGGAAGAGATGCCAGGTAGATCAGCAAATTCGAGGAAATGAATGAAGGGGAGGGAAGGCAGGATGGGGGAGGGGATTCATTCTCCTCTAGGTGCCTCAAGTCCCCTTACGGGGCAGACTAGAAAGATCTAAGGGAATAAGTAATAATGAGGGCCTAAGAGAAGGGTCCCTGCTGAGCCCCTGCCCCAGAGTTCCTCCATTGATTCAGCCCAGCCAGGTGCCAACCAGCTGCCAATGTATTTACCCCCTCCTGGGCATCTGAGGGTCTCTTCTCCCCAGACAAAGTTGCAGGCACCCCCAGCTATGTGGCTGGACAGTGAAAGACCCTCCATAAGGGCTCCTTGGCATGCCTCCTGAGCCCCCCTCCCCTCCTCTTCCCTCTTGAGAGAAATGGCACTTGGGAGCAAGAATTCACAGCCAGAGGGATTTCTGGAATTGAAAAATAAAGATGAGACAGAATATTACAAGATATGGAATAAATTTTACCAATGGTGGGAACAGAAAGGAGGGACCCAGAATAAAAAATGAGCAGGATTTGTAGAATGGGTAATTGAAGTTTTGTAAAAAGCTATAATGGAATATGATGGATAAGACAATGGATATAAGTTAACTGCATAAATGTATAAATGCACATAAGATATGTATCATATACTATAGTATGTTAGGCAAAAATGAATTGCCAGATGATCATACCATGTCCAATGTTTTAATAATTCAATCAATAATTTTTTTAAAAAAAAAAAGAATTCACGGCCAGAAAGTTTTCTGAATTTCTGATTCGGTTCTCAGATTTCTGCAGACTCCCAAAACAAGATGACAACTGTAAGGCCTTTTTCCACTGTTTCTACAATCGGAGGTCCAGGAGATATGAATTTTTCACCTATGGAGGTTGTGGTGGGAATGCAAACAATTTCAAGATTCCCCAAGATTGCCTGCACACATGTAAGCCTTCAGGTAGGTTCCCGGAATCTTCTCCAAGGACTGATCTCCAAAGCGGGTAGGAAGTTGGGACAGGCGAAAGCTTCGATTTCCTCCCTTTATTTATTTATTTATTTATTTATTCGACTTGTATGCCGCCCTATTCCCTAAGGACTCAGGGCGGCGAACATTAAAACAGAGAAAATTTACAATAAAACAAAATTAAACAATGAACAAGCCAAATAAAATTAAAATAAACCCAACCCCCGGTCATTCAAGGCCGCCCGCTGAAACAACCAAGTCTTCAGGTCCCGCGAAGGAGCGGAGGTCAGGGGCCAAACGGAGATCGACGGGAGCTGATTCCAGAGGGCAGGTGCTCCCACAGAGAAGGCCCTAGCCCTGGGGACCGCCAGCCTACAATATCTGACTGACGGCACCCCAAGGAGGCCCCTCCTATGAGAGCCAACAGGGCGATCGGAAAGTGATGCTGGCAGGAGGCCTCCCAAGTACCCTGGACCCAAGCCATTAAGGGCTTTATAAGTTGTAACTAATACCTTGAAGGCGACCCGAGGCAACCGCAACCAATGCAAGCCGCCGCAGGAGGGGTGTAACATGGGAGTATCGGGATACCCCATCACAGCCCCGCTGCATTCTGCACCAGCTGAAGCCTCCGGACCGTCCGCAAGGGAAGCCCCATGTAGAGAGCATTGCAGTAGTCAATCCTAGAGGTGACAAGCGATGAGTAACCGCTCAAGGGCATCTCGTCCAAATAAGGGCTGCTGGCTAACCAGCCGAACCTGGGCAAAAGCCCCCTGGCCACAGCTCCCACATGCTCCTCCAAACCGAGCTGTGAGTCCAGGAGGACACCCAGGTTTTCGCCTATCCACGGGGCAACACCTCTCCCCATGACCAAAGATGGTACATCCAATAAAGACCGAGATGCCGGTAAGAACAGCCACCCGCCTTGGTGGGGTTGAGCTGAAGCCTGTTACTACCCATCCAGACCCGCATCGCCTCCAGGCACCGGACATCACGGAGAGAGCCACTGATCTGGCCTGGGGTGGAGATATAGCTGGGTATCATCAGCATACTGATGATACTCACCCCAAAACCTCGGATGATCTCACCCAGCGTTTCATGTAGATATTGAACAGGAGGGGCGAAAGGACAGACCCCGCGGCACCCCACAAGTGAGGGGTCTCGGGCCACCTCTGCCCCCTGCCAACACCACTGCGAAGGCCCGAAGGAAGGAGGAGAACCAACGCAAAACGGTTCCCCACCCCCAAACCTCTAAGCCAGCTGCAGAAGGATACCATGGTCGATGGTATCGAAAGCCGCTGAGAGATCTAAAAGGACTAGGACAGAGGAAAACCCCTGTCCCGAGCCCTCCAGAGATCATCCATCAGTGCACCAATGCTGTCTCCGCTGTGTCCGCCCTGAAGCCCGACTGATACGGATCTAAATACTCAGTTTCCTCCAGGAACAAGGGAAGCTGCTGAACCACCACGCTCAACAACCTTCGCTAAAAAGCGAGGTTGGAGACAGGACGATAGTTGTTCAAAACGGGGGTTCAAGGCAGGCTTTTGAGGAGGGGCCTCACCACCGCCTCTTTCAAGGCGGCAGGAAAGACTCCCTCACTCAGAGAAGCATTAACAACTGCCTGGAGCCAGTCCGACGTAACCTCCCTGGAGGCATATACCAACCAGGAAGGGCACGGGTCCAATAAACACGTGGTGGAAGACAGCCTCCGCATGATCCTGTCCACCTCATCGAGGGAGACCAGGTCAAACTCAACCCAGATAGAATCCACCAGACTCACCGCCACCCCATCATCAGACCACTGCCAATCAGAGTCCAAGCCAGCACGATTCGAGACTTTATCCGCCAGATGTTAAATTCTGCTCTGCCCTGCAACGGGTCATCCCCCCTCAATTGAAGGAGGGAGCGGTCACCAAACAGGGCAGCAGGGCGATCATCGGCAGACGCAATCAGAGCGAGAAGTAAGCACGCCTCGCCGCCCTGATTGCTTCCAGATAGGTCCTGATATAGGATCGCAACTGGACACGGTCGATTCGGAGTGGCTGGCCCTCCATCTGCTCTCCAGGCATCTTCTCCGCCGCCATCCCCGGAGCCTCGGAGAACCAGGGAGCCCATCGGGCTCACGGCGGGAAGAGGCCGCAAGGGGACAACCGTCGAAGCCCGACGCCGCTTGCCAGGCGGCCGCCAGCCCTCGCCGAAGCTGTGGTCGAGGGAGGCGGGCAAGAACCCCAGCGCCGCCTGAAACCTATCCGGTCCATTAGCGCCTGGGGCGGAACCATCGATAGGCTCCTCATCCCAGCAGCGAGGGACAGCCAATTGAAAACCAGCCGCAGGAGATAGTGATCAGTCCACGATAAAGGGAGGGTAGATGGAGAACCCTCCCCAGATCACTACACCACTGCCCCGAGATAAAACCAGGTCAAGTGTGTTCCCCTCGTGGGTGGGTCCATGGATCACCTGGGTCAGGTTCATGGCTGCCATGGATGCCATGAACTCCTGAGCTAAACCCGACGCCCCAGTGACGGCAGGTTAAAGTCCCCAGAACTATAAGCCTAGGGAACTCCACCGCCACCTCCCAGAGGGCGCCAGCAGCCCAGGCAGGGCCGCCGCCACGCAGCTGGGGATAGGTACGCTAGCAGCAAACCCAACCACCACCCGGCCCATCTCACGAGGAGGGTCTCACACCGCCCATCTGCGGACAGTGACCTCCCTTGGAAACAGGGTCTCTAACAATTATGGCTACCCTCCGCCTGCCCCTGGGCCCGAGACCGCACAGCACCCGGAAGCCTGGGGGCACAAATCACACAGAGGGACACCCCTCCGGGCCCACCCAGGTCTCCGTAATGCACGCCAGGTCCGCCTCCTCCTCTCTATGAGTTCACGGAGGAGGGATGACTTATTGACTACGGACCTGGCATTCAAATATACCAGTCTGAGCCCAGAGACCACGCCTCCCAAGACCCCAGGGAGCGGAAGCGACCTGGGGTCGGAGCGCCCACCAAGACGTAAACATCGGGGCGCCCCAGCACATATTTGGCCCCTGTCCCTCCCCTGCCATAACCGATCACTCTGTCGATGGACAACCCCGCCTCTCCCCGCCAGACCCCAAGGCCCCCCACCCCACCCCACCCCAGACCAGAAGCCGCCTGGAAGGACTGTGTAGACCCGCCATTTGAACACCCACCCCTTCCCTAACCCCTTAAAACAACGAATTAAAAATTTAAAAGCTTCCCTTTGTCCCAAATTTAAAATTTAGCCCTCTGGTTGCGCCATGCCACCTCTCAGGATCCCAAGATCCGCCATTGAGGTAGGCTCGATAACCCAAAGGGCCACTCCAAAGACAGGGGAACAGTCTGGAGGGCCCGTAGCTCCAACCGATGAGTAGGCTAGCATCTATCACATTCCAAAGGGGAAAAGAAGGGCAAAACAGTCGGATTATAGCATAGATGGAACATGCAAAAAGGACCGGGCATCCAAGGCCAAACCCAGACAGTCAACAACCCCACCAACAAGCAGCTCTCTCACCGTGCTAGGGCCAAGATTGAAATGGCCAAGCCACTGCTCTCTCACCGCAGTGGCTTATGGTGGGATGGTGATGCCAAACCAAACCCCTGTCCCTCACAACAGGGGAGTTTGTGCCTCCATTGCCCTCCCACTGCAATGGGAAAGAGCCAGGTCCAAAGGGGAGAAGAGAGTCCAAGAGTGGAAAAACAGATAAACGGGAATAGTCATTGATGGTAAAATGACTACCAAGGCAGCCAAAAGGAGGGTTCAAGATGTCACAAAGGGCAAAAGCAGCAGCGATGGAGGCAGGTAACCTGCGGTCTAGGAGTAGAGTGAAATAGGTGCGCCAAGTCCGAGAGCAAGTTCGAGCCAGAGAAACAAGTCCAGCGTGGCAAAAGATCAAAACCACAGCCCCAGGTCCAGGATCCGACGCCAAACCTTCCGCAGGGGTCACTCCGATATAAAGTCCACAGCTGACCCCCGCCGGCGCCTATCTGTCCAACCCAGGCCAAACCGGCAATGCCCACAGTCCGACTCCTCAACTCCAGGCCTGCACCTCCCCAGCGTCGCATAATGGGGCCTCTTCCTCCAGGAATTACACCCCAGAGGAAAGAGGGAGGACAGCGGCGCCAAGGGCATAATAAAACAAAGCCCCCAGCACACCGCTGCCCCACCCCAGCAATAGCCAGGACCCCAGAAGATGGAAAACAACGGGCCAACAACCCCCAGAGGCACCAAGCCCAAGAGAACAGTCACTATGGGCTGAGAAGCCCCGGGGAGGCCCGCAGACAGCGCCGGGGGGGCCCGGAACGATATTGCAGCCACCTCCAAAACCGCAATGTAGCAGACCGCTGCTCCGAGACCAACGCCGGCGCCTCCAGGCAGCAGGCAAAACTCGGGCCTCAGCCTTCTCAGCGATCTGGCTTCCAACCGCCCCTGCTGCCGCCTTTGTGACCTCCAGCACTTAATGGCACTACTCACTCCACCGTTGATGGGAAGATGTTCTGTAGAACCTGCCATGGTGGCTGAGCTGTTGGTTTCCAGATGGGATGAGTCACTCGAGTGGACTTAGAAGGCAACACAGGGTGTCTGTGGGATTGTGGTGATGCTCGTAGCTCAGGGAAGGTGCTTCAGCAGAAGCTGTGGGTACGCCAGCCCCCAGGTCCCTGGAGAAAGAGCAGCTGCAGGGTGCCAGCCTCTCCTTCTGCCCAGGAGCCTCACCAGAATCCAGGCATTCAGTCATAACCGCCGTAACTTGCTTCATCCTGGTTTGCTGAATGACCCAGACATGTCTGGGTTCACACGACACATAAAATCCAAGTCAAATCCAACCTGGGTTCTTGGTACAATGTGTGGTTGGGCAATATCTACTCAGATCAAGTAAGTGCGCATAACCTGTCTTTCATCTCCTCCTCTTGGGATGGTGCTATAGGGCATTGCATGTCAAAAGAATTAAACCCAAGGACAGTTTCTCTCCTCCTGCCATCCCTCTGCTGAACACCTAGTTCTTACAGTTCGGTCTAATGCTTATGTTTACTTACATAGTAGTAGGTAGGAAGGCGGTAGTATTATTATTATTAATCATTATTTTCTTCACTCCTCCCTCTTATTGTCATGATGATGATGATGATGATGATTCTGTTGCTTGGTTTGTACACTGAGAGTTCCTACTGTGTTGAATGATGTTTGGCCAAAGAAAGTATTCAATTTTATATCATGGTTCTCCCAACCAGTCTGAGGTTCAGCTCCCTTTTCAGGTCCTCCCAATTTCCTTCTTGGATCTGTCCTTGGATGTGCCAAGCCCCAAATAGGATGTTGAGGGGAGGAGGACATCCTGATCTTTTCTGGCCACGAGAAACCAGGCAGGGGAGGCCAGTCCCCCCTCAGAAGGATGGACAGAAAGGTTGGGGAGAAGCAAAGGTCTTTCTTAGCTGGGGCTCAAGGAAGGGGCTGATTCTGGCTTGGGGAGATTGGGAGACCCTCCCTGGATTCAGCCCAGCCAGGTGTCAACCAGCTGCCAATGTTTCTTCTCATCTCCATCCAGGGATTTCAGGTCTCCCGTTTGTTTATGGCAATAACGCCAATCCCACAATTCCCCTAGGTTGCCTCTGTCTTCCCAACCGGGATGGTCCTTCTTCAGCCACCCCACCATTGCCTGGACCTACCCCTCCCTCCTGCTTTACCTTCAGGGAGGCTGCTGCCATGTCCTCTGACTCACCCCAGGAGGCTTCAAGTGATTCCTTCTCCTCCAAGGTTCAGAAGCACCATCGATGAACAGATTCTGGAGATGGACTCTAGGATCTCTTGCTTGAACAGAGGGCTGGACTAGGAGATCTCTAAGGCCCCTCCAACTTTGTTATTCTGGTTGGAAACCTCATGATCCTGCACTTCTCTGTGCCTTCTGCTTGGTTTTCCTCCATGTTAGGAGGGAGGGTCTCCCGCTATCCACCTTCCAGTCTTTGCCAGGTATAATATACAGCTGTTGAGGTGATCCAAGAGTGAGGATTCCACCTCTGTGGGAGTGCCGTACTCTTCGTCAAGTCTCTTCCACATTAACCAAAGTGCAGCATCTAGATCTCTTAAGTGGGATCCATAAATGTCCTTCGCTGCTGCAGCAGACCGCGGCCCCAGCCATGTTATCAAATGTACAAGTACTTCATCAGGCTGTAGGCATGCGGCCTGAACATTGTGCATGAAAATACTCTTCCATAGTAGATATCCTTTCCCTGGCTCATCAGAAAATTTGTATACACCATTAGCAGCCAAATCTAACTTTCCTCTCCTTAGTTTTAACTTCTCTCCAGAATGCTGGATCATCTGCCGAGGTGGCATGGGGGTTGTAGGTAAGGTGCATTGGCACAATGGGGTCTCCCTTTGGATTCTTGTCTCAGCGACGGCTCGTAGTCTTCTTCCCTGTACTTCCTGAGGAGGTTGTCCTGCCATGCCATATACGATGGTTGTGCTTCATGCTGCTGGGCAGGCTGACTGTGGTTATCTTGTTGTACCTCTAAGCTCGAATTGTGTAGAGGCTGTGGCAGGAACTCCACTGCCTTTGGGTTGAGCTGGGGAGTTGCTGCTTGATGTACGTCTCCTTGCTGAGAAATCTTCGCTGTTACTGGTGGGCTAATTTGCTTGCCCTGTAGGTCTTGAGACATTGGGGTAGGTTTTCTGTTTTCGGGAATGGAATCTCGAGTTTTAGGTCTTACAACACCAGTTTTGTGACTGGTGTTTAGAGTCTGTGGCTGAGATTCACCCCTTTGATCCCCTGGTTTTGGAAGACTGCTAACTAACTGTGTCGTAGCGAGTACTGCTCATCCACATAGGCCTTGACCCGTTTATCTGGGCTCTCTTTTTCCAACTCTCCAAGGTTGAAGTTGAGGGAGGCATCGTTGGCCACCTTCTGCAATGCTGTGGCCCGTGCTGTTTTTGCTGCTGTCTCCCTTTGTCATTCGAGCAACTCCAATTGGGCCTGAGCTTTGGCCATTTCTGCTTGTTGGCCGGCCATTTCTGCTGCTTGAGCTGCTACTGCCTCCTTCTGCAGTTGCTGTGCGTAAATCTCCTCCATTGCTGTGCGTAAATCTGCCTCTGCTACTGCAGCTTTGATTTGAGCTTCTACAGCTCATTTGGTATAGCTCACTGCTTTAGAGGCCTTAGATGCATTGTTGCAATGGGAGGATGCTCTGGAAGGATGGGAAGATCTAGTGGCTGAGAATTTCCATGAGACACTAGAACCTACTTGAGATCTAGTTGGCTTAGGATGGAGGGAGGAGGATTTCTTAGAATAGTGGGAGGAAGCCACGTGTGATCGAGAGGCTATGTCGGATGTGGCCCTCTTGCCTGACATTTCTTCCAGCTGTAGCATGTGGAGCGCTGCCTGGAGGGAGTCTTTGCCTCTCTGAACAAAGTCCTCACATTCTTTATTTAACCGCTTGAAGCATTGAATGTGTTCTTGGAGCTTTGAGTCACCCAGCTTCAACTGAATGGACTTGAATTTACTTTCACTGTCTCCACCATGCGAGAAAGTCATCTAGCTCATTCTGCAATGTGCGGATTCTTTCAAGGGGCAGCTTGCATTTGGTGGCTTTGCAGATCCTCAGCAGCTCTGACCATGAGTCTGCATAGCAGCGATACTGCCTGTTCCAATCCTCCCTCAAGCATGACAGGGCTGTATCGATCCCTGGGGGTGCGTCCCCACTGTCTTCGAGTGGTGGTGTGCTCCGACCCACCAGTTCATACCTGCACCCCTGGGGGCTTGGAGGATCAGGGCCCTGGACTCAGGTTGGTTTATGTGAATGCCAGGTCCATGGGAAATAAGGTTCCCCTCATCAGGGAGCTGATTGAGAAGGAAGGTGCGGACCTGGCTTGCATCACAGAGACCTGGCTGGGCGCAGAGGGAGGGATCCCTCTGGTGGACTTATGCCCACCAGGTTTCCATGTGTTGCACCAACCTGGGGCCCAGGGTAGGGGCGGGGGTGGTGGTGGTTGTGATTAGGGAAGTACTTGGCCCAAGGGAGACCACTGTCCCGCAGATTGGCGGGTGTGAGTGCCTCCTCTTGAGGTGGGGCCCTGGGGGTCAATTGGGCCTGTTGCTCACATACCTGTCTCCCAGCTGCATGACAACAGCCCTGCCTGACCTACCCGAGATCCTCTTGGGGGTGGCGGTTGAGTTCCCCAGGCTTATTGTGCTGGGGGATTTCAACCTGCCTTCTCTGAGGGAGGCATCGGGGATGGCTCAGGAGTTCATGGCCTCCATGATGGCCTTGGACCTGACCCAAATAATACAGGGCCCGACTCATGAGGGGGGACACATGCTCGACCTTGTTTTTATCTCAGGGCAGTGGTGTAATGATCTGGGGGGGTCTCCGATTACACTACCCCTGTCATGGACTGATCATTCTCTCCTTCGACTGACCTTCCGACACACCACCCCTCATCGCTGGGAGGTGGAACCAACAAGATGGTTCCACCCCAGGTGCTTGATGGATCTGGAGAGATTCCAGACGGTGCTTGGGAGATCCCTTCCTCTCTTGCCCACAGCTTGGCTGAGTCCCTGGTGGATGCCTGGCAGAAGGCTGCCTCCGGGGCACTTGACCAGGTTGTTCCTTTGTGGCCTCTCACCCAAAGCAGATCCCGGTTGGCTCCCTGGTTTTCCACAGAGCTCCAGGAAATGAAGCAGTGGAGGAGAGGCTTAGAGAGCTGTTGGAGGTCCAGCAGGTCCGAATCTGACTGAACGCAACTAAGAGTCTACATTAGGTCTTATTTTGCGGCAGTGAGGGCGGCGAAGTGTGCATATTTCTCTGCTCTCATTGCATCCGCAGATAATCGCCTGGCTGCCCTGTTCAGGATCACCCACTCCCTCCTTAATTTGGGGGGGGGACCCTTTGCAGGGACGTGCTGAGGAGTTTAGCCAGCATCTGATGGACAAGATTGCTCAGATTCGGGCCGGCTTGGACTCTGACTGGTCAGAGTCCGATGGGAGTGTTGTGACAGGTCTTAGGAATTCTATCTGGGAAGAGTTTGATTCTGTGACTCCTGATGAGCTGGACAGGATCATGGGGAAGCTGAGTGCTGTCATGTGTTTACTGGACCTGTGTCCTTCCTGGCTGGTTTATGCCACCCGGGAAGTTACACGAGGCTGGCTCCAGACAGTGGTTAAAGCTTTTTTAAGTGAGGGAGTCTTTCCCCCCACCCTGAAGGAGGCAGTGGTGAGGCCCCTCCTCAAGAAGCCTGCCTTGGACCCAGCTATTTTGAACAACTTTTGTCCTGTCTCCAACCTTTGCTTTGTGGCGAAGGTTGTTTAGAACATGGTGGTTTGACAGCTCCCGGTGTTCCTGGAGGGGACCGATTATCTGGATCTGTACCAACTGGGTTTCAGGCCCAGGTACAGCACAGAGACGGCATTGGTCGCTCTGGTGGATGATCTATGGAGGGCGCGGGATAGGGGCTATTCCTCTATCCTGGTCCTGTTAGATCTCTCAGCAGCTTTCGATACCATCGACCATGGTATCCTGCTGCAGCGCCTCAAGGGGTTGGGAGTGGGGGGCACTGTTTTACGGTGCTTCTCCTCCTACCTCTGGGGTTGTACGCAGGTGGTATTGGTGGGGGGGCAGAGATCGGTCCCGAGGCCCCTCCTTTGTGGGGTGCCTCAGGTGTCGAGGTTCTCACCCCTCCTGCTCAACATCTACATGAAGCTGCTGGGTGAGATCATCTGTGGTTTTGGGGTGAGGTATCCCCAGTACGCTGATGATACCCAGCTTTTCATCTCCACCCCAAACCAACCCAGTGATGCCCTCAACATCATGTCCAGGTGTCTGGAGGCGGTGCAGGTCTGGATGGGGAGGAACGAGCTTCGGCTCAACCTGGCTAAGACCGTGTGGCTGTATGTACCGGCATCTTGAGTTATCCAGGACATTCCATGTCTGGCTATGGGGGGAGAGATGTTGCCCCCCATAGATAGGGCTCACAACTTGGGTGTCCTCCTGGATTCACAGCTCAGTTTGGAGGAGCAGGTGGGAGCTGTGGCCAGGGGGGCATTTGCCCAGCTTCGTCTGGTATGACAGTTACACCCCTACCTGGACCGAGATGCCCTATGTACAGTCACTCATGCACTCGTCACCTCCCATCTGGACTACTGCAATACTCTTTACATGGAGCTGCCCTTGAAGACCATCCGGAGGCTTCAACTTGTCCAGAATGCAGCGGCATGGGTTGTGGTGGGAGGGTCCCGATACTCCTACATCACACCTTTTTTACACGAGCTGCACTTGTTACCAATTGCCCTCCAGGTGAGATGCAAGGTGCTGGTGTTGATCTATAAAGCCCTTCATGACTTAGGACCAGGATATTTGCAGGGACCCCTGCAGCCAGCAACTGTTTCCCAGCAGCCTGTGCGCTCCCATAGGCAGGGCCTCCTTGGGGTGCCGTCGGCCAGACAATGTCAGCCCCTAGGGGTAGGGCCTTCTCTGTGGGAGCACCCACCCTCTGGAATCAACTTCCCCTGGAGCTTCGGGTGGCCCCTGACCTTTGATCTTTCCACCGTGGCCTAAAAACATGGCTTTTCCAGCTTGCCAACCCAGACTGATGGAGGGATGGGAATTTTTAGCAGTTAGTTTTATATTTTAGTTTAGTGAGATTTCTTATTTAATTCTGTTTTAACTTTTGTATTGCTCTTTTTAATTGTAAGCTGCCCTGAGTCCTTCAGGAGATAGAGCGGCATAGAAGTCTAATAATAATAATAATAATAATGATGATGATGATGATGATGATGATGATGATTCCATGACCCTGGTAGGCTTTCTATGCTGTCTGAGGTCGTAGGCTTTCCGAGATAACTTTGCCTCTTCAGAATTTTTGACATCCGATTCTGGATTTTGGGAACTGAGCTCCACGTTTACATCAAAGGTGGGTGAAGGGTTCGAGTCCTATGGTACATCAGAGACATCTGTCATGGCTGAAGACGCTGCCATGCTTTAAATTGGCAAAGGTTGAATTTTGGAAAATTTAGCGGTTTTCTGTGCAATTCCCCTTTGTTCCACTAGGGTGCACTGCAAGTGGGTAGCTGAAATTAGGACTCCAATGAAATTCACTACTTGACCCTTGGGCTGCATTGCAAGGGGGTTGCTGAATTTAGGAATCTCCTTTGAAATTCACTACTTGACCATGAGGTGGTGCTGCGAGAGGATAGATGAATTTAAGAAACTCCTCTGAAATTCACTACTTGACCATGAGGTGGTGCTGCAAGAGGATAGCTGAATTTAAGAAACTCCTCTGAATTTCACTAGTTGACATCTTTAGGGGGCATTTATGACACATTTCTATGGAGATCTCTTTTAATTGCCCAAACTAAAGTATTTACAACTCTGTTGCTTGGAGACCACCATCATAAACTCAGGTAGAAGTGGGCCCCTTTATGACTATGTCTTTCTTCCTGATGAACAGAGGGAAATCAACTTTTGTTCTAATGACTGAAGAACCAAGAAATAACACAGCTTTTTACTCAAATTCTGACTCTTGTTTGCAAAACAGTCACTGAGGCAGCACCCAGAAAATACAAAGAGAGCCAGAGAGGATGCTGCTTGTTTGTTTCCTGCGAATGGAGAGATTTCTGGCCCCTCCCAGTAATTCAAAGGCTTTTTAATTTTGTTGCTCAGAGAGAGAGAGAGAGATGATTCAGGGTTTAAATCCTTCATCCTTTTACTTCCCTAGGATATCAGATTAATCACCTTTTCACTGTCCATAGGATATCAGATTAAACATATTTCACTCTTTCATAGGCAATCTGATTAACTCATATCTTCACTTTGCTTAAGAGGAGATGGGACTTATCTTTTAACTGTATTTTCACTCTCTCGGGAATTCAGATAAAACTATATTTTCACTGTTCTGTCTTTAAATTGCTGGCTGAATATAAAGACAGTCAGGCAAACTCTACAAAGGCTTCCATACAAAGTTTCTTTATTGGATCACAAGGCATCCTCAAGGTATAACTCATAGTTATGTCAAGATTCATCTAATGCCCAAATCTTTGCATAGTTGACTTCATAGTATGAAAATACAGTTATCTTCATCCCATAACGATGGAGCCAAGCAGCACGATGCTGCTGGGAGCCAAGCAAGAATAATAGAAACTCCCCCAGCCCAACCACGGGTCAATTCAGTGACCAATCAGGATTACAGATGTGACCACATGACATGAACTACATTTCCCATGATGCATTGACTACATTTCCCACGAGGCATTCCCTTAAGGGGACAGCTCCCAATTCCCAATTAACTATCCCAATTCCCAATTAACTATATACTGTCTGGACAACACAATGAGGAGGAGGAGGAGGAGGAGGAGGAGGAGGAGGAAGAGGAGGAGGAGGATCATGATGATGAGGATGATTCTGTTGCTTCGCATGTACACTGAGAGTTCCTACTGTGTTGAATGATACTTGGCCAAAGGAAGTATTCAATTCCATATCATGGTTCTCCCAACCAGTCTGAGGTTCAGCTCCCTTTTCAGCTCCTCCCAATTTTCTTTGGATCTGTCTTTGGATGAGCCAAGTCCCAGATAGGATGGTGAGGGGAGGAGGTCATCCTAATCTTCTCTGGCCATGAGAGACCAGGCAGGGAAGGCCAGACCCCCATCAGAAGGATAGAAGGTGAAGGTGCTACCAGCTGCTCAGTGAAGATGGCCTACCCGTAACAGGTATCTGGCAAAGATTCAAAGGTGGACGATGGCAGACACTCCCTGCAAGGTAGAGGAAAACCACGCAGGAGGGACAGAGAGATTATTATTATTGTTGTTGTTGTTGTTGTTGTTGTTGTTGTTAATTTGACTTGTATGCCGCCCCCTCTCCAAAAGGACTCGGGGCGGCTCACAACTAAAAACCCAACAATAAATAATTACTTAAAACCATATTAACAAAACAAGCCAAATATACAAGTTTAAAACCCCAGAAACTAAAACACCCATCAGCCCCCCCACCCCAGGAGGTCAGTACAACCCGGACTGCATAAATAGCCAGGTCTTTAGATCGTGGCGGAAGGTGCAGAGATCGGGAGCCAGCCGGAGCTCTGGCGGAAGCTGATTCCACAAAGTGGGAGCCACCACAGAGTAGGGCCTCCCCCGGGTCACCGCCAAACAACATTGAGTGGCCGACGGCACCCCGAGGAGCCCCTGTCTGTGCGCTCGCACAGGGCAGTTGGTATTTGATGCTGGCAGGAGTCGTTCTCGTAAATATCCTGGACCCATGCCTTGTAGGACTTTGAATGTTATGACAAGGACCTTGAATGCAGGAATATGATGCTTTGGAGCAGAATAACAGAGCTATTCTTTATGTTTGGCTAAGAGGAAATGGACCTTTCTGGACATCTACAGAGATTTTGAGGTTTTGAGGTCCTTCATTGTTCTATTGTAGCCCTGAAGCTCCTTGTAGAATAAATGGAAAAGTTGAATAAATGGAAGTTAATTATTTATGTGACTTTATCAATAAAGAGCTGGAATGTTCTGATGAGGTTTCATCAGCCCAGACTCACTTTGCAGGGGAGATGGGCAGCATAAAAATTATATATATTTAGAGAGAGAGAGAGAGAGAGAGAGACAGAGACAGAGACAGAGACAGAGAGGCAGAGAGAGAGATAGGATGGACAGACAGATGGACAGATGGACAAACATACAGATGGATGGACAGACAGATAGATGATAGGTAGGTAGGTAGATAGATGGATGGATGGATGGGTGGGTGGATGGAGGGATGGGATGGGATGGGATGGGATGGGATGGGATGGACAGACAGACAGACAGACAGATGGACAAACAGACAGAGAGACGGACAGAGTTGTTAGATAGATAGATAAATAGATAGATAGATAGATAGATAGATAGATAGATAGATAGATAGATAGATAATAGATCACAAACATTTTCCCATGATCTGAAGTTCAGGTTAATATAAAAGAATGATTTCACAATGCCAAATGAGAAACATTCATGAATTGATTCTTTAACAATTTTTTTGTGTGACTCATTCAGCATAATTAGCTAGCCACACAAAACCACAAACTCCTGGCGTGTTCCATTTTTTCTATTTTTCAGGAAAGCCTGGGGTGTATCCCAGGGCAGCTCCAGGCACCATCACTGGATGTGTCAGGCTCTGTTCAAGTAACAAGGAATATCCTTCGCAGGAGAAGTGTTGCAAATATGGCTGTGGAATTCAGTGCAAGGTTCCTGTCTATGGTAAGAGCATTGAGTCTTACACCACTCCACAGAGTTTCTCAGATTGCATTATGGACTGGATCAAGGGGATGTCTCTGTAACCTGTCTGGATGATGCTGATCTTCTTCAATCTGTATTTGAATGAGCCAACACCCAAACATATCGATGAGGAAAGGAGACCATTCCGATTCTGGTATAGGAAGTTTGGGGTGCACGCTCTTGGAATACAAAGTTTTTGCTCTTTTCCCTCGTGAGAGAAGGAAGGTCCCCATCCTGCCATTGAGTTGATATTTATGGAGAAGTCTTCTCAAAGGCCAGGGTGGCTTCAAGAGATCCCTCATGCCTGACTCTGTTCCTCTCCACAGGACCTTCTCAGTGATGGCTGGGTCTTCCTCCGTGGGATCTTCACCCTTCTGAATTGTGGCCAGGGCACCTCCAGATGCTGTCACCAGGGGTGGGATTCTACCAGTTCGCACCTATTCTCTAGAACCGGTTGTTCACATTCTAAGCAGTTCAGAGAACCGGTTGTTAGAAGAAATTACTGGGCTAATCCTGTAAGGAAGGCAGGAAGGAAACATTCTGGTGTTGCTTACAGAAACTGCCTCTCCGTTAACCCTTATTACATTTATTTATTTATTATTTATTTATTATTTGGACTTGTATGCCGCCCCATCTCTGAAGAACTCGGGGTGGCTCACAACTAAAACAACGACAACAATAAATAATTAAAAGGGAATTAAACAAATCACAAGCCCAATAATAACCAAACTAAGATTAAAATTTAAAATAAATTAAGAACCACGCCCCCCCGGGAAAGAATCACAGCCCGGATTGGTCAAACAACCAGGTCTTCAGATCGTGGTGGAAGGTGCGAAGGTCAGGGGCCAGACGGAGCCCCAGGGGTAGTTGGTTCCAGAGGTCAGGGACCGCCACAGAATAGGCTCATCGCCAGGGGACCGCCAGCCAACATTGGCTTGCCGACGGGACCCCGAGAAGCCCTTGCCTGTGTGCTCGCAGAGGGCGGTTGGCACTCGATATCTGCAGGAGTCGCTCCCTTAATTATTGCGGACCCATGTCGTGTAGGACTTTGAATGTTAAAACCAGAACCTTGAATCTCACCCGGAGTGCAACCGGCAACCAATGCAGGTCGCGCAGGAGGGGGGTAATATGGGAGAACCGGGTAACTCCTATCACCACCCGCGCGACCACATTCTGCACCAGTTACAATCTCCGGATGGTATGCAAGGGCAGTCCTAAATAGAAAGCATTGCAGTAGTCGAGTCTGGAGGTGACAAGGGCATGAGTGACTGTGCGCAGGGCATCTCGGTCCAGGAATGGGCGGAGCTGATGAACAAGGCAGAGCTGGGCAAAGGCCCCCCTGGTGATGGCCCCCACCTGCTCCTCCAACTGGAGCCATGCATCCAGGAGGACCCCCAGATTCCGCGCCCTATCCACAGGGGGCAACACCACTCCCCCTATGGCCAAAGATGGACATTTCTGACTGGGCCGAGATGCCGGTATGCACAGCCACTCAGTCTTGGCAAGGTTGAGTCAAAGCATGTTTCCGTTCATCCAGATCCGTACCGCATCCAGACAACATTCTTGGCAGCACTAGACTTCCTGTCTCAGGAACATCTCTGGAGTTTTTTTCCCCCTCCTTTGCTGGTACTTTGCTTGTGTGGAGTGACCATTCAAAGTTACAATGGCACTGGAAATAGTGACTTATGACCATTTTTCACACTTACGACTATTGCCAGCATCCCCACAGTCATGAATGGCCAGGTGAGGAGATGCATGCCTCGATGTGAGTGATATTGAGTTGGCCATGCCCACCCAATAACATGACCACCAAGCCACGCCCACCACCTAAGCCACACTCACAGAACTGGTTGCTAAAAATATGAATCCCACCCCTGGCTGTCACTCCTTGTGACCTGGCTGTCCTACATCAGTGGCTGGGATTGTCCTGGGCAGGAGAAGGGTTGCAATTATGGTTGCAGCCTTCAGTGCACGGAGCCTGCCTAAGGTAAGAACGCTGAGTCTTATATCACTCTGCAGGGCTTCATAGATTTTATCATGGCCCGGATGAAGATAATATCTTTGATGTTGCTGAAAAACTTCTTGACGCTATCATTGGATGAGCCAAGTCACAAGTGCAATGGTGAGGAAAGGAGACCATCCAGGCCTTCTCCAAACATGAGAGACCTGGCAGTAAAGGCCAGTCCCACCTCAGAAGGAGGGCCAGAGAGGATGGGAGAGGGGAAGTTCTGTCTTAGCTGAGCCTCGAGGGAGGGTCCGATTCTGGCTTAGGAAGATTGGGGGCTCTTGGACTGCAGAGTCTTTCCTCTTTGCCCCCTTGAGAGAAGGAAGGCCCCCATCCTGCCACTGAGTTGATATTGATGGAGAAGGCTTCTCAAAGGCCAGGGTGGCTTCAAGAGATCCCTCATGCCTGACTCTGTTCCTCCTCACAGGACCCTCTCAGTGATGGCTGGGCTTTTCTCTGTGGGATCTTCGCCCTCCTGAATTGTGGCCAGTGCAGCAATGTGACCCAAAGACCCTTCTTCTGTCCTGGGCCATCCTGGAGACCCTCCCCCCAAACACTCCTGGCTTCATTCCTTCTTCTCTGCAATAAAGCATTGGATCCTGACTTCCCTCTTGGTCTCTGGTGTCTTCTTCTGCCCCTTTTCCCTCCCCCCCACAAACTCCCTTCCTCCCCTGAGAGCAAGAGGGGCTGAAGCACAGAGCGTCTTTCCAAGAGAGAGTGAAGAAGGAAGGATCCCTGATGGGCCAACCTTAGAGAAAGTAGGCCCAGGTTGGGTGAAGAAATTACAGAATAACATATTAAGAGAATTGGAAGGGACCTTGGAGGTTTTCCAATCCACCCCCCATGGGCAGAGTGAAAAAAACAGGATGCAGTAGCAGGAGTTATTTCGAGTCTATACAAGGTATGCAACGAGTAATAAACTCCCAAGAAAAATCCATATTAGGTTTACTAAGAAGAGCATTAAATCACAAATACTGCAAGCAGCTAGAGATAAGACATTCAAGCACAATAATAAAGATATTACGGTATTGAAACAGGTACCAAGAAGAATAAGAGAGAGGAGAAGAGAATATGCGTTCTTATCCAAAGAGCTGCTGAAGAGAGGAGTAAATTACAGGTGGTTAATACCAGAAGGCCTTCTGTTTGTGTGGCGGGAACAAAGACATAGAATTGATACAGTGGAGAAAGCAGAATTCTTTTATGATGAATACTTTAGAGGAAAGGAGGGAAATGGAAGACAAAAGGAGCTGATTGTGGAACTTCCAAAGGAAGGTGTAGCAACAAATGAAGAAGAAGAACAACTTGGAGCGGTAGGTGGTCTACCCAGAGAACGAAGAGAAGTTAGAACGACTAGAGCAACAAAACCTATATACAAGACCTAAAATGGAAGGGAAAAACTGATTTCATGAATATAAATGGACTTAATTCATTGCTAAAAGAAGGAAAATATTTCATAAATTAGAGAAACTAAAACTTGATATAATTTGTCTACAAGAAGTTCACATTAAAAAACAACATGAATATGTATTGAGACAAAAAAAATTAGGAAAGTTATTTATATCATTGGCACAATGTAAAAAGAGAGGAGTGGTCTTGTACATTAAAGATATAATTACTGCAGAATTGATTTATACAGATGAAGATGGGAGGATTTTAATGGTGGAGATAATAGACAACAACACTAAAATGCTTTTGATAGCAATATATGCACCAAGTGAGAATCAAGAAGAATTCTATAAGAAATTATACCAAAAAGTGACTGAATTAGACTATGCAAATATTTTTTTGATGGGAGATTTTAATGGGATAATTAATGATCAGCTTGACTATAAATCTGAGAGAACTAAAAAGAAAACTAGAAGAAAGCTGCCCAAGTCCTTTTTTCAAATGATAGAAGAAATGAATATTAAAGATATATGGAGAGAGAGAAATACTGGAAATAAAGAATTTACTTTTTATTCAAACAGACATGAATCATGGTCAAGAATAGATATGGTATGTGTTAAGTCTGCATGAAGAGTCAGACGCGAAGAGTTCCAGCAAAGAGTTTATTCAGTGACTACAGCTCGAATGGACCCGAGTTGGCTTGGCTACGGCTGCCTCTCATAGCCTGCAGCCGTAGTTGCCAGCCAATGGGAGTGCAGGGTTTCTTCCCGCACTATTTAAACCAATACCATTTGACATTTTACAAGAACAGTTCAAATAAACCAATAACATTCAAACCTACATACATAACACCCCTCCCCACTAGGTTCAGTCCATACCAAACCCCAACCTATCTAATGTATTCCTTTAAATAGGTGGGGCTCTTACGCAATGCTGAGACCTTCGTGGTTCAGAAGTTTTAACGTTCTCACCCAGTGAGAGGGGAAATGTGTCTGCTGACATTTCCTGTTGGGACTTCCTGTGAAAGGAGACCCTGTTAGACTGTTAGAATCTGGTCTCTCCTCCCAACCCATCTCCATTCCAATGTCAGCACCCAAGTCAGGTAGTGATGTGCAATCTTCCACTTCTAAGGATGGATCTTGGCATTGTGACAGGGTTCGGGATGGTTCCTGTCGTAATGGCTCACACATGGGGTTGATTCTTGCTTGCTGATTTTCCTCCTGTTCCTCCCCTTCCCCTAGAAGTGACATCAGGTGAGGGACCCAGAGAGAGACAGGGCGATGTTCCTGAGGGAACCTGGATCTAAGTTGGTCAATGTGCCTGCTCCAGAGGAGTCCATCCTCTGTTTGTACCCTGTAAGAACGAGGGCCAGTGATGTGAGTTATTTCAGCAGGAATCCACAAAGGTTCACCTATAAGGTTCTTAGCATATACAGAATCACCCACACTGAAAGTAACGAACTTTGGAAGTGGAATCCAGTGGTGCTGGGTGCTAAGGGATGAAGGCGTCAAGGGAAGACCTAGTTTCCTACCCATCAACAACTCTGCTGGGGATAAGTTATTTGATGGGCTAGGAGTGATGTGCTGAACACTAAGAAGTTTTTCAAGCTTCTCAGTGATGTCCCCAGGACCCAGCTGCTGAAGCTTCTCTTAAAGCGCACATGCTCAGCCCGCCATTAGTCAAGGGTGCCCAGGGGCAGTGAGGGCATGTCTGATACCCTGTTGTGCTAGAAAGGATTCAAAAATGTTAGATGTGAATTGAGGGCCATTGTCAGAGACAAGGACATCTGGTAACCCATGGGTTACAAACAGTTTTCTGAGCTGCTTGATGACAGCATCAGTTGTGGTGGATGTCATGGGAATTACCTCTAGCCATTTGGAATATGCATCTACTATAACCAGAAAAGTGTGCCCTCTAGTAGGGCCTGAAATCAATGTGGATCCTAGACCACGGGCCCCTAGGACATTCCCATTCCTGTGTGGGGCGTGAGGTGGAGCAGGCCTGACTACCTGGCAATTGGGACAAGATGCAACCCAGTTTTCAACCATTTTGTCAATACCTGGCCACCATACATAACTCCTGGCCAATCCCTTCATCCTTACAATCCCAGGATGACCCTCATGTAACATTTCCAAAACCTCTTTGCAGTTTTGCAGGAATAACCACCCTGTTACCCCACAAAATACATCCTCTTAATACAGATAATTCAGTTTGCCTGGACTTAAAAGGTTGGGCAAGGTGAGGTAGATCTTGAAGAGGCCAACCTTTCTTAATCCAGCCTATAACAGGAGCCAACACAGTGTCTTTGGCAGTCTCTCTGGCAATCTCAGCAGCATGGACTGGAAGCTTAGCAACAGTCTCTAGGAAAAAGGTGTGTGTTTCAGGTTCAAAGTCCACCTTGTGGCAAGGCAGTGGGCAACGACTCAGTGCATCAGCATGTCCAATGTCCTTGCCAGGCCTGTGAATCAGTTTGTATGAATAGGCTGCAAGAAATTCAGTCCACCTCAGCATTCTTGGTGACAGGATAGTAGGTGTAGGTTTGTCTCCTGCCACAATGCCTAATAAAGGTTTGTGATCTGTAACAATGGTAAATGACCTGCCATACAGATATTCATGAAATTTCTTGACAGCTGCAACAACTGCCAATGCCTCCTTGTCCAGTTGGCTATAATTCCTCTCTGCTTTGGACAAAGTGCGAGAGTAAATGCAATAGGGGCTTCCTTCCACTGGGAAGCCTGTGGCTCAAACCCCCACTCCAAAAGGGGATGCATCACAAGTCAGTACAACAGGCAAATTCTCAGAGAATTGTATCAATACAGCATCAGATGTGATTAGTCTCTTAATACTGTTAAATGCTGATTGTTCCTTCCTCCCCAGATCCAAACAGCCTTTTTATCAAGCAGACGATGCAAAGGTTCAGCAATGGATGCCTTTTGAGGTAGAAACATGTGATAAAAGTTAATGAGTCCAAGGAAGGCTTGCAAATCTGTTTTGCATTTAGGTTTAGGGGCTTCTTTGATTGCTTTAACCTTGGCATCAGTAGGGTGGATGCCATGCTTGTCAATCATGTAGCCCAGGAACTCAACTCTGTCTGTTTTAAGTGTGCATTTGTCTTCCTTGACTTTTAACCCCGCTTTTCTGAATCTGGTAAGGACTTCTCTGAGTCTTTCTTGAAGCTGAGTGTCATTTTCAGCAGAGATTAACACATCATCAAAGTAAGGCACTACCCCTGGCAGTCCTTGCAGCATTCTTTCCATAAGACTTTGAAAATGCCAGGTGCCACGCTTACTCCAAATTGTAACCTTTACATTTGAAGGCACCTCTGTGAGTCACAATGGTTTGGGCCTCTGCAGTGGCATCATCAACTGTTAGTTGTTGATATGCCTGGGCCAAGTCCAATTTGGCAAAGACTGTACCCCTGCCAAGTGAATGTAGCAGATGATGCACAACTGGTACTGGGTATGCGCCTGCTGCAGCGCATGGTTAGTGTCCCCTTATAGTCTCCACAGATTCTTACTGACCCATCAGCCTTGACTGGTGTGACTATGGGTGTTTCCCATCTGGAGTGATCAGTGGGCTCTAAAACCCCTTGAGCAATTAATTTATCTAATTGTGCATCAATTTTTCCTTTAAAGCAAATGGAACCCTCCTGGGCTTTAAACGAATTGGGGCACCTTGGGATCTAGGTTGAAAGTGATAGGGGTCCCCATATACTTGCCCAGTCCTTCGCTGAAGACCTCTGGAAACTCAGACTTCAAGGCCTCCTCCCATTCAGAGTTGCTCACGTGATTGATGCCAGTCACCTCGATGCCTAGTGGCTTGAACCACTCAAGTCCCAGCAAGCTTGGGCGATCCTTGTCCACGATGGTCAGAGGCAAACGCTTGGTGTGGCCTTTAAACTGCACGTTGAAATCTCTTGCTCCAACTACTGGAATCTTGTTCCCTTGGTAGTCTTTAAGAGTCAGTGCTTGCTTCTGGAAATGTTTCTTCTGAATGTTGGGAAGTAGTCTGTGAATAGTGTCCCATGACACCATAGATAAATAAGAGCCTGAGTCCACTTCCATTTGGCAAGGCCTTCCTTCAATGAACACCTTCACATGTACTTTTCTGCTTCTCAAGGGTGAAGAATGACCAATAGTGATTGTTTGGTGAGTTTCATTCTTCCCATTTGCTTCTGAATTGCCCCATCTTTTCAATGAAGTTGTTGGGCTTAAAATCTTTTCAGGAAATTTCTTCCTACTAGGTGGAGTTCTGGATGATTTGCAGACTCTGGCTAGGTGACCCCTTTTCTCACAACGTAGGCAGATGGTGTCTAAGAACTTGCATTCAGTGCGGGGTGGCCCCCACAGCCTCTGCAATAAAATTCTTGCCTCTTTCTCCCAGGGTCTTTTCTTTTCTCCATTCTGAGTCTAAAATCCCTTCCTCCACCTCACTGCAATCTGAATCAGAGTCTATTTGTTCAAATGGGCTGTTGTGGATTTTTCCACATCAGAATGGCTTGAGGCCTGGCTTGAGGCCTTGTTAATCTTTTTCATGGCCGCTGCTGAGGACTTGGTGGCTTCCGCTGAAACAGCTTCTTCAATGGCCTCTTTAAACGTGATCTTAGGTTTCATTAACAGTTTGCTTTGTAAGACCTTATCTTTGAGGCCTAAAACAAACCGATCACGCATGGCCTCTTCTAAGTTGGTAAAGTCACAAGCACCCCCAATGTCCCTTAAACTTGCCACGAAGTCATTAACATTCTCGCTTCCCTTGATCCCGACGGTAAAATTCGTGTCTCTTAATGAGGCACGATACTTGTGGGGCGAATGGGCTCTTAAAAGCTTTCCAAATCAGGCCATTCCATTACCTTCAGTTCTGCAGCTCCCGCTAACGCCTTCGCCATCTTGAAGACTGCCGGACCGCAGTGCGTGAGAAATACCGCCTCTTCCGCCTCGAATGTCGGCAGGTCGTTTCCTTCCAGGTACATCTGGAAGCGATCCGCATACGATTCCCAGTCTTCCGCCGATCGAACGGGCTGGGGGTGTTCAGCGCAGCCATCTCGCTCTTCTGCTTGTCTTTCGCGCATCTTCTCTTCAGGGAAATCCCACCTTCGTCGCCAGTGTTAAGTCTGCATGAAGAGTCAGACGCGAAGAGTTCCAGCAAAGAGTTTATTCAGTGACTACAGCTCGAATGGACCCGAGTTGGCTTGGCTACGGCTGCCTCTTATAGCCTGCAGCCGTGGTTGCCAGCCAATGGGAGTGCAGGGTTTCTTCCCACACTATTTAAACCAATACCATTTGACATTTTACAAGAACAGTTCAAATAAACCAATAACATTCAAACCTACATACATAACAGATGGGATGAAATGGGATGGGAGGGAGAGAGGGAGGGAAAATCGATAGAGATAGATAGGTGATAGATTAGATAGATAGATAGATAGATAGATAGATAGATAGATAGATAGATAGGTAGATAGGTAGATAGATGATAGATCATGAATATCTGAAACTATTAATATAAAAGAATGATTGCACAACACAAAATGATGAACATTCATAAATCGATTCTTTAATACTTAGTTGTTTGACTCATTCAGCATAATCAGTTAACCTAGAACAAAAGCAGAAACCACTAGAATGTCCTCCTTTTCAGGGAAGCCTGGGGGGAGGGGTGCCAGGGCACCTCCACATACCATCACTCTTTGTGACGTGGCTGTCCTGCATAAGGGACTGGGGTTGTCCTGGACAGGAGAAGGGTTGCAATTATGGTTGCAGCCTTCAGTGCATGGAGGCTGTCTAAGGTCAGAGCACTGAGTCTTACTCCACTCTGCAGGATTTCATAGATTTCATCATGGACTGGATGAAGATGATTTCCCTGGGATCTTTGACAATTCTGACAACCCTCATGGAGGTATCCTTGGATGAGCCAAGACCCAAGTACGATGGTGAGGTCTGGCTTAAGAAGATTGGAGTGGGGGCTTTTGGACTACAAAGACTTTCCTCTTTGCCCTCTTGAGAGAAGGAAGGCCCCCATCCTGCCACTGAGTTGATTTTTTTTTTTTTTAATTACATTTATATGCCGCCCTTCTCCGAAGACTCAGGGCGGCTTACAATTTTTGGAGCACAACCCAATGTGCTCAGCAATAGCCTTCATTCCATTGTATATGCCTGCTTATTACTAAGCGGCATTTTTACAAGGTCAGCTAATTGCCCCCAACAATCTTGGGTCCTCAATTTACCTACCCCGAGAGGATGGAAGGCTGAGTCAACCTTGAGCCTGGTGGGATTCGAGCCTACAGTAATTGTAGACATCTGGATCTTAAGAGCAGGCATTTACAGCCTGAGCCACCAAGTTCTTTTATTGATGGAGAAGGCTTCTCGAAGGCCAGGGTGGCTTCAAGAGATCCCTCATGCCTGACTCTGTTCCTCCTCACAGGACCCTCTCAGTGATGGCTGGGCTTTTCTCTGTGGGATCTTCGCCCTCCTGAATTGTGGCCAGTGCAGCAATGTGACCCAAAGACCCTTCTTCTGTCCTGGGCCATCCTGGAGACCCTCCCCCAAAACACTCCTGGATTCATTCCTTCATCTCTGCAATAAAGCATTGGATTCTGGCTTCCCTCTCGGTCTCTGGTGTCTTCTTCTGCCCCTTTTCCCTCCCCCCCAGACTCCCTTCCCCCTGTGAGAGCAAGAGGGGCTGAAGCACCGAGGGTCTTTCCAAGAGACAGTGGAGAAGGAAGGATCTTGTGCAGGGGGTTGGACTAAGGAACCTCCAAGGTCTCTTTCTATTATTCTGTTATTCTGGTAAGTTTATACTGCACTGGTGAGGCCACACTTGGGGTTGTGTATCCAGTTCTGGTCACCACAATACAAATGAAAGGATGGCTGAGACTAGAAAGAGGACAGAGAAGATCAGCCAAGGTGATGACGGAATGGAGGCTCAATCGTATGATGAACAGATAAAAGGAGTAGGGGTATTTAGCCTAAGAGGAACAGTAATATTCTGTATTGGCCAAGTGTGATTGGGCACACAAATAATTTGTCTCGGGTGCAAATTCCTCATGTGCAAATAGTGTGTGTGTGTCCAATTTCCAGTGCAAATTCCTCATGTGCAAATAATGAAGAGAAAGCTCAGAGGCGACCTGATCTTCCATTCCTTGAAGGTCTATGGCAGGGAAGAACGGGTTGATTTATTATTTTCCCAAGCATCTGAAGCTGTGGTGGGATTCAAAAATGTTTACTACCAGTTCTGTGGGCGTGGCTTGGTGGGCGTGGCTTGGTGGGCATGGCAGAGGAAGGATACACTGCAAAATCCCCCTTCCCTCCCCACCGCACTACCCTGCTTTCCAGCTCCGTTCTCCTGGGCAGGGCAACCAAAGGAGACCCAGCCAATCAGCTGAGACTCAGGAGGCAAAGAATAGATGGGGTTGGCGGGGCCAGTCAGAGGTGGTATTGGCCGCTTCTCCCAAATACACAAAATTTCCACTACTTGTTCTCCAGAACTGGTCAGAACCGGCTGAATACCACCTCTGGACCACTATGATTCTAGGTTAGTAACATGTTTTGCTCCACAAGAGGACAAGAAGGAATGAGTGGAAGCTGCTCAGAGGAAGATCCAACATGGCAGAATGGGGCACCTCATTGCAAGACAATTCAACGCAGGACAACTGAAGAGAGGGACCAGTGGATTGCAGCTGGCCTCGTCTTGCTTTGGGTTTGAACCTTCTCAGATGAGGAGTCCCAAGGCTGGGCTGAGCCAGTGGGGCATCCCAGCAATCCAGCGGCCAATCAGTGTTGGATGGTCCTTCAGAAAGTTCTCTGGTGGCAAGTTGGCAGGAGCGAGTCAACCATGGCAAGCTGCCTAGACCTAGACCCTGGCAGCTGCAAGGTAGGTAGGTAGGTAGGTGTTGTGGCCCCGCCTCCTGAGCCTGTGCTGACAGAGGAAGGGGACCTGGATGATGAAGAGGAGGAATGGGCAATGCCTTTCTCCCCAGGACCTTGGCAACGTCTGAGGGAGAAACATCAGCAGCAACGTAGGAGGCGTGGGAGGGCTGTTCCATGAGCAATTCCCCTCTCGGCTGCATCCTGCCCGTCAGACTCGGGGGAAGGGCCCTGCGATGGGGGATAGTGTTGTGGCCCCACCTCCTGAGCCTGTGCTGACAGAGGAAGAGGACCTGGATGATGAAGAGGAGGAATGGGCAATGCCTTTCTCCCCAGGACCTTCCTCCCTGGCAATACCTCCCTCCCCAGGACCTTCCTCTCCAGGACCTTCCTCCCTGACAATGCCTTCCTCCCCAGGACCTTCCTCCCTAGCAATGCCTCAGGTTTCTTCGGAAAGCCAGGAGGAACAGCCTGAGAGACGATATCGGCAGGCCACGGCTGGGGAGTGAGGAGGAGGATTCCTGGCTTGATCCCAGGCAACGTCTGAGGGAGAAACATCAGCAGCAACGTAGGAGGCGTGGGAGGGCCAGAGATTGAGCTGGACCACACCGCACAAGGTATAAAAGTGGGTGTGCCTACGTTGCAAACTCCGTGCGTGACAAAGTTCGAACCATCCAAGAATTCTGTTTGTGAACTGTATCTGGAGGAGCTCTTTGTCGTGGACTTTGGGAATAAAAAACCCCTTCTGGCTCAGTGAGTAATCTGATACCTGACAGATCTGAACTTGGCAGTCAGAGCGTGTGTGATTGCCAAGAGTCTTATCAGCTGCAGCAAATTGGCTTTTGGAGACAGGCCAGCGTGACTCTCTGTGCGGGTGTTTGTGCCAAGTTTCCTTACCTTCTGGAGAAGGGAAGGGGAGACAGAACAGGTAGGTAGAGAGAGAGAGAGAGAGGTAGACAGACAGACTACAGATAGATATAGATAAATTCTTTACTCATTATTCTTTCATTCTCTTTTCTGTTCTTCTCTATTCTACTCTACACTATTCTATTCTACTTCTACTCTATTTTCTCTCTTTTCTACTCTGTTCTATTCTATTTTATTCTATTTTCTATTCTGTTCTATTAATTTTTCCATTCCATTCTCTTCTTTTCTATTCTCTATTCCCCACCAGACAAATGATCAAACAGAAAACAAACAAGGAACCACCAATCCCTCTTCCTGAAGAGTTGGGATCCCAGCTGAGGTTGGGTGCTTCTCATTTCCTGTTCGTGCAATGGGGCGTATCCTGAACATTCTGGCTGCCTCCATGTTTCCTCATCTGGCCATCACTTTCACCACTGGCCTTAATATTGCACAACAGAGACGGACCATGCTGAGCCCCAGCTATGACCTGTGACATCCAATGGCTTCAGTCAGGGTACACTTTGTAATTCCAACATGCAAACATGTGTTGCAACCCAGGATCCAGGAAGGAGTAGAAGCCCCAGCTCTGCCCCACTCGAAGCCCGACTGCAAACACAGCGGGCCTATGTCAATAAAGATCTTGGTTACCTGCCCCACCTATTTGTCCCATCAAGGGAAAAGCTAACAATTGATAAGGTTGAGAAAGCTACCTTGTTAGCTTTCCATCTCTCTTGCTTCTTCAACAGCCCTTCTCACTTCTTCCAAGCGGGACTTAAATACCCATCCCACCGGCTCCAACTCTCACTCCCACGGAACCAGCACCATGAAGGCTGCGCCTGGCTTCCTCCTCCTTCTGGGTCTCCTCTTCCTCTTGATGGAGCTGCCCCCTTTGAGGGGAAAAATGGGTAAGGGGGGGCACCACCCCCATGAAGCAACTATTGCCAACCCTCAAAGCACCTTAGTCTTTCTGAGGGTTTCATCCAGTTGATTCTGCTAGAGAGATACAGAGAGAGAGATGCAGAGAAGGAGGGAGAGAGAGAGAGAGACATATAAAGTGATATATATGGAGGCAGGGTTGCCAGCAGCACGGACCTCAGGGACCACCAAACTCATCATTTAAATCCACTTAGACCAGAGACCCGGTCCCCAAAAAGTTGCAGGAAATCCCACCCGTTTCCTACCGATGATCGGTGTTCTTTAATCTCTCAGCTCTGTTCTCAGGGGAGACAGAGAGAGAGACTTTTGGCTTCATGCAAGGAAAGCAGCAGAAGCAGCAGAAGTCTTTCTTTCTCTCCTCCAAACTCCGCCAGAAATGAGTCTTTGCCGATGCAGCCTCTTGGAGCAGGAGGCCTTGCAGGGTCCCAAAGACTCATTTCTGGTGGAGTTTGGGAGAAAAGAAAGACTTTGCTGCTTTCCTTGTGCATCCAAAAGCAGAAGAAGAAAGAAATGGAAAGAAGCAGCCCAGTGGACAAGCGAGGCATGTGGGGCATGTGGGGCAAGTTTCCTCCCTCCACCCTGTCCCCGCTCCCCTCACTACCTCGTGTTGTTCACAATGCAAGCGACACAAGCCTTGTGTTCCCATGCAGCCTGGATTAATTGCTTTGAGGGGGACATTTTTCTGTGGAGCACCAAAATTTTCTGGCGGACCACCAGTGGTCCCTGGCCCACTGGTTGGTGACCACTGATATAGAGAGAGGGGGGAGAGAGAGAAGGGTGTTGTGGTTCCTGAGCAGGGGTGGGATTCTACCAGTTCGCACCTATTCGCTAGAACCAGTTGTTAACATTCTAAGCAGTTCAGAGAACCGGTTGTTAGGAGAAATTACTGGCCTAGTCCTGTAAGGAAGGCAGGAAGGAAACAATCTGGTGTTGCTTACAGAAACTGCCTCTCCATTAACCCTTATTACATTCTTGGACTAGACTTCCTGTCTCAGGAAGGTCTCTGGAGTTTTTTTCCCCTCCTTTGCTGGCACTTTGCTTGTGTGGAGTGACAATTCAAAGTTGCAATGGCACTGGAAATAGTGACTTATGACACACTTATGACTGTTGCAGCATCCCCACAGTCATAAGAGGCCAGGCGAGGAGATGCATGCCTCGATGTGAGTGATATTGAGTTGGCCACACCCAGCCAATAACATGACCACCAAGCCACACCCACCACCTAAGCCACACCCACAGAACCGGTTGTTAAAAATTTTGAATCCCACCCCTGTTCCTGAGGGTGTTTTTTTAACAACCGGTTCTCTGCCCTAATGACCGACAGTGTGGGTGTGGCTAGGGGGGTCATGTAGCTGGGTAGAAGTGAGTGACATTGAGTTGGCCATGCCCACCCAGGTTTTGTGGCTCCCAGTGTGTTTTTTTCCCCTGTGGGAAAGGGATCCAAGTGGCTCCTCGAGTGTTTAAGGTTGCAGACCCCCCCGTGCTTTGCCCGGACCCCCTTAAGGAAGAGCCAGAAGAGAGATCAGCAAATTGAATGGGAGAATTAATGGGAGGACAGGGCAAGGGAGGCACAAGGGATCAGGATGATGGGTTAGGTTGCCCATAGAGAATGGATCCAAGCCCATAAATGAGAACCTGGATGACTCAAGTTCCAAACAATCTGGCCGGCAGTTAAAGAGCTGTTAAAAGTCCGTTATTTTGCAGAGGGGAGCTCAGGTGGCCGTTGGGTGGTTTGATTTTTATTTACTGATGCAACAATTCTTAGTACTGCTGTGTTGGGAGCCAACTTGAAAAGGACAGTTAACGTGACTCTCGCTTTCAAGAGACCTTCATTGTTCAGGGGTGGGCCGCTTAAAATAATTATTTTACACAACACCAAATGAGAAACATTCCCGTATTGATCCTTTAACTTTTTTTTAATAAGTCAAGGTCTTTTATATTTATTTATTTATTTATTATTTATTTATTTATTGGGTTTCTAAGCCGTCCCATCTCCCGAAGGACTCGGGGCGGCGTACAGTCATAAAAATAATACAATATACAATTAAAAAGAAATTAGATAAGAAACCCAATTAAGAGCTAAAAACGATAAAACAATCAATTAAAACTCCCAACCCCACCCGCAGCCCAGGTCAGTGAGTTGGAACAGCCAGGTTTTTAAGCCCCGATGAAAAGAGCCGAGGTCAGGGGCATTTTGAATACAGTGTATTGTCCGGGCATACCATTTTACAAGAGAAAAGGGAACAAGAAAAAAGAAATATATTAACATGTATACTGATAATAACAGATTGATTCTAACCATGTTTGTAATTATACTAGCTCAATATAGTATAATAGTTTTTGGGGAGGAAAATAAAGGGGGGAAATTCTGCCTCTGCCTACCAGCATCCATCGGTATTCATCTGGCTAGCATCCTATATGGTCAGAAGCCTATATTACTCTGATACCTAAGGAAGATATGGATGTACAACAAGTAAAAAATTATAGACCTTTCACTGTTGAACTCAGACTATAAAATTTTTGCTTCAATTCTGGCAGAAAAGCTGAAAAGATATTTAAATAATTTTATTCATATCGATCAAAATGACAAATTAAGCAAAATGTGAGGATAATTTTAGATACTTTGGAATATTATGAAGCACATCCTGAAAAACAGATGGCACTGATGTTTTTAGATGCACAAAAAGCCTTTGATAACTTGAATTGGCATTTTATGATATTGCAAATGGTACAAATGGGTTTTGGGAAAAATTTTATACAGGCCATTGAGACAATATACAATGTACAAACAGCGAAGATCTTGGTAAATGGAGAACTATCAGAATCTATAGAGATAAGAAAAGGAACTAGGCAGGGTTGCCCTCTGTCACCTCTGCTGTTTGTGTTATCACTAGAAGTGTTGAATAGAGGTATTAGAGAAGATGAACAAATAAAAGACATGAGAATCAAAAAAGAAGAATATAAACTACAGGCTTTTGCAGATGATTTGGTATTTATACTAGAGGATCCATTTAAATCAGCACCTAGATTGATAGAGAAAATAGAAGAATATGGTATGGTGACAGGTTTAAAAATAAATAAAGATAAAACAAAGATCTGGTTAGCATCCTGTCAGTGGGTGAGAGAGTGGAGGGCTGTTTGCAAACTGAAAGAATATTTGCTGTGTGAGCAAGAAGGAGACAGCAAGGAGTCTGGGCATGGCTTAGCTCAACTGCTCTGGACTAAAGCTGCTTGGTGCTGCGAAACTGAGACTGAAACTCCTCTCCTCTGCTTGTGTTTTACATTTGGAAGAGATTTCTTTCCAGGCAGGGAGGGGGAGTAGAACTCCTTAGCATCAGAGCGTGTTAATAATACTACTCTGGCGCTACTCTGTGGCGGTTCCCGCCCTATGGAACAGCTACCCCTGGGACTCTGTCTGGCCCCTGACCTCCGCACCTTCCGCCACAACTTGAAGACCTGGTTATTTGACCAAGCTGGGCTGTGATGACCTTCGGGGGAGGGATTTTTAAATCAATTTTAACAACGTACAAATATTGGGCTTGATTTTGTTTAATTCTCGTTTAACTATTTAATGTTGATGTTTGATTTTAGTTGTGAGCCGCCCTGAGTCTTCGGAGATGGGGCACCATACAAGTCCAATCAATCAATCAATCAATCAATCAATCAATCAATAATATAGGAAATACTCTAAATGCTCTGCTGGTCATTTCGAAAAATCCTTTCTTAGTGAGCCCCTAGAAGCCAAGAGGAACCTACGGGCCAAATTTCAAGTTTGTAGGCTTTACAGTTCTGGAGATTTTGTGATGATGCGCGAGTGGCATTTCGCTTTAATATAGAAAGATTAGCTTATTGATTATATTAGCATACTTATGGTTGTAAACATTGTTCATGTTTAACTTATAGCTAACAATGCTCGTTCTTCATCTAATTTCTACTTCTTTTCTCTAACCATTGATAAAACCTATTCCACGTTAAGTAATACTCCGAATCAGTGGTGGGATTCAATTTTTTTCACTACCGGTTCTGTGGGCGTGGCTTGGTGGGTGTGGCAGGGGAAGGAGACTGTAAAATCTCTAGTCAGAGGTGGGATTTGCCAGTTCTCCGAACTACTCAAAATTTCCGTCCCGGTTCTCCAGAACTGGTCAGAACCGGCTGAATACCAGCTCTGCTCTGTATCTCCCTTATCTCTTATTTTCAGTGCCAGTCTATCCTTCTCTGCACAATCTAACATTTTTTGGTTTGATTAGTTCGGCATAATAAGCTGACATAGAACAAAAAACAAATACATTCCACAAACCCCTGGAATGTTCTCCTTTTCAGTGAAGCCTGGGGACTGTCCCAGGGCAGCTCCAAACTTCATCCTGCCTTGTGTCCAGAGGTGTGAAAGTGACGAAGACTGTGAAGGGAAGCAGAAGTGTTGCCTTTTTGCTTGCAATGTTCGGTGCATGGATCCCGTCTAAGGTAAGAGCATTGGGTCTTATACCACTCTGTAGAGTTTCGTAGATCCCAGCATGGACTGGATCCAAGCAGATCTCTCTGGAATCCTTGAACCTTCCATCCTTCTTGGATCTGTCCTTGGATGAGCCAAGACCCAAGTACGATGGTGAGGAAAGGAGACCATCTGTTATGGCCCACCAGTGGAGCTGAAGGCCAACTCGGACAGTGAGGAGGTTGGGGAGGAACATGGGCCGGGCCTGGAGTCTGGGGAAAGCTCTGATGAGGGCTCTGTATTGGAGGCAGAGATGGGCCCAGGGCCATCCAACAGTTATCAGCAGTCGGAGTTGGAGATCAGTGGGGCAGAAGAACAGCTGGAGCCTGTTCCCAGTGTGCACATGCACAGAGCTGCCAGGAGAAGGGAACAGTTAAGGAACTGTTAAGGAACAGTTAAGGAACAAGGGTCAACTCGGGAGTAAAGGCTCAGGTGGACGGTGAATGGCCCCTCCCATAGGGAATAAAGAGGAGTGAAAGGGGAGTGGTGTTTGCAGGAGAAAATTAATTTGTTTAATTAGTGTGAAGATTTGTTCGTGACTCTCAGAGATTCCTTGCCAAGTATTTCCTTGGACAGTATTGCACTTGGAAGCTATCGGCCTGGCAGCTCTCCAAACCTGATAAGGTCTGTGATTGTAATTCACCCTTGAAAGACGGTTTGCCCGGACTTTGCTGGGTGTGAATGATAGGAATTCACATTAGCCTAATAAAAAAGGGTTTTTTTGCTGGGACAAGGAGTCTGCTTCGTGATTTTGTGAAGCCTCGGTCAGAACATGATCCAGATCTTCTCCAGCCATTAGAGACCCGGCAGTGAAGGCCAATCCCACCTCAGAAGGATAGACGGAGAGGGTCGGGGGAGGGGAAGTTCTCTCTTAGCTGAGCCTCAAGGGGAGGAGGTCTGATTCTGTCTTAGGAAGGCTGGGGTGGGGGCTTTTGGACTGCAAAGTCTTTGCTCTTTTCCCTCTTGAGAGAAGGAAAGCCCCCATCCTGCCACTGAGTTGATATTTATGGAGAAGGCTTCTGAATCAAAGACAGGACCCAAAACACCCCCAATCAATGCTCACCGCAATTGTTATTTATTCAGCACCCACTGGAAGAATCCCCTCCAGAAGACCATGCAAGGGATTCCCACAGACAAAATGATGCCCCCATATTTATACAATTCCGGAAGGCAGGGAGGAGAAAATGATATAGTCATACATAGGTAACCTTCTTCCCTGCCCTTCCGCTGTTATTAGCCTCAAGAAAGGGAGGCTCAGCCAATCTCATTGTACACATGTTGTGCATTGACAATAAAGGTTTGAAACTGAAATTGAAAGAGTTATTGTCTTAAAAAAGAGAAAGAAACATAGAACTTCTGCTGCCACAGTAATTTTGATAAACCTACTGAGACCCTCAAGGTTACTCCAATTAACACAAACACCATCTATATCCCACTCCTCCAAGATGTCTATGGAGATTCTCCCTCATCCAGGTCATGGTGGCCCCAGAGGTGCTTTTTTTCAAGAGGCAAGTGGACTCCCTGGCTTTTCCTTGAAGACGTTTCGCTTCTCCTCCAAGAAACTTCTTCAGCTCTGACTGGGTGGTGGGGAAGGGAAGGATTTATACTCCTTGCAGACAGCTGGTCATTTGCATCCTTTTAGAGGGTCATTAAAGTTTAAAGGACAAAGGCCACTCTTTTGAAGACAGCAAAGTCTACATTTTGGACAGAGAGAACTGCTGATATTAAAGAGGGCTCCAAGAGGCCACCTATGTCCAAATTGAACAGCCCCCTCTTGACAGAGGGGGATGGATATGACATCATCTATCTCCAGTCTACAGCACAGTCCTTTCAGCAGTTCCAAGAAAGTTCCACATCCATTTGCACCAGTCAGGTGACCCTGAAGATACAGGTGTCAGCCTTGGAAGCCACATTTAGTGCCTGGGAATTTTGGAGGGGGGATTTAATAGAGAGGTGGAAGATGAGACTCAACAACATTCCTTTCTCAGAGAGTCAAGGACAAGTTGCCCTGCACCTGGAGGGGAGTGACTGGGAGGATGTCTCCAGTTGGGATGAAGATTAGGTTAGACCATGTGATGGACTGGTGGTGCAGAGGAGGGGTCTTTGATTTCTCTTTTGGAAAGGGAAAACCTGGAAGTCTCAGATTCAGGTTTTCCCAGATGTGCCAATCTGACAACCCTAAGAAAATGGGCCTTTGAGAAAATGCCTGTCTTGGAGTTTATTGGTTTGGAGTTGGTTAGTTGGAACACTGACAACAGATAAGCTTCCAGGTGGCCTCAATGACTCTCTATAAGGATGCAAATGTCCAGCTGTCTGCAAGGAATTGAAGAAAGCACCTTTGGGTTTTTTCTCACACTGGGGGTCTTCTTTCCCCTTTTCGTTCTTGTGGGTAGGAAGGACCTGATCCTGCCATTTACTGGATATTTTTTGAGAAAGTTTCCAGTGGCTTCAAGAGATCCCTTGTGCCTGACTTTGTCTCTTTTCACAGGACCCTTTGGGTGTCAACTGGATCTTTCTGCATGAACTTCGCCTTTCCGAATTGTGGCCAGTGGTCCAACTTGACCCAAAGACCCTTCTTCTGTCCTGGAAACCCTTCTCCAAAACACACTGAGGTTCATTCCTTCTTCTCTTCAATAAAGCATTGGATTCTGGCTTCCCTCTTGGTCTCTTGTGTCTTCTTCTGCCCCTTTTCCCTGCCCCCTCTCCACCCCACACACACTCCCCCTTCCCTGCGAGAGCAAGAGGGCTGAGGCACAGAGCGTCTTTCCAAGAGAGAGTGAAGGAGGGAAGATCCCTGATGGGCTAACTGCAGAGAAAGTAGGCCCAGGTTGGGTGAAGAAATGACAGAATTACACAATAACAGAGTTGGAAAGGACCTTGAAGGTCTTCTAGTCCAGGGATCACCAACCTTTTGGACCTCGGGGGCCACCAAACTCATACTTTTAAATCCCGTGGACCACTAATATGAATTTTGACTGACGGTGGCTTGCTGACGTTGGTGGGAAGGTCGGTCCCCTATTCCAGAGCTGCAGGAGTCACAGGACTGGCCCTTTGGTCATCCCAGAGCAGCTGCTCCTCCACCCAGGTGCACCGGCCTGCCATGGACTGGAGCAGCTGCTCTGGGATGACCAAAGGGCCAGTCCTGTGACTCCTACAGCTCTGGAATAGGGGACCGACCTTCCCACCAACGTCAGCAAGTCACCCACTATTGGTCTTACCTTCTGTCCAGCTCACCTGGCTCTACTCAAGGTAGGGTTTGCGCTTGGCCAAAGGGTGGGGGCCAGCGGGTGGGTGGGCCATATGGGTGGCACAGCCTTGTGTTCCCACGCAGCCTGGATTAATTGCTTTGGAGGGGGATTTCTCTGCGGACCACCAAAATTTTCTCATGGACCACCAGTGGTCCCCAGCCCACCAGTTGGCGACCACTGTTCTAATCCAACCCCCTGCCCAAGCAAGAGACCCTATACCATTTCTGACAAATGATGAGCCGGGGTGGCGCAGTGGTCAGAATGCAGTACTGCAGGCTACTTCTGCTGACTGACTGCAATTTGGCAGTTGGAATCTCACCAGGCTCAAGGTCCACTCAGCCTTCTGTCCTTCCGAGGTGGGTAAAATGAGGACCCAGATTGTTGGGGGCAAGAGGCTGACTCTGTAAACTGCTTTGAGAAGGCTGTAAAAGCAGTACTGTGAAGTGGTATATAAGTCTAGGGGGTATTGCTTCCTTCCTTCCTTCCTTCCCTACCTCTTTCCTTCCTTCCTTCCTTCCAAAGGTTGACTCAGCCTTCTGTCCTTCCAGGTGGGTAAAATGAAGACCCAGATTGTTGAGGGCCAGAGGCTGACTCTGTAAACCGCTTAGAGAGGGATGTAAAATGTGAAGCAGTATATAAGTCTGTGCTATTGCTACCTTCCTGACTATCACATTTCTTTCTTTCCTTCCTTCCTTCTTTCCTTCCTTCCTTCTAAAAATTGACTCAGCCTTCCATCCTGCCCAGGTGGGTAAAATGAAGACCCAGATTGTTGGGGGCCAGAGGCTGACTCTGTAAACTGCTTATAGAGGGCTGTGAAGCATTTTGAAGCAGTATATATGTCTAATGGCTATTGCTATTTTCCTTCCTTCCTTCCTTCCTTCCTTCCTTCCTTCCTTCCTTCCTTCCCAATATTTTCCTTCTTTCCACATCAAAACCATCCTTCCTTCCTTCCCAATGGTTAGAATGCAGTATTGCAGGCTAATTCTGCCAACTGCCAGCAGTTTGATCCTGACTGGCTCCAGGTTGACTCAGCCTTCCATCCTTCCGAGGTGGGTAAAATGAGGACCCAGATTGTCGGAGGCAAGAGGCCAACTCTCTAAACCACTTAGAGAGGGCTATAAAATGTGAAGCAGTATGTATGTAAGTATGCTATGGCTATTGCCCAATCTCTTCTTAAAAACCTTCAGTGATGGATATCTATGGAGATTCTCAGTTACCCAGGTCATGATTGTCTTAAAAGATGCTTTTTCAAAAGGCAACTGGACTTTGTTTTTCCTCAAGGAAAAAAAAACATAGTCAAGTTGCCTTTGGAAAAAGTACCTGTGACACTCCAGTGAAGGAACCTACAACTTCTGGAGGCAACTTCTGTTCCACTGATTAATTGTCCTCACTGTCAGGAAATTTCTCCTTACTTCTAGGTTGCTTCTCTCCTTGGTTAACTTCTACCTGTTGCTTATTGTCCTGCCTTCAGGTGCTTTGGAGAATAGCTTGTCCCTCTCCTCCTCTCTGGGAGAGCGCCTCAAGTATGGGAAGGCTGCTATCCTGTTTCCCCCGGTCCTTCTCTTCACTAGACTAGCCAGGCCCAGTTCCTGCAACCGTTCTTCATATGGTTTAGCCTCCGGTCCCCTTTGGACTAGAAGTCTTCTGGTCCACCCAAGCAGGAGACCCTACACCATTTCTGACAAGTGGCAGTCCACAGTCTCTTCTTGAAAGTCTCAAGTGATGAGACTCCCACAACTTCTGAAGGCATCGTCTGTTCCAGCGATTGATGGTTCTCCCTGTCAGAAAGTTTCTCTTTATGTTGAATCTCTCCTTGATCAGCTTCCATCCATTATTCCTTGTCTGGCCTGCCGGCGTGGTGCTTTGGAAAATAGCTTGACCCTTTCCACTCTGTGGCAGACCCTCAAATATTGGAACATTGCCCTGGTCATTCTCTTTACTAGACTAGCCAGGCCCCGTTCCCCGTAACCATGCATCGTATGTTTTAGCCTCCAGTCCCCTCATCATCCTGGTTGCTCTTCTCTGCACTCTTTTCAGAGTCTTAACATCGTATTTTTTATATATATTGTGGCAACCGAAACGGGATGCAGTATTCCAAGGGATGGTTCACTAGGCAGGAATCCTGTTGGGCTCTTTTGTCTTCCCCTGTTGATCCTCTGGGCCACAGCACATCATGTTTCCCTTGCGCTGGGCCAGAGAATAATGGTATCCGGTACCCATCAATGCACAGATTCAACTGCCAAACTGTCGGTCAGTTGAGACAAACAAAGTGTTCCAGGACACAATGAGATCTCTATCAAGTGCATACAGCTCATCAACGCAAAGCCACTACAATGCATGTGCCAGAACAAAGGGCTCCCCTGTGTCCAGAGGACAAGATGGGTGGTACTTTTCCTGCATACATACGGTATCCCCACAGCAAGGTGGGATCAGGAACTCCCTGCCCCAGATCAGACACCACGCCGGCAGGCCAAAGAGACCACCTGGAGGGACCTCAGCAGGGAAAATGGGTGTCCAAGGAGCCATGTTGGTATCCATGGCTACACAGTCAAACCCCTGCTCTTTTTCCTTCTGGCTTTCAGATGGTTTTAGATTACCAGCAGAAGAAAATCTTTGTAGCTCAGGGTTGAACTGAGGGGTCCTTGAGGGTCTCTGAGCTTAGTGGTTTTCTTGCAGACATTTCATGACCCAACTAGGTAACATCATCAGTGCTACCATAGAAGGGAATGGGGTTAGTGGAATGGAGAAGGAGGCAAGGAGGAGGTAGTAGTAGTAGTAGTAGTAGTAGTAGTAGTAGTAGTAGAACAGTGGGGCCCTTGATGCTCTCTGAGCTTGGTGATTTTCTTGAAGACTTTTCATTATCCAACTTGGTACTATCATCAGTGCTAGAGAGAAATGGGATTTGCAGAGGAGAAGGAGGAGGAGGGACTGATGATGTTACCTATTTGAGTAATGAAATGTCTGCAAGAAAGCTAGCAAGTTCAGAGAGCAGCAAGGACCACACAATTTTATATGACATGTAAATTTAATCTTCTAGCGTGTGTGTAAAACACCTGAATGTAAGAGGATACCACTAAGAACCTTCTCCCCATGGCCTGGTAGACCTTTCCTCCTGCATTGCTTTGTGGGGTGCTGAGCCCTTTATTTCTCCCCTGTGGTGTGATTCCCATCAGTCGGGGGACAATTGTGGTGTTTGCTGATTTCACAAAGCCAATGCAGACCCAGCCTGGGGCTTCCCCTGCGACTCAGAAGGAAGATGTAATTATTTATTTATATTTATTCAGTTGATATGCCATCCATCTCACTGTGGATGTGAATCTGGGTAGTGTAAAGATAAAGGTTCTTCCCCTAGCACATACATGCTAGTCGTTTCTGGCTCTAGGGGGCGGTGCTCATTTCTGTCACAAAGCCGAAGAGCCAGCGCTGTCCAAAGACGTCTCCGTGGTCATGTGCCAGCATGACTAAATGCCACACTGTTACCTTCCCACCAAAGTGGTCCCTATTTTTCTACTTGCATTTTTTTTACGTGCTTTCAAACTGCTAGATTGGCAGAAGCTGGGACAAGGAACGGGAGCTCACTCCGTTAACACGGCGCTGGGGATTTGAACCGCTGAACTGCTGACCTTTCTGATCAACAAGCTCAGCATCTTAGCCACTGAGCCACCACGTCCCTTTTATGATGGGTAGCTTACACCATCATAAAAGCAAAGATAGCAAACATTAATATAAGATTCGCAGAAATTAAATAAGTTAGGATCCAGAATGCAACAGAGTGGAGGTGGAATTTATTTATTTATTTATTTATTTATTTATTTTGTCAAGTGATTATAAGATAACAGGTATAAGTATAAACATAGTTATAAATACATGAAATGAATACATATAAGGAAAATAAAAGAAACAATAGGACAGGGACAGTAGGCACGTTGGTGCGCTTATGCACGCCCCTTACAGACCTCTTAGGAAAGGGGTGAGGTCAATAGTAGACAGTCTAAGGTTAAAGTTTTTGGGGTTTGGGGAAGAAACCACAGAGCCAGGTAGAGTATTGAACTGGGATGCCCCCTCCTCCAAAATAGACATTAGTAATAAAAGCCTTTCATGCAGGGAGGGGCGTGTCACAAAATACATGTCTTCCTGTTTCTGCTTTCATCTTGAGATCAACACGATATTACAGAAGAAAAACAAACTTTGACAAGAACCCATTAGGGTGCTGATTCTCAACCTCAGCGAGTTTAAGGTGGGTGGACTTCGATTCCCAGAATTCCCAGGCCAAGGGGAATTCTGGGAATTGAAGTCCACCCATCTTAAACTTGCTGAATCCGTGAGAAACACGGATTTGGAGGAAGAGGGACGGGCCAAAAATTAGGCTTAACTCAACTCACCATGTAGCTTTCAAAGCTAAGGATGGGCACCACGTTACAAAAACAGATGAATTTGGGAAAAGGGCAGAGAAGAGCAACTAAGATGATGAAAGGCCTAGAGACTAAAACAGATGAAGAACGGTTGCAGGAACTGGGTATGGCCAGTCTAGAGAAAAGAAGCACTAGGGGAGACATGATAGCAGTCTTCCAGTATCTGAGGGGCTGCCCCAAAGAGGAGGGGGCCAACCTATTCTTCAAAGCCCCTGAAGGCAGAACAAGAGGCAACGGATAGAAACTAACCAAAGAGAGAAGCAACCTGAAATTTATTTATTTTTTTATTTTTATTTTTATTTTATTTGGACTTGTATGCCGCCCCATCTCCGAAGACTCGGGGCGGCTCACAGCTAAAAACAACAACAATAAATAGTTAAGAAAAAAATTAAACCAGTTTCACAAGCCCAAAGAGACAAATTTACAATCCTTAAAAATATAAAAACCACCCCACCCAGGAAGGGTCACAGCCCGGGTTGGTCAAACAACCAGGTCTTCAAATCATGGCGGAAGGTGCGGAGGTCAGGGGCCAGGCGGAGCCCCAGGGGGAGCTGGTTCCAGAGGTCAGGTGCCGCAACAGAGTAGGCTCATCGTCGGGGGACCGCCAGCTGGCATTGGCCCGCCAACGGGACCCCGAGGAGTCCTTGCCTGTGTGCTCGCACAGGGCGGTTGGTATTCGATGTCGGCAGGAGTCACTCCCTTAAATATTGAGGACCCATGTCATGAAGGACTTTGTATGTTAAAACTAAAACCTTGAATCTCACCCGGAGCGCAACCAGCAACCAATGCAGGCAGCGCAGGAGGGGGGGTAACATGGGAGAATTGGGAGACTCCCATCACCACCCGCGCCGCCGCATTCTGCATCAGCTGCAATCTCCAGATGGTATACAAGGGCAGTCCTAAGTAGAGGGCGTTGCAGTAGTCAAGTCTAGGGGTAACAAGGGCATGAGTGACCGTGCATAGGGCATCTCGGTCCAGGAATGGGCGTAGTTGACGAACAAGGCGGAGTTGGGCAAAGGCCCCCCTGGCAACGGCCCCCACCTGCTCCTCCAACTGGAGCCATACATCCAGGAGGACCCCCAAATTCCGCGCCCTATCCACAGGGGGCAACACCTCTCCCCCTATGGCCAAAAATGGATATTCCTGACTGGGCGAGATGCCGGTATGCACAGCCACTCAGTCTTGGCCGGGTTGAGTGAAGCATGTTCCCGCCATCCAAATCCGTACCGCATCCAAACACTGGGTCATCAGGGAGAGGGCATCACTGATCTGGTTCGGGGTGGAGATGTACAGCTGGGTGTCATCTGCGTACTGGTGGAATCTCACCCCAAAACCACGGATGATCTCACCCAGCAGCTTCATGTAGATGTTAAATAGCGGAGGGGAGAGAACCGACCCCTGAGGGACCCCACAAGAGAGCACCCTCGGGGTCGACCTCTGCCCCCCGCCAATACCGATGCGACGCCTGAGAGGTAGGAGGTGAACCACCAAGCACAGTGCCCCCACTCCCAACCCCTCGAGGCGTCACAAAAGGATACCATGGTCAATGGTATCAAAAGCCGCTGAGAGGTCTAATAGGACCAGGACAGAGGAAAAACCCCTGTCCGAGCCCTCCAGAGATCATCCATCAGCGCGACCAATGCCGTCTCCGTGCTGAAACCAGGCCGGAAGCCCGATTGATACGGATCCAGGTAGTCCGCTTCATCCAGGAAAAGCAGAAACTGCCGAGCCACCACACTCTCAACAACCTTCGCCAAAAAGCGAAGGTTGGAGACTGGACGGAAGTTGTCTAACTCGGTCGGGTCCAGGGCAGGCTTCTTCAGGAGGGGCCTCACCACCACCTCCTTCAAGGCGGAGGGAAAAACACCCTCCCTTAGTGAAGCGTTGACAACTGCCCAGAGCCAACCGCAGGTGGCCTCTCTGGTGGCATAAGTCAGCCAGGAAGGACACGGGTCCAACAAACATGTGGTGGAACTCAGCTGCCACATAGTCCTGTCCACTTCATCCTCAGAAACAAGATCGAACTCATCCCAGATCACACTGGCCAGACTGCCTGTATCCCGTTCCTCAGACCACTGCAAATCAGAGGACAACCCGCTCCGAATCCGAGCGATCTTATCCGACAAATATTGACCAAACTCCTCAGCCCTTCCCCGCAACGGGTCCGCCCCCCCTCCATACAGAGAGAGCGGGTAGCCTGAAACAGGGCGGCTGGGCGGTTATCTGAGTACGCTATGAGAGTGGAGAGATAACACCTTCTTACCGCTCTCATAGCTACCAGGTAAGTCCTAATGTGGGCTCTTAGCTGGGCTCGATTGGCCTGGGAGCGGGTGGACCTCCACCTGCTCTCTAACCCCCTCTGACGGCGTTTCATCTCCCGGAGCTCCTCCGTATACCAAGGAGCCGTCCGGGATCCACGACGCATGAGGGGACGCATGGGGACAACCCTGTCAAGGGCATCTGATGCAGCCTGTTGCCAAGCAGACGCCAGATCCTCGACAGAGCTGTGAGCAAGGGAAGAAGGAAGAAACCCCAGTTCCGCCTGGAACCTCTCAGGATCCATCAGGCGTCTGGGGCAGAACCATCTAAGTGGCTTCTCATCCCAGCAGCGGGGGCCAGCCTGTTGGAAGAGCAGCCATAGGAGATAGTGATCAGACCATGGAATGGGCAATGCCGTAAAAGTGGCTTGCCCTCTGTCACTACGCCACTGCTCAGAGACAAAAACTAGGTCAAGAGTGTTTCCCCCCTCATGAGTTGGGCCCTGGATTAATTGGGTCAGGCCCATGGCTTCCATAGAAGCCATGAATTCCTGGGCCAAACCCAATGCTCCCCCCAGGGAGGGCAGATTGAAGTCCCCCAGGACTATAAGGCCCAGGAACTCCACCGCCACCCCCGAGAGGACATCAAGGAGCCCAGGCAGGGCTGCTGTCACACAGCTGGGGGAAAGGTATGCGAGCAGCAAGCCCACCCGACCATTAGGCCCCCACCTCAGGAGGAGGGTCTCACTCCCGCCTATCTCAGGGACAGTGACCTCCCTTGGAAACAAGGTCTCCCGGATAACCACAGCCACCCCACCACCCCTTCCCTGGGCCCACGGCCGGTGCAAAACCTGGAAACCTGGAGGGCACAACTCAACCAGAGGGACACCACCCTCTGGGCCCAACCAGGTCTCGGTGATACAGGCCAGGTCCGCAGCCTCCTCCTCAATGATCTCACGGAGGAGGGAGGACTTATTAGCCACGGACTTGGCATTAAAATACACCAGCCTAAGCCCAGGGGTCCCAGTTCCCGTGCCCCCTAGGGAGTATTAAGGTGAAACTTCCCAACAGGGAGGACATTTAATCAGTGGAACAGAAGTTGCCTCCAGAAGTTGTGGGTGTGCTTCATCCCTGGAGGTTTTTAAGAAAAGACTGGAAAGAATTTGTCTGGAATTGTATAGGGTCTCCTGCTTGAACAGGGGGTTGGACTAGAAGACCTTTCAGGTCCCTTCCATCTTTTCTTCTCTTCCCTTCCCTTCCCTTCCATTCTACTCTATTCCTATTATCTATTCCATTCTACTCTATTCTATTCTATTCTATTCTATTCCTATTCTATTTATTCTATTCTATTCCTATTCTATTTATTCTATTCTATTCTATATTCCATTCCATTCCATTCTATTCTATTCTATTCTATTCTAGTCTAGTCTAGTCTAGTCTAGTCTAGTCTATTCTAGTCTATAGATCCATCATAGAGTCCAGCAACTGTTCCCCCCTCAAGCGTTCAACTCAACTCACAGAAGCCTCTGCTCTCCACAGTTAGGGTCAGATGTTCTGTGACCCCACGAGAGGCTTTACCAGACAGCTCCTGCCCGGTGCATCTGTCTGGGACTGGAAGCATAACCAGAAGACTTTCTTTCTTGCCACCCTGAGTGTAAATGTCAACCTCTCCTTTTCACCAAAGCCACGTCCTGGTTCTTCTCCGAAGGATTCTTCTCTGTCTTCCCCTCCCTCCCCCCCTGCAGCATTATTGTTTGGGCTGGGCTGGGCTGGGCTTGAGTGTGGAAAAGTCACCTTTTAAACTGGAGAGGTCTGGGATATAAAAAGCCAGCTGTGATTGAGGGACAGAGAGCATTGAGCCTTGGGGACACCATGGGACCTTTTGGCCTCCCCCTCTTCCTCTTCTTCTTCTTCCTCTCCACGGGCTGTGCTCAGCTCCCCATCGCCCTCCCCGTGGGACCTATCAAGATTCCTTTAGGTGAGTAAGGATGCAAGGGGTTTTGGAGCTTCTCTGAGCTGGGTGGTTTTCCTACAGACACAAAGGTGCTTTTTCAAAAGGCAACTGGACTGGACTTCGTAGTTTTTTTTCCCCCTGAAGATGTTTCGCTTCTTATCCAAGAAGCTTCTTCAGATCCTCTAGAATGGATGAGAAGCAAAATGCCTTCAAGGAAAAAAACAAAATCCAGTTGCCTTTAAAAAAGAAAAAGAAAAGGCACCTTTGGGATAACCATGACCTGAATGACTGAGAATCTCCATAGATATTTTCTTGCAGATGTTCCATTACCAAATCAGGAGATGGCATCCGGGCGTAAGGAGGGACATCCTTCCCTCTTCTGCAGCTTGGATCCAGGGTGTCACCTTCAGCCCTGAGCTTTCTGTGTCTGCAGGAACCTTCCTCCTGTCTTTACACTGACCACTGGGATAGGCAAACCCCCCTCCCCAGAGACTGTGCGGCCCAAAGTTTGTGGAATGCAAATAGGCAATTTGATCTTGCAATTGCATTGGGGTTTTTTGTTTGTTTTTGCACTGTTTTTAATCCTTTTCGGGAAGGGGAGTGACTTTTGCAAGCCGCTCCAAACCTCTTCTGATCAGAGCAACAACTAAACCCCCAGGGAATGAATAAATCATGCAAACTGAGTAAATTCCTGAAGTGCTCAAGTGGCAGGAAGACAATCCCTCATTAAAAGCGATCCGACCTAAGGAGGAATTTCCCAAGAGTGAAAGCAGTTAACCCGTGGAACACAACAGCCTGCCTCCAGAAGTTGTGGGTGTTCCAAGCCTGGAGGTTTTTCTAGAAGAGACTGGACAGCCATTAGTCCAGAAAGATATAGGTACACATACAGAGAATCAGAGTTGGAAGGGACCTTGTCGGTCATCTAGTCCAACCCCCCCATCCAAGCAGCAGACCCTACACCATTTCTGACAAATGGCAGTCCAACCTCTTCTTGAAGGTCTCAAGTGGTGAAGCTCCCACAACTTCTGAAGGCAACTTTCATGTTCCATTGATTGATTGTTCTCACTGACAGAAAGTTTCTCCTGTATTTCCAGTTTTTTTTTTTTAATTACATTTATATGCCGCCCTTCTCCGAAGACTCAGGGCGGCTTACAATTTTTGGGATACAACCCAGTGCGCTCAGCAATAGCCTTCATTCCATTGTATATGCCTGCTTATTACTAAGCGGCATTTTTACAAGGTCAGCTTATTGCCCCCAACAATCTTGGCTCCTCAATTTACCTACCCCGAGAGGATGGAAGGCTGAGTCAACCTTGAGCCTGGTGGGATTCGAGCCTACAGCTTTCACCTCTGGAATTCTTGCTTCTTTTGCCCTGCCAGACTAATTACTTCATTTTGCCTTGTTTGGACAAATAGCTACAGTTTGTGTTGACCACCTTTTGGACTTGATTCCCTGCAGCCAAAGGCTGTTCCTGGGAGAGTTTTTCTCCAGCCCAGAAGGTAACCAGGACATTGGGGGCAAAGTTGGAGCTAATAAAGGGACTCCTACTGATTATCTGACTATGTTGCCTTTGTGCCACGCCCCTTTGGATCATCATATGACCCCTGGTTTATATTTATGATGGTGGCAATGCCTGGGGTCATGTGATTCCCTTTTGCGACCTTCTGACCTTCCATGCTCCTTCACTAAAGACCTCCAAAAAGAGACTGGACCGCCCCTTGCCCAGAATAAGGTCTCCTGCTTGAGCAGGGGGTTGGACTAGAAGATCTCCAAGGTCCCTTCCAACTCTATCCATTCTACTGTTCGACCAAAGTTGGACATAGGCAGCCACCCCACCAAGAGTGTGTGACACAAGAATTGTGGGCTGAGGCAGATGCCGCTTGCCTTTGGGGGAAAGGACAGGCCTGAAATGGTGCAGCATCTCCTCCTTGAGCAGGGGGTTGGACTAGAAGACCTCGGGGATCCCTTCCAAAACTATCCTTCTGTTACTTGGCTTTTGCAGGTGTGGGTCCATTCCCTTCTTTGCTCCCAAATATTTGCAGCCTTCCTCCCGTCTCCGGCTCATGTCTTGCCCTGCTGGAGCGTTGGTATTACAACTCAGAGCTTAGGCAGTGTCTGAAGTTTGACTATGGAGGTTGCGGAGGGAATCTGAACAACTTCGTGACACAGGAGGGCTGCGAGCGGGCCTGTTCCCCCTCAGGTAAGATCCCCCTTCCCATTTGTTCAGCAAAGATTTGGGGTTATGCCCTGCCGGGTCTCCTCAGATGCTGGGAAGCTGGGTGGACGCTCCTGCCATCTTCTCCTCCCACAGGGGCTCGGTGGGCAGCTATGGAAACATTATGGCCTGCGTGGCAGGGGTGGGATTCAAATTTCTTAACAACCGGTTCTGTGGGCATGGCTTGGTGGTCATGTGACTGGCTGGGCGTGGTTTGTGTGTAAATATTGTAAATATTTATGTAAATATTGTATTTTTTTTATTTAAACAAAAGAGCAACTTTTACCCCAAATCAGGCAAAGCAGGCAAGCAGGTCGAGTTGTTCCCAGAATCACAGATTCACTCAGAGATCTATCTTTCTGCAATCTGCTGCCTGAGTTTGTCACATAAAATTTGCTTGCAAGTGGGGCCAGCCAACGGTGCGATTCACAAGTTCTCCAAACTGTGCAGAATCGTAACAACCGGTTCTATAGAACCGGTGTGACCAGGTAGAATCCCACCCCTGCTGCGTGGCTTTCAACTGTGGAAGGGGGCACCACCGGGGTGTGGGGTATCAGTGCTCCCTTGGTCTTCTCCATCACCATCGAGTTTGAGGTGCCAGTTTGCCAGCGGGTGAAAATTGGGGAGAACATTTATTTTTTTGCCCATTTGCAGCTCTTTTATTTAGTTTAGTTTGTCAAGCATGTATGAGAAAACAAATATAAGTATGGACATAACATATCAACATATAAGTATAAACAGGTATAAGTGCATACATAATAAATGAGTACAAATAAATGGGAACAGTAGGGCAGGGACGGTAGGCACGCTGGTGCGCTTATGCACTCAACTTTATCAAGCCGGGGGGGGCAGGTATGTGCTGCTCAATTTCCTTCATTAATCCTGGGGAGGGAAATATAATTGGGGGAGGAGTGAGCAAGTGCCTCTTGCTGCACACATGCACATGCGTGTGCGCACACACACACACACATACACAAAATTTCCAAATCCCTTCCTTCCTCAAATGATTGGTTTACCTCTGTGTTCTCTGGCTGCAGTGCTGCTCCTCTCCTCAGGAGTTTGGACTCCCCGCCTCCCCAATCCCACCCTTGGCTGTGGATTGTGGGAGTTCATGGTGCACAGGGGCGGGGGAAGGGGGAAGAGGAGCGGGAGAAGGAGGAAGAAAAGAAAGGGGAGGAGGGCCAGGGCATGAGGAGGAGGAAGAGGAGAAGGGGAAGAAGGAAAGGAAGGAGGAGGAGGAGTGAGGAAGAAGAAGAGATTGAGGAGGAAGGGGAGGAGGGGAGGAAGAAGTGGGGAGAAGAAGAAGAGGAGGACAAAGAAGAGAAAGAGGAGGGGGGACGAGGAAGAGGAAGAGGAGGAGGGGTTGGGGATGATTGTCACTTGTGCCAAGGGTGGCTCTTGTCAGGGACTCCCCCAAAGGTCCAAACAGGGTGAGGGGGAGACCCACCCAGCCTCGTTCTCCTTCTCCTCCTCTTGCAGTTCCAGTCAGGCCCGCCTCCTGTCCACCCCGCTCGGCCTTCCCAGACAAGACTTGCACCCAGTTCTGTTCCTCGGACGACAGCTGCCCAGGAGCCCAGCGCTGCTGTGAGGCTGGCTGCGGGCGGCAGTGCCACCTGCCTGCAGGAGGTAGTGCTCCCCTCCCTGGCCAGCCACCCCATGGAGGGAGGGCTGGGAAAGGGGGGAGACCAGACCCACCGTGCCCCCCACCCCACCCACACCTCTTTTGCCCTTCATTCTGACCCAGCTCCTGGGCTGGCATGGAAGGGGTGCTGCCCTTGTCCCCCTTCGGACGTCCACAGCTTGTGGGTGCTGTCCGTGCCCCCCCAATACCCAGTTTGTGGTACAGAGGGGTGGGGAGGGGGATTGGCCTCTCTCTTCTGTGCCCACTGGGTGCTTCACTTGGTGACTGACGGGCTGCCTCTGGAGACCCAAAGGCAGAAGCAGCCAGTGGTGGGATTCATCCAGTTCTCTGCTGTAATGATTTCTTCCAACAACCACAAAACTGCTCAGAAAGTTAACAACCAGTTCTTGTGAACCAGTGTGAACCGGCTGAATCCCACCACTGGTCCCCACTCATTCCAATGAGGTCCAGATTGCAGGCTTTCCTGCGAGGCGATGGGAGCCCCCTCCTCATTTTATTTCCCACCCACCCCACCCCCTGCAGCCATCCGTGGCTACTGCCCCCGGCGGAACCCCCTTGGCCACCACCCGCTCCTCTGCCTGACCAGCTGCCACCGGGACGTGGACTGCGCTCTCACCTTCCCTGGGAGGAAGTGCTGTCGGTACGGCTGCCATGCATCCTGTGTGCCACCTGTGGAAGGTACAACCCCAACAGGGTCCCCGGGGGGGGGAGAAAAAAGAGGGCCTGCATGTCCAATCAGAAATGGGCACTCTGGTGATGCTCAGAGGCACTGTGGCAGAGGCTTCCCTCTCCCAGGACATCGAAAGTGGGAGGGGACAGCCCGATTGGGCAGTGGACAGGGGAAATCCAGGGGTCGTCGGCCCCACTCCCAGAGGGCCCCCACCGACCCACTTCTCCTCCCTGCCCAGAGCACCCGGGCAGCTGCCCCAAGATGCCTGTCCTGCAGACCTTTGTGCCCTGCAATCACACCTGTACCGATGACCGGCAGTGCCCACTGGAGGAGAAATGTTGCTACGACGGCTGTGGCCTCTCCTGCCTGCCCCCAGGTATGTCTCCCTCAGCCCTGGCCCTTCCCCTCTGCTCTGCCCAGCCCCTGCCTCAATGCCGCCTCCATCTTGCCTCATCCAGAGCGACATTCGCGATGCCAGTTGCCTGCTGAGCCGGGACCCTGCCAGGCGCTGCAACCACGCTACTTCTACAGCCCGAAGCACGGGCGCTGCCGGGTTTTCTTCTATGGCGGATGCCAGGGCAATGCTAACAACTTCAGGAGCAGAAGCGAGTGCCACAGAGTCTGTGGCAGGAGCCAGCCAGGTAAGCCAGGTGAGGTGGGCCCCGCAGCCAACCCACACATTACACCCTGAAGGTGCCCGGAGACACTGCCACCCCTGTGCTTGGCCCGGGAGGAGGGAGGTGGCTCCCAGCTTTCAGCCCGGTTGGCACACAGGTTGGCACAGTGGTAGCCACATCTGACCCTGGGTTCAACCTGGGTTTTATGTATTTTACTTATTTGAGAATTTAATATTGTCACCTGTTCGCACTTGATGACTGAAGGCGGCTTACAGAATATAAAACCTCCTATAAAAACAATACAACTAATAAAGAATCAGATAATAAATTAATATCATAAAATCCCCCCCCCCCTCTCCATCTCCCAATAAACAACTGTCAAGAGAATCATCTGGGGCTCCAACTCCAAGAATAAATCAAAAGGAGATCCAGATAGCTGCGAGGAAAGAAGAAATTATTTATTTCTAAAAGCCAAATGGCTGCTCTTTAGGGACAATTGCAGAGAAATGGGGTACAGCAGGAGATTTTTATAGGGGAACATGTCCAGGGTGTCACATGCTGATTCTAGGGTGACACTTGAGTGGTGTGTGGGTTTGTGTGTGTGAGAGTTTGTTCTTGGGAACATGCAATTCACAAGGAACTGGAAGCTCCTAGTTTCTCTGGGAGGCATAATTTAATTGGTTGTGTTTGCAGACCTTATCCTTTGATATGTGGATTAGGCCTGGGTAACTTATTTGAGGAAGCTTGAGTAAAAGATTTCCCCCGGTTTGCTATTTTTACTTGATTAATTGAGTTTTCAGCTTGGCCATCAATTATCTAGTGGAGACACCAGTTCTGAGATCCTTGCGAATTGTGTTCATATTTGAAGGGAAGCTGGAAACAGTATAAAGTGTAAAATATATTTCGATATAAAACTTCTCACATAACACCGAGTCAGAAGATAATTTAAAAGCCATTTATTAGAGTATTCTGACAAAGATCCGTCCCACAGTTACTACTAGTGAGTGACGTACCACCTATATTATACCTGTGTATTTGGATTTTCTTGCCTAAATGGAGAACCTGACTTTTTGATTTGATAAAACCTTATCATCATTTTAAAAGAGAGAGAAATCAGTTAAATTTAAAATACAAAGTAAGTATGTCAATTAACCATTTACGAAATCCATGTCATGCGCCCCTCCCCAGCCAGAGCCACCTCCCCTCCCCTTTACCCTGTGGTGGGATTGGAATAACTTAACAACGGGTTCTCTGGCTAGGTAGGCATGGCCGGTTGGTCATGTGACTGGGTGGGTGACGTCACTCACCACACCCAGCCCCACCGCCTGGTCGCTCACCTCAAAGGCAGAGGTAGGATTCAGCTGGTTGTGGTTAATCCCACCACTGGCTGGTCCTGCCCCTGCCTGTTTTTGGGGTGGTTTTGGAGCATTTTCAGGCCATTTTTTGGCTCAAAAATGGCCTGAAAATGGTAAAAAACCAGGCCAAAAAACAGCCAGAAAACAGGCTGAAAAATGAGCAGGGGCTGGGCTGGCCAGTGGTAGGATTTGCCAGTTCACTGAACTGTGCAGAATCTTAACAACCACGTCGCTGAAACCGGTGTGAACCAGCAGCAGCCCACTACTGCCTTTAGCCCTGCAGCAGAAAGGAGTGGGGTAAAAGTCTGGAGCGGGTCTGCCAAGGAAGGCTGCCCCCAGGAGCTGGGAGGGTGCAGGGTGAGTCTCCAGGGCAATTCTGGGGGTGGGAGCAAAGAGGGCCGGGGCCCTTCCCTGTCCTTGCCCAGGCCGCATGCTTGGAGGGTCCCAAAATGGGACATGTGGGTTTAGTATCTCTGAGTGGGAATGTTTTCAGAAGGGAAGAGCACCTTAGCTGAGCCAAGGCGAGTCCGTTGTTGTTGTTGTTTTGTTGTTTATTTGGATTTATATGCCTCCCATCTCCGGGGGGGACTCGGGGCGGCTCACACAAGAATATACATACATAAATAGTTAAAATGTTAGTCCAATCCAAATAAATGAAGAGCCTTGGTGGTGCAGGCTGTTAAATGCCTAGCACTTAGTTCCAGCTGCCTGTAATTAGTGCAGGCTCGAATCCCACCAGGCTCAAGGTTGACTCAGCCTTCCATCCTCTCGAGGAAGGTAAATTGAGGACCCAAGATTGTTGGGGGCAATAAGCTGACTTTGTAAAAATGCCACTTAGTAATAAGCAGGCATATACAATGGAAGGAAGGCTATTGCTTTGGGTTGTGCTCTAAAGATTGTAAGCCACCCTGAGTCTCCGGAGAAAGGCGGCCTATAAATATGAATTTTTAAAAAAAGAATAAAATTATGCTAAAATATCCAATTAAAAGCCCCAATCTCACTCAATCCAGGCCGGCCTGTAAAAATAACCAGGTCTTTAGATCGCAGCAGGAGGAACGCAGGTCGGGAGCCAACCGTAGCTCCAGGGGCAGCTGGTTCCACAGGGTGGGTGCCCCCACAGAGAAGGCCCTCCCCCGGGGGACCGCCAACTGACATTGTCGGATTGACGGCACCCCCAGGAGGGCCTGCCTGTGGGAGCGTACTGGGTGATCGGACCTCGATGCTGGTAGGAGGCGCTTCTGCAAATACCCCGGACCTGAGCCATGCAGGGCTTTATAGGTTAATACCAGCACCTTGAATCTTATACGGAGCCTGCTTGTATATCCCCACCAGCTTGTGGGTCTCACATAGGGATTGTGGGGCTGGCCACAAGATGCCAAGAGAGCAATGTCAGCAAGAAGCAACAGGAACATAGCCTCCAGGAGAAACTTTATGACGGTCACAACTTATGATGATACATTTAGTGACCATTCAAAGTTACAATGGCATTGAAAAAGGGACTTAGGACTGTTTTTCACACTTACGACCATTGAGGCATTCCCCTGGTAATATGATCCAAATTCAGATGCTTGGGAAGTGGCTCATATTTATGACGGTCGCTGTGTCCCGGCGGGGGAGGTCACCTGATTCTCCTTTTGCAACCTCCTGACGTGCAAAGTTGATGAGGAAGCCTGATTAACTTAACAACCATGTAACTAACTTAACTGCAGTGATTCACTTAACAACCGTGCCAGGGAAGGTCGTAAAAATGGGGAAAAGCTCACTGGGCAAATGTCTCACTTAACAACAGAAATTTTGGGGTCAATTGTAGCCGTAAGTCCAGGACTGCCTGTATTACAAGAATCTGACCAGATTCACTGCATCCAGGGGTGGAATTCTACCGGTTCAGACTGGTTCGGAAGAACCGGAATGTTAAGTTTCCATCTGGTTCACTGAATTGCTATTTCAACCAACTGGCTGGCCCTGCCCACCCCACCCTGCCCCTCCCAGGAGTCTCCATGCAGCCCATTTTCCATGCAGATAAGTGCAGGGTCCGCGCGGAGGCTCTGGGAGGGGAAAACTGGCCTTCCGGAAGTCCGGAAATGGGCCTCTTTCTGGCTCCCGGTGGGCCTCCAAAGCCTGGGGGAGCCTGTTTTCACCCTCCCAGAGGCCTGGTACTTCCGGAAGGGCCATTTTTCATATCCCCAAGGGTTTGGAGGCCTCCCCCGGGCCTCTGGGGGGTCGAAAATGGCCTCCCCCAAGCTCTGGAGGCCCACTGGAAGTCAGAAACAGGCTCATTTCTGGACTTCCGGAAGTTCTGACAGGCCATGCCCACCATGGCCACACCCATCCAGCAACCGGGCAGTGAATCGGTTGCTGGGATTTTTGAATCCCACCCCTGACTGTATCCCTTTGGGAAGGTCAGATGAGGCTTCGAGGATTCGGGGAGACAGCAGGCCTGGGCCACGTTCTGCACTGCAAGGGACCAAGCTGGGCCCCCTTTTCCTCCCCACCTCCGATCTATTTGAAGCCACAGGCAGGGAGATCCCTGATCTGGATCAAATGGGGCTCCCTTCTCTTTGTGGCCTTTTCTGCAGCTTCCTGTTCTTTTCTTTTTATTGCCCTCCTCCTATGAATGGGGGTGCCCACCCCCAGTTGCTTCCCCATTCCCCCCAGTGTCTCTCTTGCTTTTTCTCCACAGACCCCATCTTCAACTAAGATCCTGGACTGGCTGCTCCCTTCGGCTGCAAGATGGGACTTCTTCAGCCCAGGAGGATGGACACATAGCCGGCGTTGCTGGGCCCCGCTTGCCCTGAGGCCTCGGGCCCCCTTGGGAAGCAGCTGGCTAATTACCCCCTCCCCAAAATAAAGCCAATCTTTTCTCATTGCACCCCACAGACTGGTCTGTGAGTTGAAAGCTTCCATCTCTTGTGCAGAGGTCCCCTTTTCTATGGAGGGGGGCGGAGCTGTTGCAGCGCATAAGGTTGTGCTGGAATCTTTGGGTTGGCCATCACCTTGAGTCCATCCGTGCACAAACCCCCCATGGAGGACCCTCAGTTAACCCAGCAAACAAAGATATTAACAGATGCTCTTTATATCCAAAATAAATGTAGATTTATTAGGAAATAAATAAGAGTGTACAAATAGCCCTTGACCTTGCTTACAACAGATAGTATAGTATAGTATAGTATTAGTATAGTATAGTATAGTATATAGTACAGTACAGTATAGTATACCCTGTTTCCCCAAAAATACAACCTACTTTGAAAGTCCTAGCTTGATTTTCACATGTATGCCCAATATAAGCCCTACCCCCAAAATAAGTCCTAAATAAGATGCAAAGTGTATGGGTAAAAATTAAGCTAAGGTAGGGATGAGGGATGGAGCTGCCCTACTACTTACCTTGGGCAGTTGTAGCCAGGCCTCACACACCTCGACACCCTGACATCTGCCTTGCCCATTTCTTCTGCAGCCGGCAAGGCTGGCAAGGTTTTCCTAAAGGCCTCTGGAGCTGATAACAAAGCTCTGGATCGATCCTGAGCTCTGTTATCAGCTGCAGAGGCCTCCAGAAAGTCTTGCCGGCTGCAGAAGAAGAAGTTTCTGAAGGCCTCGGACAGCGAAAAGGAGGGGGGGGGGGGGTAACACATGCAAGTGAGCTTAGTCAGACATCCCCCCAAAATAAGACCTGGTGCCCTTTTTGGTGGCAAAAAATATATAAGAAAGGGTCTTATTGTCGAGGAAACATGGTATTATAGTATAGTATAGAGATTAGAATGGAATGGAATGGAATGGAATGGAATGGAATAGAATAGAATAGAATAGAATAGAATAGAATAGAACAGTACAGTACAGTACAGTACAGAACAGAACAGAACCGAAAGGGACCTTGAGTTCAGATATTCTCCATGATAAGATAAAACAATGGCTGGGCTCTCACTGTACAGTGAACCACAGAACACCAGCATGGGTCACACTCGGCACCCCTCCCCCAGCCTGTGCCTTTCCAGATGTGCAGAAGCAGCATGTCCTTGAAACTCACCCGGAGGATACCAGGTCGCTGGGACACTCTCGAACCCGTTGCCCAATGCCACTGCCACGAAGGAAGAAGAAGTAGAGGATGAAGAGATGTCCACAGGGAGGGGTCAACCAGGTTGCCCATAAAGAGGGACAGACCTGGAATCTCATGGTGGTGGCCACCATCTTCATCTTTGGAGACCCCTCATTGTGGACACCCTTGATTGTAGATCAGTGTAGATCCAGGGTCTCTAAACGTGGAAAATTTCAGACTTGTGGACTTCAACTCCCAACAGGGAATTCTGGGAGTTGAAGTCCACAAGGCTTAAGGTTGCCAAGTTTGGAGAGCCCTGATGTAGCGGAATAATAGCAGATCTTCCGTGAAGAATATCTTCACAAAGAGGGCAACCCACCCAATCTGCTTGCAGCTTGCCTCTCTCCTTCTCTAGAGCTTCCATCCAGCTGCCAGGCCTGGCCGGCCAGACTGAACATTCTGTGATGACTAGATGGCTATCATATCCTCCCCGATGTTATCTCTCCATGGTATTGTGCAAGATCAAAAGCCATTTCCAAAACAATGGTAGGGCAGCATCACAAGGAAGGTGTGTTCCAGAAGAAAAGTCATTGTTTTGTTCTTGAATGCACGTCCCTGACTGGGGACTTTACGGGTACAGGTGCCACATGAACAAAGGATTTATGCACCATCTGTTCTATGAAACTTAAGGTACCGTCCTAGTAGCAAAGTCCCATCTACCATGTTTCCCCGAAAATAAGACCAGGTCTTATAAAAAAGCCTTGGTGGTGCAGGCCTAGCACTTAGTTCCAGCTGCCTGCAATTAGTGCAGGTTTGAATCCCACCAGGCTCAAGGTTGACTCAGCCTTCCATCCTCTCAGGGTAGGTAAATTGAGGACCCAAGATTGTTGGGGGCAATAAGCTGACTTTGTAAAAATGCCGCTTAGTAATAAGCAGGCATATACAATGGAATGAAGGCTATTGCTGAGCACACTGGGTTGTGCTCCAAACTTTGTAAGCCGCCCTGAATCTCCAGAGAAGGGCGGCATATAAATATGAATTTAAAAAATATATATTAATTTTTGCTCCAAAAGCTGCATTAGGGCTTATTTTCAGGTGATGTCTTATTTTCTGGGAAATATGGTACTAAATGTGTCTCTCTGGCTGATGATCTTAACTGGGGCTTATTTTTGAGAGTAGGGCAAGCATCTGGAAATCCAATCTAGGGCTTATTTTCCGGTTGGGTTTTATTTTCAGGGAAACACAGTGGTTGCCTAACAGAATAATAGAGCTAGAAGGGATTTTAATCCAACCTCCGATCAGGCAGGAAACCTTATAACATTTCAGCTAAGTGACTGTAGAGGTTCTTCTTTAAAACTTCCAGTGTTGGAGCATTCACAACTTCTGGAGGCACGTTGTTTCACTGGTGAATTGTTCTCACTGTCAGGAAGTTTGTCCTTAGTTCCAGGGTTGCTTGATTGGTTTCCATCCATTGCTTGGAGGGAGTTGTAATGGAAAGCTGAGATCCCATCGTCCACCCCTGCTGCGCCTTCCTTAGCAATGGGAAAACCAGCCAGGTGCTCTTATTATACCTATTGACTTTGGGTCGGTCCCTCTCCCTCGGTCCAGCCAACCTCACAGGGTTGTTGTGGGGAAAACAAGAGGAAGAAGAAGAAGGAAGGCGTGGGACTGCAGGACACATGAGTGCAACAACCGGTTGTAAAGATCAGTGGTTGCTGAACTCCCAAAATGTGGTCATGGGACTCTAGCAGGGGCCTCCAACCTTGGCAACTTTAAGCCTGGAGGACTTCAACTCCCAGAATTCCCCAGCCAGCCCCTGGGCTATAGTGTGTGTTTGAGGGGGGAATTCTGGGAGTTGTAGTCCTCCAGGCTTAAAGTTGCCAACATTGGAGACCCCTGGACTATACTGGGTGTGTTGTTGGGGAAGACACAACATTTTACAACGGCATGTTGTAATTTCGAATAGAAATAACACTTAAGACTTGGTTACCGCTTCACGGTGCTTGACAGCCCTCTCTAAGCATTTTACAGAATCAGCAAATTGCCCCCAGCAATCTGGGTCCTAATGGTTATTGAGGGACTGGTCAGAAGCCCAGGATTCCTGCACCTGCTCATTCAAGGGGTCATCCCATCCAGAGCCTAAGATGGAGTCACCCTGGACATCGAAAGCCTCAGCCCAAACAGCATGGAGGACCCCAATTGTTGGGGGGCAGATGCTGACTCTAGAAACTGCTTAGAGAGGGGCTGCAAAGCACTGGGAAGCGGTATGTGAGGCTATTCGGTGCTTATCCCGTTATTCCATGATTCCAGTCTGGCCCAGGAGGGCACAAGGGGATTGGCAAATGGATTGGGCAGCCGTTGCACCTGCAGACCCCAAGAGGGAGTTGAGGAGGGCCCCAGCAAGGGTTGGGTCTGGGGTCAGAGCAGCCCAAGCTATGGCAAGGTTATTTGCCAGAAATCTTCGGTTCAGCCTGTGGTGGCTTGAGTCTGACAGGAGATGGCATATTTGCTCTTTGCAATCTTGCTGCCAAGAAAGGAAGGGTGTATTTCCAGAGTCCAGAATCTCCTGGAAACTAATCAATCAGGACAGAGCTGGAAGGGACCTCGGAGGCCTTCTAGTCCAGCCCCCTTCTCAAGCAGGAGACCCTACACCGTTTCAGACAAGCGGCTGTCCAATCTCTTCTTAAAAGCCTCCGTTGATGGAGCACCTACAACTTCTGGAGGCACCTTCTGTTCCACTGGCTAATTGTCTTCCTTAGTTCCAGGTTGTTCCTCTCCTTGATGCATTTCCATCCATTGTTTCTTGTCCTGCCTTCAGGGGCTCTGGAAAATAAGTTGAGCCCCTCCTCTTTGGGGCAGCCCCTCACCCCGAAGACTACCATCATATCACCCCTAGGCCTTCTTTTCTATAGACTGGCTAAGCCCCAAATCCTGCAACTGCTTCTTCATCTGCTTTGCCTCCAGACCTTTATTCATCCCAGTTGCTCTGCCCTTTTCCCAAAGTCTCAACATCTTGTTTGTAACGTGGTGACCAAAGCTGGCTGCAGGATTCCAGGTGTGGCCTTACTAAGGCTTTATAAAGTGGCACTGATAGTTCACGTGTTTTTGACTCTATGCCTCTGTTTATACAACCCAGGATTGTATTAGCTTTTGTGGCAGTAGCCACACATGGTTGGCTCATGTTTTTTCTTTTAATTCACATTTATATGCCGCCCTTCTCTGAAGACTCAGGGCGGCTTACAATGTTTGGAGCACAACCCTATGCACTCAGCAATAGCCTTCATTCCATTGTATATGCCTGCTTATTACTAAACAGCATTTTTACAAAGTCAGCTTATTGCCCCCAACAATCTTGGGTCCTCACTTTACCTCCCCCGAGAGGATGGAAGGCTGAGTTGACCTTGAGCCTGGTGGGATTTGAGCCTGCACTAATTGCAGGCAGTTGGAGCTAAGTGCTAGGTGTTTAACAGCCTGCACCACCAAGGCTCTATGTTTAAGTGATCATCCACTAGAAGATAGTGGACCAGTGGACAGTAAACCCCAGAAGCCAGTGAGCTGCCTGCAGGAGGGGAAAGGCCAAATGTCCTCTTTGGCTTTGGTTGCCTCACCCCACCCCACCCCTCTCCCACCCCCCATGACAGTATGGGGAATATAGTATATAAAGTATTTTGATGGCTTAAAAAAGATGTTGAGGCTCTAGAAAAAGTACAAAGAAGAGCAACCAGGATGATTAGGGGACTGGAGACTAAAACATATGAAGAACGATTGCAGGAACTGAGCCTGGCTAGTCTAGGGAAGAGAAGGACCAGGGGAGTCAGGAGAGCATCTTCCAATATTTGAGGGGCTGCCACAGAGAGCTATTTTCTAAAGCCCCCAAAGGCCAGACAAGGAATGATGGATGGAAACTGACCGAGGAGAGATTCAACCTGGAAATAAGGAGAAACTTTCTGACAATCAACCAATAGAGCAGAAGTTGCCCTCGGAAGTTGTGGGAGCTTCATCCCTGGAGGCTTTCAAGAAGAGACTGGACTGCCCTCTGTCAGAAATGGTGAAAGGTCTCCCGCTTGGGCGGGGGGTTGGACTAGATGACCTTCAAGGTCCCTTCCAACTCTGATTATCTGTTATCTGTTAAGGTGTGTCCACTGAACCTGCGAGTACGTGATGCACACCCTCTTTGCAAAGTAGTAAAATAAAAATTAACCATTGTTTTCTTTCATAAGTTTTGGCTTGCAATCATTTCAAAAAACAGACAACGAATCGCACACCTTGCAGACCCCTCCCCAACATGGAAGAGCCCAGAAAGAGGATGTAGGCAAGACTTTTGTCCTCCCCCCACTCCCACCATCCCTGTGGGTGATAGTTAAAGGCGTCCCAAAAAATTTGGGTGGGGCATCACATTGTGAGAAGTTTTATATCCAAATATATTTTACTCTTTATACTGCATCCACCTTCCCTTCAAACAGTAACACAATCCGCAAGGATCTCAGAACCGGTGTCTCCAACAGTTAATTAACGTCAAGCTAAAACTAAAATTAATCAAGTTAAAAATAGCAAACTGGGGAATATCTTTTACTCAAACTTCCTCAACCCCACCCCCCAAAAAAGTTACCCAGATCTAATCTGCATATCGAAGGATAAGATCTGCAAACGAAAAGTTAATTAAATCAGGCCTCCCAGCAGAACTGCAGGTACAGGAGAATAAACATCATAGGTGGCATACCTACACACACACACACACACACACACACACACACACACACTTCGGTATGTAGACACTTCCACACCTCGGACAAGCTCCCCCTATAAAAATCTCCTGCTGTACTCTATTTTTGTTCTGCCCCATCAAGGCCAACCATTCCGCTTTTAGGAATAAGTATTTTCTTCTTTCCTGGCATCTGTCTGGATCTCCTTTTGATTCATTCTTGGAGTTGGAATCCCAAACGGTTCTTCTGATGCCACACACACAACACACCAAAAGGCTGCCCCCACTCTCCGCAGGCAGCACCTGTCCACTAGAGGGCATCAGCACCACGTGCAATGAGCATGAAAAGGCTTCACAAAAAGGGGGGAGAATCAGGGGTCCAGGGCTCCACAGGGGGCTGTCTGCCTCCTCCAGGTGGGCCAGGGGCTGCGCAGAGAGACCCCTTAAGGCAAAACCTTTAGCAGAGGGGAAAGTTTCCTTTCTGTCTTCACACAGCTATTAAAAGCTGCCCCGGGTGTAACACATGGCAGTGAACAGACTTGATGCTCCTTCCTCCTCCTCTCTCCACCACAACTAGAACTCCCCGTCTCCTGGTGATTGGCCCAAAGTCACCCAACCAGCTTTCATGCCTAAGGCAGGACTAGAACTCCCCGTCTCCTGGTGATTGGGCCAAACTCACCCACCTGGCTTTTATGCTTAAGGCGGGACTAGAACTCCCCGTCTCCTGGTGATTGGGCCAAAGTCACCCATCTTAGTTTCCTGCCTAAGGTGGGACTAGAACTCCCTGCCTCCTGGTGATTGGCACATTCTGGCTGGGGAAGTCTGGGAGCTGAAGTCACAGAACTTAAAGTCGGCCAGGTGGAGCCAGCCGCATGACTCATTCAGCCATCCTTCCCATCCGCTGGTAGTAAAATTTTAATAAACCCAAGTCTATACAAGTGTGTTTAGTATATTATACTTCTTACTAGAGAAGAACAAACACCCGGGTGCAGTTTCAAAAGGGCTACAACAGCCACAGTTACAAAATCTGTTTTGTTTTTCGTTTCCCTAGTTTAGCCTTTAGCTGGGAACAGTTTGTTTACCTTTTCGTTGAAATTTTAATACCGAGGGTTTTATTGGTAAATGTTTAATTATCGCTGCCGCCTCTGAGCAGGAACGCCGGTTTTAATATCCCTGCTTTCTCGTGCTTTGCCTTGGGAAGAAGAAATGTACATTATTCATGAGAAGCCAGCCAAGCGGGCTGTGCAATCCTGAGACTTCGGGGGTGAGGGGCTGCCTTATCACACACCCGCCCCCCACAAGACCTGTCGGGGGAGCCTCCTCCGGCTGTCAACTGGCTGGCCTTATCGGCCTCCTCCTGCCACCCTCTCCTGCAATTAAATTGGCTTCTCATTGCCCCCAAAGTCCTGCCTGGCCAAGACGATAAGGCTTAATAGCCGCCTGATAGAAGCTATCGGCCTCCTCGCCAAGGCATCAATATTAATAGGGTTTGAATTAGGCCCTTGGAGATGCTCCCCGCAAAGGGAGCCTCCCTGCTGGCATCAATCAGCCAGCGGATGGGCATTTCATGGGGAGAAGATGATCACGGACTGCCCCCCATCCCCAACCCCCCTGGCCGGCTGCCCCCCACGCCACCAGCTGCAAAGGACAGATTTGCTCCCGGGACAACGTGCCCCTTGAGGGGGGAAGGATGGGATGGAGAGCCGTCCCTGCCCTTCACCGACCTCCATCAAGGGCACGGTCCTCCCTTAACGCCTGTGGGGGCGACTGGCTTTGCCAAAAATGGATGTTTGATATTTCAGCCTTGAAACTAGCAAGCGACTGTGAAACTTCCCATCATTTTTGCTTTTTTTTTTTTTAGAAAGAGAGCCTCGGGGAACGATGCAGTCTACCTTTCTTCTTCTCACTCTGTTCTTCTCAGAGGAGGCTTTAGAACACGGACCTCCAAGCTCAGCCACTCTTAAGACTTGTGGACTTCAACTCCCAGAATTCCCCAGGCAGCTTTGTGTTTGACACCTATGACTGTTGCGGAATCCCCACGGTCACGTGATCAAAACTCAGGTGCTTGGCCATTGGTTCCTATTTACGACCGTCAGAGTGTCCCAGGATCATGCAATCCCCCTTTTGCAACCTGATAAACAAAGGCCATGAGGGAGCCACAGGGCTGGGCTTCAAACATGTTAGCAACCTGCACTTACCTGCATCCAAAACAGGCCTTGTGGGGACTCCTGGGAGGGGCAGGGGTGAGGTGGGCGGGGCCAGCCAGGGGTGGGATTTGGGGGTGCTCTGAACTGCACAGAATCTTAGCTAGGGGCTCTCCTGAACCCCTGCGAACCCCCAGCAGCCCAGCCCTGGGGAGCCAAATTCACTTAACAACTGGGTTATTCCTGGACATACGACCCCCATTTCTGTTGCTAAGCAAATCATTGGTTAAGGGAGTTTTGCCCCATTTTGCAACATTTCTTGCCATGGTTGTTAAGCGAATCCCCACAGGTGTTAAGTGAGTCACACGGTCATTAAGCGAATCTGGCTTCCCCCCCATTGACTTGGCTTGTTGGAAGGTCGCAAAAGGGGACCACTTGACCCCAGAAAAATGCCACTGTCATAAGTATGAGTCAGTTGCCAGGCATCCAAATTTTGACCCCGGGGAGGCTGCAATGGTCATAACTGTGAAAAACGGTCATCAGTCTCTTTTTTCAGTGCCGTTGTAACTTTGAATGGTCACTAAACGAACGGTTGTAAGGCAAGGACTACCTCTTCTAAAGAACTGCAATGGTTCACTTAACAATGGTGGCAAGAGGAGTCGTAAAATGGGGCAAAACTGGCTTAGCCCCAGAAAGTTTGGTCTTGGTGGTGGTCGGAAGGCCTTCAAAAATATATATATTGAGATAAATCCTCCCACGGATCCCAAAAACAATCCATCCGGCTTCCCAGCCCCTCAAATCTTTTCTTTTCTTGGAAGATCCACCCTGCAGCCTTTTTCTCCCAGGAGTCCAGAAGGGGCAGCAGCTGTTGGCACCTGCACAAAAGAGGCTGCTGATTAAATCCTGCCACCCGGAACCGGCGCAGGCGAGGCGGGGTGGTGCCACCTGCGACCCCAGTCAAGGGGTCTGATTGAGGCTTTGTTCCCTGGCGCACCTGTCAATGCACGGGGTTCACTCCGCCTGCAGGGAATGCGCCAGGCTGGCAGGCCCGGCTGGCTGGCATCGCTCCCACAATGGTCAGGACAGAGACATCCCACCTGGAGCGCTACATGCCTAAATTGGGGGGTTACGTTTCAGAAAGAAGCCCTCCAAAGCAGAGATGCGCCAGCTGAGGACACACACACACACACACACACACACACACCCCATACACACAGAGTATTACACAATGAACCAGTGGAATGGCCTGCCTCTGGAAGTTGTTGGCTGCTCCATCACTGGAAGTTTTTAAGAAGAGACTGGACAACCATTTGTCTGAAAAGATGTAGGGTTGCCTGCTTGGGCAGGGGGCTGGACTAGAAGACCTCTAAGGTCCCATCCAGCCCCTAGGATTCTATCATTCTGAGATAGATAGATAGATAGATAGATAGATAGATAGATAGATAGATAGATAGATGGATGGATGGATGGATGGATGGATGGATGGATGGATGGATAGATAGAGAGATAGAGAGATTATACAGAGAGATAGAGATAGAGATATATAAAGCTAGTAAGATTAAGATAAGATAAGATAAGATAAGATAAGATAAGATAAGATAAGATAGACAGAGGAAGGGAGGGAGGGAGGGAGGACGGAAGAAAAGGAAGGAAGGAAAGAAGGAAGGAAGGAAGGAAGGAAGGAAGGAAGGAAGGAAGGAAGGAAGGAAGGAAGGAAGAGCTTGCCTACAGAAGTTGTGGCTACTTCATCACTGGCAGCTTTTAAGAAGAGATTGGACAGCCCCTTGTGTCTGAAATGGTTTAGGGTCTCCTGCTTGAGCAAGGGGTTGGACTAGAAGACCTCTGAGGTCCCTTCCAACACTATTATTCTATATATTTCATGATCAATGGAGCGGCTTGCCTCCAGAAGTTGTGAGTGTGCCATCACTGGAAGGTTTTCAGAAGAGATTGGACACAACCACTTATCCGAAATGGTACTTCCTTCTTGAGCTGGAGGTGGACTGGAAGACCCCCGAGGTCCCTCCCACCTCTATTCTGATTGACTGACTGACTGACTGACTGAGAGTATGAAGCAACTTCAAGGCCCAGAGAGTCTCAAATCTGCCTCCAAAACAGCCTTGAAAAGCATCCCACCATCCTGGAGGTGCTGGCAGGGGTGGCACAACCGTCTTCTGTGCCCCAGGGCACCCACCCATCAGCAGCCTCCCCTGCATCCCACCCTCAGTTACAGGTAGCCCTCAAGTTACACTCTTTTGTTTAGTGACGTTTGAAGTTGCGACAACCCTGGAAAAAGTGAATTATGGACTGTCTTTCACACTTGCGGCCGTTGTAGCATCCTCATGGATACGAGAGCAAAATCCAGAGGCTGGGCAAACAGCTTAGAATTCAGGCAGGTAGCCTGATGTCCAGAACTCTCCCCCACAACCTGGTGCCCCCATCTGCCTTGAATTAAACACACGCTGTGGTTTGTGGGGGCACCAGGTAGGCAGGGACAGGTGGGTGGTAGCTTGGAAGTGGCAAAGCCAGCAAAAGCCACACTCACCTGGGCTCAGGCCCAGAGGAAGGGGAGGGATCAGAGCAAAGGAGGGGAGGCTGGATGTCTTCTCCCCCCGCCTTCCCCAGCCATTACGCCAACTGCATGGTAAAAAAAAGGCCCCTTTAAATTAGTATTTATTGTATATAAATTTACAATTGTTTGCATCCCCTTCTGGAGGATTAATGGGGACGTCAGGATAGAAATCATGGTAATAATGGAAGGATCATAAATTGGGGCAAATTACTCAGAATCAGCCAGAACTCTGGCTGGGAGGGGCCCTGGGGGGTCCTTGTGCTTCCCCAAAGGAAGACAGCCCTCTGAACAGGGTTCCCGTGTCCTTGGGAGAAGCCCCCTCCCCCATGGCCAGGCAGATGCCAAGGGGAGCATCCATGGCCCATCCTGAGGCAGTTCAGTTCCCCTGCTGACCAAGTTTGGGTCAGGGAGGGGGATGACAATGGGAAGGAGGGGGAGATGCTGCCCCCAGGACATTCACTGTGCCCCCCTTGAGAATCAGTGGGATTCCTCTTGGTTCCTCCCGCTTGGGTGGGGGGTTGGACTAGATGACCTACAAGGTCCCTTCCAGCTGCTCCCTGCACTTTCCTCTTCTTTCTCCTCTCAGCTGGTTGGCGCAGCTGAGCCTCAGCTGGTGTGTGGAAAGCTGCATGTGCGTGTGTTAGGTGTGCACACCCATCTTAGGTGTGCGCACATGCGCGAAGTGCACAATCACCGAACAGGTAGGGAAACTGGTAGAATCCGATTACTGTGTACAACCTGCCTTGTCTCCTTTTTTGCCACCCCTCGCTCTCCCTCCTCCCTTTTGTCCCACAACCCCCTGCAAGGTAGGCTGCTCTGGGAAGGGCAAGTGGCCCCCAGGCCCCCAGCAAGCTCTTGGGCAGAGGAGGGACCTGACTCCTGCTGTCACTGATCTAGCTTCTGGGTGGGTCAGTTTGCGGGGTGCAGCACTGCAGAGCCATCTTGGATCTATGGGCACCGGTGCCAAGAGAAAGAGGGCAGGACTGGACCATCTCCGAGGGGCCATTATGACCTCCGGTTTTTCCAGCTGGGAGAATGCAGAGCTAGTGGCAGTCTCGGACAGTGAGGAGCTTGGGGAGGAACATGGGCCAGTCCTGGAGTCTGGGGAAGGAAGCAGGGATGGGGCCAGGGCTGTCCGACAGTTATCAGCTGCCTTCGGAGTCAGAGATCAGAGAGGAAGAAGAACAGCTGGAGCCTGTTCCCAGTGTGCTCATGCGCAGAGCTGCCAGACGAAGGGAACAGCTAAGGAACAAGGGCCGACTCGGGAATAAAGGCTCAGGTGGACGGTGAATGGCCCCTCCCAGAGGGAATAAAAGGGGAGAGAAAGGGGAGGGAGGATTTGCAGGAGGCAATTAGTTCAATTCATTAGGGTGAAGATCTGTTCCTGACTTCTTGCCAAGTAATTGCTGTTACAGTGTGGTGTTTGGAAGATATCGGCCTGGCAACTCTCCAAGCCTGATAAAGGTCTGCAGTTGTGAAATCTCTTGAAAGACTGTTGGCCGGGACTTCGCTGGAGCAGAATTCACTTTAACCTAAATAAAAGGGGTTTTATCGGGACGAGGGGTCGGCTTTGTGCTTTTGGGAAGCCCAGGTCAGAACAGAGGAGGAGAGACTGGTTGGGATCCAATTCACGGCTTCCAGCCCTCCCAAGAGGCAGAGAGGCAGCCCCTTCACCCCAAGAGGAAGCGAGAAGCTCCCCTTCTTGGATAACTATGTGACCCGGATAATATAAAGTCTCCTGCCTTGAGTTGGGGGCTGGACTAGAAGACCTCTGTGGCCCCTTCCATCCCCGCGATTCTCTGTTCCTTCTTCCCGGGCAGGCAGAAAGCAACCATAAGCTCCTTCGACTGCGGAGAAATTAAGACGGTGTAAAATCAGCGGCAGATGATTTAAGGAAACTTAATTCCGAATCCCAGTGCAAATAAACTTTTGATAAGGTCAAATGGAAGATTAAACATTTCCAACCGATGAACCGTTTCCTGCCTGGTTCACCAATCTTGCCAGCGCAGATGCGGCTGTCGCCCAGGGCTTGGCTCTATATCCTCCAGGAACCTGAGCCCACCCACCCCTCCCCTGTGGGCTGGGGAGGGGGGCATCTCCCTGGAAGCCAAATTGAGGGGGCTCCAGTCCCACTTGGACCCCGACAGCTGAGCCTCTGACCGGGGTCACCAAAGACAAATTCCTTGTGTGTCCAATCACACTTGGCCAATAAAGAATTCTATTCTATTCTATTTCCTTATTCTATTCTATTCTATTCTATTCTATTCTATTCTATTCTATTCCTATTCTATTTATGGGAGTGTCTACTGCCGGCATCGAATACCAACCGCCCTGTCTGCAGCACAGGCAGGGACTTCTCAGGGTGCCATCTGCAACCCAGTGTCAGCTGGCGGTGTCCCGGGGAAGGACCTACTCTGTAGCGGCTCCCGCTCTCTGGAACCAACTGCCTCTGGGGTCTCTGCCCCTGATCTCCGCACCTTCCGTCAGCGACCTAAAACTTGGCTGTTTGAACAGGCTGGGCTGTGCTGACTCCTTGTGGGAAGGGTTTTATATGTATTATGGGATTTTTAGTTTAATTTGGCTTGCTGTAATTTAATTCTATTTTAGTTAACTTAATTTATTGTATTGTTTTTATCTGTGAGCCGCCCCGAGTCCTTTTGGAGGGGCGCATACAAGTTGAATAAATAAATAAATAAATAAATAAATAAATAAATAAATAAATAAATAAATAAATAAATATTCCATTCCTCTATTCTATTCTATTCTATTCTATTTCTTATTCTATTTTATTCTATTCCATTCCCTTATTCTATTCTATTCTATTCTATTCTATTCTCTATTCTATTCCATTCCATTCCATTCCCTTACCTTATTCTATTCTATTGTATTGTATTTTCTATTCTATTCTATTCTATTCTATTCTATTCTTACTCTGTTAGTCTAGTCTATTCTGTTCTATTCATATTCTATTCTATTCTTCTAATTTTAATTCTATTCATCACTGGAGGCTTTTAAGAAGAGACTGGACAGCCATCTGTCTTAAATAGAGTCCCCAGCTTGAGCAGGGGGCTGGACTAGAAGACCTCCAAGGTCCCTTCCAGATTCTATTCTATTCTAAATCTATCTTATCCTATCCTATCCTATTCTAACTGTGTTTTTTTATAAAGATCTTAATGTCAGCTAAAAAGACATTCGTCTTTTTAGCTGCCAGCAAAAGGGAGTGGAGGAAAACAAGGCATTCTTGAAATGCCTAGATAATCAACTCAGCAGCCCAAAGTTGTCAGAGCATAAGAAGGTTATTGGAGAGCATGATGGATGACTCTTGGAGACTGATGTGTCCCATTGGAGAAGTCACATCCAGGGGGTGGGGGGAAGACCAAGGTCAAGGGGGAAATGTATGATATGGTTTAGTATTGGCTGCACCCAGCCACACGCCAACATGGCAATTTCTAGTAAACCAATTTACTTTTTCTGAGATGCGGCTAAAGACTTTTGCTTTGAATGAGGGGGATTTGTTGGAGCCCTGACACTTAACCAGTCTTGAAACCTTTAGCCCAGCTGTGTTATTATCCAGGCTGAAGATGTGTCTAAAAGGCTGCCCCAAAGAGGAGGGGGTCAACCTTGCTCCCCAAAGCCACTGAAGGCAGGACAAGAAGCAATGGATGGAAATTAATCAAGGAGAGATTATTGACAGATTAAGAGGTGGGAGGGACCTTGTAGGTCATCTAATCCAACCCCCTGCCCATGCAGGACACCCTACGACATTTTGAGAGATGGCAGTCCAGTCTCTTCTTGAAAGCTTCCTGCAACCGTTCTTCATATGTTTTAGTCTCCAGTCCCCTCTTCATCCTGGTTGCTCTTCTCTGCACTCTTTCCAGAGCCTCAACATCTTTTTTATAGTGTGGTGACCAAAACTGGATGCAGGACTCTAGGTGTGGTCTTACTAAGGCTTTATAGAGTGATATTAGTAGCTCCCTTGATCTTGATTGTATCCCTCTGTGGATGCAACTTAGCATTGCATTGGCTTTTTTGGCTGCTGCTGCACACAGCTGGCTCCTATTTAGCTGGTTGTCCACTCAGACTCCAAGATCCCTTTCACAACCTGGAAGCAACCTGGAATTAAGGAGAAATTTCCTAACAGTGAGGACAATCAACCAGTGGAACAACTCGCCACCAGAACTTGTGGGTGCTCCATTGCTGGAGGTGTTCAAGAGATTGGATAGCCATTTGTCCAGATGGTACAGGGTCTCCTGCTTGAGCAGGGGGTGGGACTAGAAGACCTCCAAGGTCCCTTCCAACTCTGTTATTCTGTCAGGATGTTGCTCTTAATGTTTGGTTTACAGTGATGTGTTCTTCCATGATTGGTTCGTGGTAAGGTAGGCTTTTCAAAATTGCATACAAGGGATCCATGCCCAGCAATTTCCTTCCAGGTAGCCCCTTTCTTTGCAAATAAATATTTCCTTCTCCTTTCTACCTACCAGCTGTGGTTCATGGGGCCTGCAGGCCAGTGAAAGGACCCAGGTTTTCTGGGAGCACAGGAAGGCGTGAGAAGAGCAGAGCAGGGTCAGGGGAATCAACCCTGCATGACACATCCATCCTTTGGCGGAGCAAAGATCTATGACCAAACTTGTTGGGGTTTTTTGTAATATTAAAGGTGGATGGCTCGTTACCTTTTTCTGTGTGAAACTACCAAAGAAGAGTCCGGGCCCAGTGATCCAAATCCAAGGCTGTTTATTATTGTAAAAGTACAGAAGTAATAAAAGTCAGTCAAAAGTTACATCAGTGTCCACTTGCTTCTTTCTGAAGTCTTTTTCTTTTCCTCCTATGAGGCAGTCATCTATATGGCTGGAGTTCCAAGAAGCCCTCCTTGTGTCTTAAGGCAGGGCCCTTCCAGTTGAATGGTCCCAGGCAGTTGCAACAGACTGGAACTGGGACAGACTGGAACTAGGTTGGAACTTAACTTGGAACTGAGGTCTGAGAACTGGGTTAGCTCCTTTTATAGTCCTGAGCCTGGAGGTGGAGCTTGACAAAGAACTGGGAAGATTCAAACACAACAGTGCAGTGATTGGCCTATTTAAACTTTTTCAGTTAGGCTGAGGTGGAGGCCAGTAGAAAGTGCACAGCCACCCCATGGAAAAACCTTTTCCACAATCCCCTTCTCTGTGCCTTTCTAATGGCACATATTGAAAATTCAATTCAACAACATTACATCCTTTACACATATTTTACACAGCAACAAGTACATTCTACATAACCATAGGTATTTTCTTCAACAAGTACTGGTGCTGGTCCGGGGCAAGGTTTTGTTAGAACATCTGCGACTTGTTCTCTAGTCTCAGTATAAACAGTTTCAATAAACCCCATTTTGATAATTGCCTGACATGTTTACACTTAATGTCAATGTGGCGACCTTTGTCCCACAGCTCGGCCTGGATATATCAATGGCCGCTCTGTTGTCCTCGTGTATGGTAATAGGATATATAGGTTCTTCCCACATGTTCTTTAACAATTCAGCAAACCAAATTAAATTGTTTGAGTCTTAGATAGGCACACATATTCTGCCTCCGCTGTGGAGGTGGCTATCAGTTTTGTTTACAGTACCCAATGAATGGCTACTATTCAAGTATATTATATATACCCTGAGGTACTCTTTCTGGACTTACTGTCCCCTGCCCAATCTCGTCTGAGTAGCAATAAAAGATCTGCTTCTCAGATGTG
>CM019150.1:2276194-2287967 GCA_009733165.1 Naja naja
TAGGCACTGGGCCTTTAAGGAATGAGACTGTGCAAGCACTTTGTTAGAGAGCCTAAAGAATTATGTTGCCAGTGACACAGCAATATGTGGAATTTGCTAATGAGAAAAAGCTGTAAAAAGCATTCTTGCTGGAATGATGAAAGGAGGAAAAATGTAGATGAGGGAGGAATGCATTCCAGAGAATGAGCAGAGCTAAAAACAGAGACATCAGGTGAATACACAGAGAAAGATCAGTAGAGTTGAAACCAAGTGAGGAATAAGGTTAAAAGATGCAAACAAAATGCGGAACAGTTCTGGTGGAAATTTAAAAAAAATAATAATTTGGAAGTAGGTAAAAGAACTAATAAACAAGAAGTTTCCAAAGAAGCAGTGGAATTACCAATAAGAGAAAAACTCACATTTTTATAATAGAGAGGGGTTAAAAAATAGAGAGAGGCTTTTATGGGAGTGAATGTGATATGTTGAAGTGTAGAAGCAGAATGAAATACTCAAGGGTGTCCAACTTTGGCGGCTTTAAGACTTGCGGACTTCAACTCCCAAAATTCCCCAGGCAGCATTGAGTTCTGGGAATTGAAGTCCAGAAGTCTTAAAGTTGCCGGAGTTGGATACCCCTGCTCTAATTGGTAGTATTTAAAGAGGGAAAAGTGATGAAAATTATTATTTCTTTCTACTGTGATTATAGTCTGACCCAGCCCTAACAGACTCTGCACAGGATACAACCAAAATATGCATCCAAAGCACACTAATATAGTAGAAATCAACATTTTAAAAAAAACTGGTACAAAACCACAGTTTACTTAGTCTCACAGCCAAATGCCCCCATCTGTTTTGGCCTGCTGTAGAAAAAACGTATAGGGACTATCTATCTCTCCCTGGAGAAGTAGGAATTTTCTGTTAAAAATGGTCTGTAAAAAGAGAAGAAAAACTCTGGAGAGGAATTATTAAAAGATTAACAGAGTTGGAAGGGACCTTGTAGGTCATCTAGTCCAACCCCCGCCCAAGCAATAGATCCTACACCATTTCTGACAGGTGGAAGTCCAGTCTCTTCTTGGAAGCCTTCAATGATGAAGCTCCCACAACTTCTGAAGGCAACTTCTGTTCCATGGCTTGATTGTTCTCCTTCTCAGAAAAATTCCTCCTTATTTCCAGGGTGAATCTCTCCTTGATCAGTTTCCATCCATTGTTCCTTGGATGGATGGAATGTGTTACTTGGCACCTCCCCTTCCCAAATCTGCAGAGGGTGTTCTCCAAATGGCCTGACTGCATGGACAGAATCAATGTTGGCCAGTTGTTGCCTTGTACATCACAGTGCTGTGCTTCAGAGGGGGTAACTAGCACTTCAGAATTGGCCCAGCGATCTGTTAGCAAACAATGCCATTTTAGAAGTTGTCTGCCTGCAGGGCTGCCCCTTGATTGATGGATTGATGAATTGATCAAGTTTATATGCTACCTATATATATATCCCTATCCAAATCAATTCTGAGCGGCTTGCAGCACGACAAAATCAGGAATATAAAAACAGCATAAATGTTAAAATTCACAGGAACTGTCACAGGAACTAAAATGAAGAGGAACAGGGACTCAAATTAACTGGGAATCTTGCAGCAATTGTCCCTTCCGCTGCCCCCAAAGCCCATTACGGGAACACTGAAAGACTAACTAGACTGCAGGTGTAGACGGTGTATCTAGAGAAGGGCCGGGGAACGTTAGCTCACTTTAGCGTCAGAGTTGTACAACTTGCTTGATGTGTTTGTGGAGGATGCATCTGCACCTGGTGGCTGGAAGAAAGGTGTTGATTCTTTCATGCAGAGGAAAAGGTAGCAAGAAGGAACAGTTGCAGGTGGATTCATTTGCTGAGATAAGGTATTTAGCAGACTGAAAAGAGTACAAAAGTGACAAGGAACAAGATGTAGAAATGTTTGCTCTTCAGCAGGTCATTGAGAAGGATCGGAAAGGGAGCAAGAGCAAGTGCATTTAGAGAAAGCAGACGATAAAGTTTAATAATGGGATTATTTGCATGTTCAAAGAAAAGATTGGATCTGACAATGTGGCCTGAATTATGAAAGGGAGTTAAAAAGAAGTAGGCCAGGTGCTCTGCCTGGAAAGAAGGAAGGGGCATGAGGGGCAAAACTTGCAGCAGCCTTCCAATAGTTGAGGGGCTGCCAGAGAGAGAGGAGGGGTCAAGCTATTCTCCAAAGCACCTTTGAAGGCCAGACAAGGAATAAGGGATGGAAGCTGAACAAGGAGAGGTTCAACCAGGCCTTCCCTGAAGGCCTCTGCAGCCGATAAGGGAGCTCTGGATCGATCCAGAGCTTTGTTACCAGTTCCAGAGGCCTTCAGGAAAGCCTTGCCGGGCTGCAGAAGAAATGGGCCTGCAGGGCAGGTGTCAGGGTGTGGGCCTGGCTACACCTGTCCGAAGGTAAGTAGTAGGACAGCTCCACTCCCTCATCCCCACCGTAGCTTAATTTTTACCTGTCCACTCTGGAGTGGGTGGGGTCTGAATTACGGCTTATTTTGGGGTAGGGCTTCTATTGGGCTCACATGTAAAAAATCCAGCTAGGACTTACTTTCAGGGTAGGTCATATTTTCAGGAAAACAGGGTATATTTTGCCAAGGTTTTTTTTTTTTCTCTCTCTTCTCATTCCAATTAGCTCTCTCGTTGTTTCTACCACTGAGCAGGACAGCCCAGAGATAAGTTCCCATTTCCCTTTAATTCTCAGTTTTATTAGGAGCATTTCCTGGTGCAGCTGTCATCTTCCTCTCCAAGCTGCCCCCCGCCGCCCCCCACCCCAACCCCCATCTGGCTGCCCAGGGATCTCCTGTTGCCTCCTGTGATTTATGGCTCCAGGAGGCCCTTTGCAAAACCTCTCAGCCATCTTGGTTCGGCTCTTTGACCGGGAAATGGAAACCCGCCCCAGGAGGGGCTGACGTTTTAGAGTTGGGCTTCAAACACAATGGAGCCCCCAGTTTTCCGCTGCTAAGTGAGATAGTTGTCTTGTCCCGCTATGCCTTTCTCACCCAGCCGTTATGAATTGCTGCAGTTGATAACAAGAGTCAGCAACCTGGTTGTTAAGTGAATCTGCCAGATGGTTTGGCTTGCCTGAAGGGCGACGCTCCCCAAAACCTTTCGCCAAGGCGGTCCTTGGTTTATGACCGCAGTTTAGCCCCAGATTTCCATGGCTCTCAGAGAGAGCTGCTAGGTGAGTTTCACCCCGCTTTTACGACCTTTCTTGCCCCAGCTGGTAAGCTTAATCGCTGCAACTTTTAAGTGAGGAACATGGTTGTTAAGTGAATCTGGTCTTTCCATTGGCTCTGCTGGCCAGAAGGTCTCCAAAGGGGATCACTGCAACCGTCCCGAATGGTCCAGTTGCCGAGAATTTTGATCCGACCCAAGGCAGCTGCAACGGTCGAAGTGTGAGAATTGATCCTAAGTAAGTCCCTTTTTCCAGTGCCGTTGTAACTCAACGGCCACTAAAGGAATGGTCATAATTCAAGGACTGCCTGGATCTCCCTCGATCTCCAAAGTGAGACGTCCAGACTCAAAGGGTGCCGGGGTTTTTTCCCCACTTCCATCCAAAGCGCAGGCATTCTCGAGATACGACCACTCACTTAATGGCCGTTCGAAATCCCAGCAGAGCCTCCGAAAAGCTACTCCCAAGCTGCTGTTTTACAGCTGCTGCTGCATGACACCAAGTCATTCGCGACTTACTGACCCAGGGGTGGCCAGCTCCCCCAGTGCCATCCCTCCAGGTGCCAGCGTTCCAGCCACCCTCCTTCCAGCCAATAACTCAGAGACAAACATCTTCTCGGTTCCTTTATTTGGATAGTAAACTGGCACATCTGTGGAATCCAGAATCTGAAAGTTTTCAGGCTTCCTTGCAATATTCAAAGCTACAAATGCATCCCCCACTTGGCCGTCATCACATCACATCACATGGCCCAGTCACCATCCGTCCTAAAGTAAGATCCTCATTTCATCCTGCGCCACACTCAGTGACCTTGGACTAACAAAAGAGCCTTGGTGGTGCAGGCTGTTAAATGCCTAGCACTTAATTCCAGCTGCCTGCAATTAGTGCAGGCTCGAATCCCACCAGGCTCAAGGTTGACTCAGCCTTCCATCCTCCCGTAGGTAAAGTGAGGAGCCAACATTGTTGGGGCAATAAGCTGACCTTGTAAAAATGCGCTTAGTAATAAGCAGGCACAACGGAAGGAAGCTATTGCTGGTTGGGTTGCTCCATAGATTGTAAGTCTCCTGAGTCTCCGAGAAGGGCGCATATAATATGTAATAAAAAAAAAGAATTTTATTTTGTCTACTTAGAGCTACTCAATTGAATCCACACACCCTCCCACTGTCTCAGGCCACGGGCAGCCTTGGGGCTCCGGGCCCTCTCACGCCCATCCCTCCTGGCGTTTCCTCCTGCAGGTCTCCAGGCCTTCTCCCCTTGGGGGAGGAAGGTGGTCAGGAAGGCTGCCATTTTCCTTGCTCCTCCCCAAGATGTTCTCCCCATTGATTGCCTGATCCAGCCAGTGCTCCTCTTTTCCAGCCTTTTCCGCCTGATCCCAAAACATCGATTTTCGCCCCGATTTTGGTTCCTGCCGCTCTTTTGATCCTTTTCCTGATCCGATAGGAGATAACGCTCTCAAATATTGGCCTCAAGCCTCCCTCCTGCTCCCCCACAATTCCAATTCTGTAGAACTCTAATGAGTCTTTGATTTCAGATTATCTTCTTTGTTTTTTCAAAAATAAACCTTGTTAAGGAATTGGGTCATAGGCGGATATTACAAAGTTAATAAGCATTTTCAGAGAAAAGTATGTAAGATTTAAATATATATATATCTATATATATATGGATGTGCTAATAACCTTTTAATGTACACACTGCTTCCAGACATCGGTTCTTGGGTGTTATGGCTGTGAAAGCAGAACCCATAAAATAAAAGACATAAAATAAGGGCTACTAATTTCCCATTACGATCCTTTGGCTATCAGAGCAACCCAACATTGTGGAGTGCCCAGCCACCAAAGGCTGCATGTCAGGCTGGCTTCTGTCAAGAGACGGGCTGCTTTGGAGGCTCAGCTGCCCTGGGAGGGGAATGGGCAGCTACCTCCTGACCCTTCTCGGTTCCCCTTCCCCATCATTGGTCACTGGTGAACTGGACCGGTTCTCACCAGCAGCTTTTTCAGCTACCGTTCTGCTCCCGCATCCAATAAGGGAGACTAGCTGCACTCTTTCTTGAGTTGGAAACAAGGCTGAGCACACAGATGCCCAGTGATGATGTAGCTGGTGGCTGAGGCAGCATCCGTGTAGATGAGGAGGTGTGAGGGTGGACGGATGGATATTGTTGGATGGATGACAGGCAGAGAGACCGATGGATGGGTTGTTGGTTGGATGGATATTGTTGGATGGATGGAGGAGGGAGGGAGGGATGGTAGACCCTTATTGGATGGATGGTTGGATGGGCACATGGATGGCAGGTAGAACATTATTGAATGGATGGATGGATGGATGGATGGATGGATGGATGGATGGATGGATGGTGGACCATTATCAGAGGGAGGGAGGGTTGGTAGACCATTATGAGACGGAGGAGGATGAGATTGAAGAGCAAGAGGGGGGAAGAGGAGGAACAGCCGAGTCCAGTGCTTGACATGCGGATGTGCAGAGGAGAGGAGAGCAATGGAAACCTATGAGCCAGTCCTTGGGACGGAAGAGCCACTGCTGCTAGTAAAGAACTCACCCAGGCTCTGGGCATCAAATGATGAATAGATGTGGCAAACAACTATTCATCTCCTGGATGGACGGACTTGTTCGCCTGTGGTGAGAGAGCAGCTGGGTCACTGGGTCAGAACAGGAGCTGGGTCAGAACAGGCGGCGTGGTGGAGCTGTCCCTTCTGAGAGGACCCAGAAGAACCTGATTTGGGTCATGCTTCTTCCAGCAGACAAATGGCAGCCCTGAAGTTTCTCAAAATTGTTCCACGTGGAGTCATTTGGGACCAAAGCGCCTTAAGAGCATCCTAACATCAGAGCAGTTTGACAGTGGAACCCCTGATGGGATCCACAGGTGGGCTCCCCTTCATTCTGGGCTGGATTAAATAGGTTTCCAGGGGTCGGATCCAGAAACCCACCTGGTCCCCATCCCCAGGGCAGATCCCCTGGGGTTGCTCTCTGTCCGGAGAGCCTGGGGCTTTCAAACAGGGCTGCCATGTTGGTTTATTAGAATCATTCATTTAAATCTCTGGTTTTTAAAAGAGGCCTTTCGTTAAATCTGCACCAGTGGGCGTTTTTGTGTTTGCTTCAGACTGTTAAATAATTTAAAGGCAAGTAGCTAAGAATGTACATAGTTGGGTTGCAGCAACGGCTTTCTGCTTCCAGCTCTCCTACGCCGGAGGAACGGCGTAGAGTTAATGAGTTGTGGAAACAGTCAGCCAAGTTCTCCTTCCTCCGTGAAGGACTTCCTGAAGCCCCCAAACCTCTGTGCAACGTGGGCAGGAAAGGGGTTGGGAATCCGTGGCCTGCCTCCGTGGCGCCTGGGGCCTGGCTGGGGTGCCCCACGGCTGAGCAGGTGCGTCTGTTCGGGAGTGCTTCACCTCCGTGAGCAAGTTTGGGGAGCCCTGTCCTTGGTTGGCCCATCACAAGAGGCAGTATTGGATAGGAGAGCCATTTTGGTGTAGTGGCTAAGGTGCTGGCCTAGAAATGGGAGACGAGTTGTTGTCCTGCCTTAGACATGAAGGCCAGGTGTGTGAGTTGGGCCAATCACAAGAGGACGGTGAGTTCTAGTTCTGTCTTAGGCATGAAAGCTGGCTGGGTGGCTTTGGGCCAATCACCAGGAAGCGGTGAGTTCTAGTCCTGCCTTAGGCAGGAAAGCCAGCTGGGTGGCTTGTGGGGAAAATAGGAGGAGGAAGAAGTATGAAGTGCGTTTGCCATCTTGGATCACTTAAAAAGTAAAACAAGTAGGATAAATATTTAAGAAGAGATTGGACAACTATCGGTTTGAAGTGGTGTAGGGTTGGACTAGAAGACCTCTAAGGTCCCTTCCAACTCTGTTATTCTGTTGTAAATACGTAGTGATAGGTAGGTAGGTAAGTAGGTAGGTAGAGGGATGGATGGACGGACAGACGGACAGACAGACAGACAGATGATGGATGGATGGATGGATGGATGGATGGATGGATGGATGGATAGATAGAGATTTATTTATTTATTCATTTGAACTTAGATGGGATGGATAATAGAGATATAGAGATAGACAGACAGACAAATAGGGCAGCCTCCTCCTCCTCCTCCTCCTCCTCCTCCTCCTCCTCACCCCCTCCTCCTTTTCTCTGCAAACCCCTCTTCCTTCTAGCACTGATGATGTTCCCTAGTAGGGTCATGAAACGTCTGCAAGAAAACCACCCAGCTCAGAGAGCACCAAGGACCCCACAGTCCTCCTCCTCCTCTTGCCAACCCTCCCTCCCTTCTAGCACTGATGATGTTCCCTAGTTTGGGTCATGAAACGTCTGCCAAAGACCCACCCAGCTCGGGGCCAAAAAGGAGCCTTCCCTTTCAGTCCTGAGCTACCCATATTCTCCTTCCCTGGTACCACAGAGGGTGCCCAAAACGCAAGGGCACCCCAGAGGGGCCTGTCTGGATGACCTCCTCTTCCCCCCCAGCCCTGCCCTCCTTCTGCCAGGCCTGCACACAGGAAGGAAGGAAGGGGCTGCTCACTCACCCTCCCCCTCCTCCCTTCTTCTCCTGCAGACTTAGCCGGCCTGTTTTGCCTGGCGCACCACCGTTTTAATTATTTCATTACTGGCCGTTATCTTCTCTTGCAGCCCCAGTGCGGGTTGGCAAGCTTGCCTGGGCTTTGTGTCACTTGCTGATCTTGTTTGTGCAGACCGGAGATTGTTTACCTGGTGCGGCTTCTGCAGCCCGGAAGAGGCCGACTCGGGTTCCACGGCTGGGTTGCCGCAGCTGGAAAGAGAGCGGCCCACCGAATTCATCCAGGCAAAGCTGGGACTCTCAGGAGGGAGGGGCTTTCTCACGTCCTCCGGGGGCTGGCATTGGATTAGTGGCACCTAGACGGCCTGCTGGGAATCCTAGAATCCTAGGCCCGCAGGGGACCTTGAGGGTCTTCTAGTCCAACCCCATGAAAAGGGGACTTCATAGCATCTGGGACCAGCGGTTGTCCAATCTTTTCTTGAAAACTTCCAGTCATGGAGCACCTAAGGCGGGACTAGAACTCACCGTCTCCTGGTGATTGGCCCAAAGTCACCCAGCTGGCTTTCATGCCTAAGGCAGGACTAGAACTCACCGTCTCCTGGTGATTGGCCCAAAGTCACCCAGCTGGCTTTCATGCCTAAGGCAGGACTAGAACTCACAATCTCCTGGTGATTGGCCCAAAGCCACCCAGCTGGCTTTCATGCCTAAGGGGGGACTAGAACTCCCAGTCTCCTGGTGATTGGCCCAAAGTCACCCAGCCGGCTTTCATGCCTAAGGCGGGACTAGAACTCACCGTCTCCTGGTGATTGGCCCAAAGTCACCCAGCTGGCTTTCATGCCTAAGGCAGGACTAGAACTCCCAGTCTCCTGGTGATTGGCCCAAAGTCACCCAGCTGGCTTTCATGCCTAAGGCAGGACTAGAACTCACAATCTCCTGGTGATTGGCCCAAAGCCACCCAGCTGGCTTTCATGTTTAAGGCGGGACTAGAACTCCCAGTCTCCTGGTGATTGGCCCAAAGTCACCCAGTCTTTCATGCCTAAGGCGGGACTAGAACTCACCGTCTCCTGGTGATTGGCCCAAAGCCACCCAGCTGTCTTTCAAAGAATTCTAAGCCTGGAAAGGACCTTGGAGGTCTTCTAGTCCAACCCCATGCAAAAGGCAGGAAACCTTATACCATCCTGGACAAATGGCTGCCCATTTTATTTTCTTGGAGCAGCAGAGACCAGTTCTATGAAATTTAGGGGCACCAAACTTCCTTCAGCAATTGGGGAGGTTGGGGGGGGGCACCATTCCCAGATTTCTCGGGGCTTTCATTGACCAGTAAGCATAATTTTCCCCTACAGGCTCCTCTGCCTGACCTAATTTCCACTAGGAAAGGAGTGCAGGATGCGAAGTGAACCACATAGGTACTCAGAAGGTCTGGGGTCCATTCTGTAATGTGTATGAGAAGATCGCTGGAGGAGGAAGAGATGACAACCGATAATCAGAGTTGGAAGGGACCTTGTAGGTCATCTAGTCCAACCCCCCGCCCAAGCAGGAGACCCTACACCATTTCTGACAGAGGGCAGTCCAATCTCTTCTTGAAAGCCTCCAGGGATGAAGCTCCCACAACTTCTGAAGGCAACTTCTGTCCCATGGGTTGATTGTTCTCACTGTCAGAAAGTTTCTCCTTATTTCCAGGTTGAATCTCTCCTTGTTCAGTTTCCATCCATTATTCCTTGTCTGGCCTTCAGGGGCTTTAGAACAGAAGTCCCCAACCTTAGCAACTTTAAAGACTCCAACTCTGGGAGCTGAAGTCCACAAGTCTTAAAGTTGACAAGATTGGAGACCCCTGCTTTAGAAAATAGCAGATGCTTTAGGAAATAAGAAAATGCAGGAAGACTGTAAGGCCCTTGGTGCTCTCTGAACTTGGTGGTTTTCTTGCATGACCCAACTAGGGAACATCATCAGTGCTGGAAGGGAGTGGAGTTTGTGGGGAGGAGGAAGGAGACTGGGGATTCTTGGTGCTGTTTGAACTTGGTGGTTTCCTTGCAGACGTTTCATGACCCAACTAGGGAACCTCATCAGTGCTGGAAGGGGCTTGTAGCTACAGATAATGTGGGTTGAAAAAGTGACCGGGCCTCACTTCCTCTCAGAGGTGGGAAAACGGAAGAGCGTGAAACTCAAGCACGATCCCAGAGTTTTCTTTCGCAGGAACCGAACTTGCTGCGAACGGCGTAAGTCCAACGTGCCCCATGTACTTGACCCAGGGGGTTGGCAGAGTCCCTGTGCCACCTGGGACCCCCTCCCTGCACTGCCCCTTGATGCCAGCTGCGTCGCTTGACGATCCAACCCCCCCCCCAGGTTTGGAAACGAGCCCCCTCCAAGCCAAGTGGGTCCGTGCAGTTGTGCTCGGTGGATAAATATTTGCCAGGCGGGAGGCTAAAAGCGATTAAGTCGACTTTGATCTCGCCTGCCAGTCTCTGCCAGCTGTTTAAACACGCTGCGCACTTCGTACATGCGCCTTCCAGCGGGCGCCTGTTTACGCAGAGCAGAAACTGTCTCTACTCTGGCGGTGCCTTGTCACAGTTGCAAGAGGCCTCCTGCCTCGTTGGGGAGGGTGGAGAAGGGAGCCTGGCACTTGCTGGCACTATTTCAGGGCTGTTCTCCTGACTTCCATGCCTCGTGGGGTTGTGCCCCGGTTGATAATTCGGAGGAGGGTCCTGGCCTGCTTCTGCTCTGCAGCCCCTGTCCACAAGTCAGCCTGTGAAAATGAGACTTTGCATATTTATTAATTATCAAATTGGGGCGCCACAAGGTTCCGTCTTAGGCCCAGGACTCTTCAATATCTTCATGAATGACTTAGATGAGGGAATAAAAGGGGAACTTACCAAATTTGCAGATGATTACTAAAGTGGCAAAAATAGCTAACCACCCCAGAAGATAGGCTGAAGATCCAGGTGGATCTTGACAGACTAGAACCCTGAGCCATATGTAACAAAATGAAATTCAGTGTAGAGAAAAGTAAAGTCCTACACTTAGGCAAGAAAAACCCAAAGGACACATATAGACTGGCAGGAAACCAGGCAGGAACTGGGAGAGGGATCTTGGAGTCTTAGTGGACAACCAGCTAAATAGGAGCCAGCCGCAGCAGCAGCAGCCAAAAAAGCCAATGCAATCCTAAGTTGTATTAACAGAGGGATACAATCAAGATCAAGGGAGGTACTAATACCACTCTATAAGTAAGGCCACACCTAGGATACTGCATCCAATTTTGTTCACCACATTATAAAAAAGAGGTTGAGACTCTAGAAAAAGTTCAGAGAAGAGCAACCAGGATGATGAAGGGCCTGGAGACTAAAACATGATGAACCGTTGCAGGAGCTGGGCCTGGCTAGTCTAGGGAAGAGAAGGACCAGGGGAGACAGGAGATATTCCAATACTTGAGGGGCTGCCCCAGAGAGGAGGAGGGGTCAAGCTATTTCTAAAGCCCAAGGCCAGAGAAGGAATAATGGTGGAAACTGAAGGAGAGATTCAACCTGGAAATAAGGAGGAATTTTCTGACAGTGAGAACCATCAACCGATGGAACAGAAGTTGCCTTCGAGGTTGTGGGAGCTTCATCACTTGAGACTTTCAAGAAGAGGCTGGACTGCCATCTGTCAAAAATGGTGTATGGTCTCCTGCTTGGGCAGGGGGTTGGACTAGATGACCTACAAGCTCCCTTCCAACTCTATTATCTGTTATCTGTACCACTCATCTTGCTATTTGGGGTGATTCTAGGCGGGTGACTTTCAGTGCTGCAGGCATGAATCAGAGATAGGAAAGGGTGCCAAGGCAGATGCAACAATATCAGCCAGTGCAAATGTTTATTTCCGATTTGTTTGTTGGAATTTATTTGCCGCCCATCTCGTAGAAAGCAAAATGCTTATTCTGTTGGAGGGCAACTGGCCAGGGGAGGAGCAGAGGGAGGAATTAGCCTGGGATCCTTGTGTAGCCACAAAGGGGGAAGCCGCTTGAGATGCCATTGGCCCTTCCTTAGTCTGGCCCAGGTACAACCTGCCCTTCTGGGAGGATTCTTGTATTATAGGCA
>CM019150.1:2288967-2408664 GCA_009733165.1 Naja naja
AGGAAGAAGAAGAAGAAGAAGAAGAAGAAGAAGAAGAAGAAGAAGAAGAAGAAGAAGAAGAAGAAGAAGAAGAAGAAGAAAAGGGGGAGGAGAAGGAACAAGAGGAAGAGGAGGAGGTGGGAAAGAAGAAAAGGAGGAGGGGAAGAAGAAAGAAGAAGAAGAGGAGGAGAAAAAGGAGAAGGAAAAGGAGAAGTGGAGTAGGAGGAAGAGGAAGAAGAAGAGGAGGAGGAAGGAGGAGAAGGAGGAGAGGAGGGAGAAGGAGAAGAAAAAGAAGAGGAGGAGGAAGGAGGAGAAGGAGGAGGAGAAGAGGAGGGAGAAGGAGAAGAAAAAGAAGAAGAGGAGGGAGAAGAAGAGGAGGAGGAGGAGGAGCCAGGAGAGCCAAGGCAGCCCAGGCTCTTCCACTTGACTTATGTACTTTGGTTGCCATAGTCGCCCAACTCCACTGAGGGACTTCTGGGGGGCTTCTAAAATTATAAAACTATTTTAAAAAGTTGGAAACAATAACGCCTGCAAAGTAAATAATCCCCAAGCTACAACCGCAATGGAGTCCCAAAATTTCTGTTGCTAAGCAAGCATTTGTTCAGTGGATTTTGCTCCCTTTGACAACCTTTCTCGCTACCTTTGTTAAGTGCCTTGGGTGGCTCAGGCTGTTAATTGCCTGCACTTAAGTTCCAGCTGCCTACAATTATTGCAGGCTCGAATCCCACCAGGCTCAAGGTTGACTCAGCCTTCCATCCTCTCGGGGTAGGTAAACTGAGGACCCAAGATTGTTGGGGGCAATAAGCTGACTTTGTAAAAATGCTGCTTAGTAATAAGCAGGCATATACAATGGAATGAAGGCTATTGCTGAGCACACTGGGTTGCATCCCAAAATTGTAAGCCTGAGTCTCCGGAGAAGGGCGGCATATAAATGTAATTAAAAAAAAAAGTGAATGGCTATGCTTGTTCTGATGATAACACAGCTCTTCAGTAAATCTAGACTCCCCATTGGCTTTGCTGGTCAGAAGGTCGCAAAAGGGGACCATGTGACCCGGGGCACAGCAACGGTCATAAGTGCAAACCAGTTGTCAAGTGTCTGAATTTTGATTCGGGCAATCCGGCTGCTTGTCTCGAAGATGCTTTTTTTCCCAAAAGGCGACTGGACTTCCTTGAGGGTTTTCCTTCAGAATGTGTTGCTTCTCCTCCAGGAAGCTTCTGACTTGGAAGTTCTCGGTTGAGAAGCGAAACGTTTTCAAGGGGGACCAAACCCCCCAAGAAAGTCCAGTTGCCTTTTGGAAAAAGCATCTTTTGGGGCAAGCCGCCAGGTTCATCCCAGAATGGGAGACAAGATCTTTTGGATCGTGCTTGATCCCTTTTGCTTCTCTGTCCATAGATTCATGGAATCCGAGCTGGACCTCAATGACATCATTCAAGAGATGCATGTGGTTGCCACCATGCCGGACCTCTACCATCTCCTGGTGGAACTCAACGCCGTGCATTCGCTCCTTGGGCTGCTGGGCCACGACAACACCGATATCCTTCTTGAGAGGGAGGGCAGGGAGGGGATCAGTCTCACTTGGTTTGTGTGGGTCTCTCGCGCTCGCTCGGGGCCGGGCAGCCAGAAGGATGTCTGGGGCGGGATGGGGGTGTTGACTGGCTGTCTCAGGGGGCTCTGGAGGTTCATCTTGGGAGAAATGGGGGCCTGCAGCACCGCCAGGGAGATGCACAGGTGGCCGGATGGGGAATGTAAAAGCAGTGCTGCTGGTGGGCGCTTTGGGTGGGAGGCGAGGGAGGCTGGCTGAGAGACCCAGCCCCTCCCATCTGTTAGCCCACTTTGGAAGGTTTGGCCCCCGTCAGTAAATTAGAACTGAATCTTTTGTCAGTCTGTCTCTATAGCTACCTACCTACCTACATCTCTGCCTGCCTGTCTGTCTGTCTATATATTGTTATCTATAGTATCTATCTTTATAGTCTCTACCTACCTACCTGCCTATCATCCATCCATCCATCCCTCCATCCATCTATCTATTGTTATCTATAGTATCCATCTTTATAGTCTCTATCTATCTACCTATCATCCATCCATTATCTACCTACCTACCTACCATCTATCTATCTATAGTCTCTACCTACCTACCTATCATCCATCCATCCATCCATCCATCTTATCTATCTCTATAGTATCTATCTTTATTGTCTATCTACCTACCTTCCTACCATCCATCTATCTATAATCTACCTACCATCTATTTATCTTTATAGTCCCTACCTACCTACCTACCTATCTATATCTCTATAGTATATCTATCTTAATATTTATCTATCTATCTATATCAATAGTCTCTACCTACCTATTTACCTATCTTTCTACATCTACCTACCTGTGTCTGTGACTGTGTCTATAGATAGACTGTCTGTATATCTATCTGTGTCTGTCCTGTCTGTCTGTCTGTCTACCTCTATCTATCTATCTATCTATCTATCAATCATCTATCTATCTACCTATCTACCTACCTACCTACCTACCTACCTATCTTTAAGTCCACCAGTCTTAAAGATGCCAAGGTTAGACCACCCTTACCCTATACCCATGATGACGAACCTATGGCACGTGTGCCATAAGTGGCATGCGGAGCCATGCCTCCGAGAACGCCAGCCGTCCCGCATTGCTCTTCTGCGTTCTGGCATGCACATGTGTGCCGGCCAACTGTTCTTCTGGCTTCTGGTGCTCCCCTGTGTGCGCATGTGCACTCCAGTTTTGGCACTTGGTGTCAAAAAGGTTGGCCCACACTGCCCTATATACCATTCCGGGCAAATGGCCCTCCAGTCTCTTCTTAAAAACTCCCCGTGTTGGAGCACCCACAAATTCTGGTGGCAAGTCGTTCCACTGGTTTATTGTTCTCACCGTCAGGAAATGTCTCCTTAGTTCTAAGTTAGTTCGGCAAATGTGATGGAATGTGATAAAGGATGAATGGGGAACAGCATGCCGGGCTGGGGAATTCTGGGAATCGGAGTCCACAAGTCATAAAAGGCCCATGGTTCCCCACCCTTGCTTTAGGGTGAAGAAGAGCCATGGTGGTGCAGGATGTTAAACACCTAGCACTTAGCTCCAGCTGCCTGCAATTAGTGCAGGCTCGAATCCCACCAGGCTCAAGGTTGACTCAGCCTTCCATCCTCTCGGGGTAGGTAAAGTGAGGACCCAAGATTGTTGGGGGCAATAAGCTGACTTTGTAAAAATGCCGCTTGGTAATAAGCAGGCATATACAATGGAAGGAAGGCTATTGCTGAGCACATTGGGTTGTGCTCCAAAGATTGTAAGCCACCCTGAGTCTCTGGAGAAGGGCGGGATATAAATGTGAATTAAAAAAAAGAAAAAGACCCCAAAGAAGGGTCGGGGTGTGGGGTTGTGGTCTTCCACATCTCCATTTGTTTATATCAAGGGTCCTCAAACATGGCGACTTTAAGACTTGTGGACTCCCAACTCTCAGAATTCCCCAGCCAGCTAAGCTGGCTGGGGAATTCTGGGAGTTGAAGTCCACAAGTCTTAAAGTCGCCAAGTTTGCAGATCCCTGCCCAAGAGGGTTATTAGGGCAGCCTCTATCTGCCATGTTTGAAGGCAGCTGGGAGTTCTTTCTGCCTGTTATCTTGAAGTGACCTGGAGCTGCAGAGGAAAAAAAAATTGAAAAGGCTTTGTGAAAATTGCCTGCAAGGCGGCCGTGCACATTTAAACAAATCTACCAGACGCCACCCGTCTGATGTCTGCCGGTTGCCTTTCCTAGTGACTGATAAGTAACAGTTGAAAACCTCTGTTTAGAAATGTTATCTTGGCCAGGAAGGAAGACAGGCTAGATGAGAAGGCACAAAAAAACCCCCACACACACCAGATTTAACAACAAGGTCTCAAGTGTTCTTTGAGAACAACAACAAAAAAGGATATTTTTTTTCCCGGTTTGGCTTCCTTGAAGATGCTGCATGATGTTTCTCCCAACAGCAATTGGACTTTGTTGAATTTTTTTTTTTGAAGACGTTTCATTGCTCATTCAAGAAGCTTTTTCCATCTTCTTTTTAACATCTTCAAGAAAAAAAAATCAATGAAGTCCACTGGGACAAAAGCCTCTTTGGGACAACCATGACCTGGATGACAGAGAATTTCCACAGATATAGTACACAGCAGTTGCTTTTGGCACGCTGAGCAGTGCATGCTAACTTATGTTTGTGAAAATAGGAATAGGATATAATAAGGGATAGAAGGGAATAAGAATAGAATAGAGTAGAACAGAACAGAATAGAATAAAATGCAGGATAGATAGGATACAATAGAATATTAGAAGAAAATAGAAATAGAAAAATAGAATAGAATAGAACAGAACAGAACAGAATGCAGGATAGAATGCAGGATAGGATAGGATACAATCGGGTGGGATTCAAATTTTTTAACAACCGGTTCTGTGGCGTGGCTTAGTTGGTGGGCGTGGCTTGGTGGTCATGTGACTGGGTGGACATGGCTTGGTGGTCATGTTGTTGGCTGGGCGTGGCCAACTCAAACTCACATCGAGGCACGCATCTCCTCGCCTGGCCTCTCATGACTGTGGGGATGCTGCAACAGTCGTAAGTGTGAAAAATGGTCATAAGTCACTTTTTTCAGTGCCATTGTAACTTTGAGTGGTCACTCCACACAAGCAAAGTACCAGCAAAGGAGGGGAAAAGAAGAGACAGGAAGTCTAGTCCTGCCAAGAATGTAATAAGGGTTAACGGAGAGGCAGCTTCTGTAAGCAACACCAGAATGTTTCCTTCCTGCCTTCTTTACAGGATTAGTCCAGTAATTTCTTCTAACAACCGGTTCTCCGAACTGCTTAGAATGTTAACAACCGGTTCTAGAAAATAGGTGCGAACTGGTAGAATCCCACCCCTGGATACAATACAATATTAGAATAAAATAGAAATAGAAAAATAGAATAGGGTAGAGTAGAGTAGAATAGAATAGAACAGAACAGAACAGAACAACAGAATGCAGGATAGAATGCAGGATAGAGTGCAGGATAGGATAAGATACAATAGAATATTAGAATAAAATAGAAATAGAATATAATAGGAATAAGAATAGAATAAAATAGAATAGAATATTAGAATAAAATAGAAGTAGAATGTTAGAATAGAATAAGAATAAGAATAGAATATTAGAGTAAAATAGAATATTAGAATAGAATAGGAATAGAATATTAGAATAGAAATAGATTATTAAGAATAGAAATAGGAATTGGAATGGAATAGAATGGAATGGATTAGAATTAGAATAGAATAAGAATAGTATAGTATAGTACAGCATAGAATAGAATATTAGAATAGAACAGAACAAGTCATAGAACATTTTGTATACACGTTTTATAGTTGACAATAGCTTTATTGTCACTTTGAATGTACACTAATTAGCATACATTAAAATGAAATTTCGGTGCATACAGCTCATTGTAGGAGCAACTGGCCACCAAATGTAGGTTAGTGTGCTCCATTGTGTTCCCCATAGCTCCCTGCGGTTGTGAAAGTTGGACCTTAAAAAAAGGCAGGGCAGGAGGAAAATGGGTTCGTTTGAGCCGTGGTGCTGGAGAAGGCGCCTGCGTGTTCCTTGGACAGCAAAAGGGGCTAACAAGCACTGGAGCGCATCATGCCAGACCTGTCCCTGGAAGGCAAAACCGCAGAACTGCACCTCACTTCCTTTGGCCAGGTCTTGTGGGGGGGAATTCACCGGACGAAGCAATTACATTAGGAAGCGTTTGCGGTCAAAGGAAACCAGGCCACCAAAGGACACGGTGGCTGGGAACCATTGAAAGCGGACACCGGCCAGAGCAGAGAAGAAGTCGTTCAGGATGGGAGGATATGGAGAGGCCCCCCTGGCCCATGAAATCACCAAGAGTCAGCCACGTCTAAATGGAGAACATCCATCCGCATCAAGCTGAAACTGCCCAACTGGGCCCCCAGTTCAGAGAGAGGGGGGGAGGGGGCTTTCGTGGCTGCTTTTGCTGGTTTGGGCTTCCAATTATGGAATGCCTTTTTCTGCAAATCCCCCCTCCTCCTTCAGTTTAAAAAAACAACAGCAGCAGCAGACCAGAAGAAAATGGAAATATTTCCTCTGCGTAAGCAGCTCTGTGGCCTTGAAAGTTCCTTCTCCCTCTCCCCCCCGCCCCAAGGTTTTTCTGAAGGCTTCAGTAGCCTCAGTGCTGTGTCATTTGTTAAAAGGTTGACTTGGATGGGCTGGTCACGCAGAGGGACATGAATGATGGAGGTCTTGCTAGTGGCAGCCTTGAAGGAGAGAAAATATGACTGGTTCTGTCCCCGTCAGCCATGAGAAACGGTGATGAATCTGGGATGACAATGACCATTGGCCAGAGTACCGCTTTATAAGGCCTTGGTAAGGCCACACGTGGAATCCTGCATCCAGTTTTGGTTACCATGATACAAAAAAGATGTTGAGACTCTAGAAAGAGTGCAGAGAAGAGCAACCAGGATGATGAGGGCAGGGATCGCCAACCTTTTGGACATCAAGGACCACCAAACTCATTTTAAATCCCGCGGACCAGAGACCCTGGGAAAATCCCCAAAAAAGTCTGCAGGAAATTCCCCACCCGCTTTCCCTACCGACGATTGTTCTTTATTTGGGATTGCAGGATACCGTCTCCAGCTCCATTCTCGGGAGACTTGGATTCATGCAAGGAAAGCAGCAGAAGCAAGCTCAGAAATGAGTCTTTGCCAGCGCAGCCTCTTGGAGCAGGAGGCCTTGCAGGGTCCCAAAGACTCATTTCTGGTGGAGTTTGGGGGAGAGAAAGGAAGACTTTGGCTGCTTTACTTGCGTGCAGCCAAAAGCAGAAGAAGAAAGGAGCAGCCCAGTGGCCAGGCCAGGCGCATGGGGCGCATGGGGCAAGTTTCCCCCCTCCGTCCTTTCCCCCCTCCCTTCACTACCTCGTGTTGTCTGCAGTGCAAGCGACGCAAGCCTTGTGTTCCCGTGCAGCCTGGATTAATTGCTTTGGGGGGGACATTTTTCTGTGGATCACCAAAATTTTCTCGTGGACCACGAGTGATCCCCAGCTCACCACTGGATTAGGGGCCTGGAGGCTGAAACATACAAAGAACAGTTGCAGGAATTGGATATATAGTCTACTGAAATATTTAGGGATGATATGATACCACTCTTCCAATATTTGGGGGGCTGCCGCAGAGAAGAGGAGGGCGGTCAATCTATTTCCCAGAGCAACAAAAGACGGGACGAGAAGCAATGGATGGAAACTAATGAAGGAGAGAAACTACCTGGAACTATGGAGAAATTTCCTGAAAGTGAGACCTACTAACCAGTGGAACTGCTTCCCTCCAGAAGTTGTGGATGCTCCAACAGTGGAGGCTTTCAAGAAGAGACTGGAGAGCCATTTGTCTGAAATGGTGTAGGGGCTCCTGAGGAGGAGGCTGGGCTAGAAGACCTCCAGGGTCCCTTCCAGCTATATTCTACGTGGCAGGAATTGGATATGTCTAGTTTAATGCAGAGAAGGGCTAGGGGGAGACATGAGAGCAGTCTCCCACTCTTTGAAGGGCTCCCACAGAAGAAGAAGGAATCAACCTATTCTCCAAAACACCAAAAGGCAAGACGAGAAGCAGCGGATGGAAACTGGCCAAGGAGAGATCCAACCTAGAACCAAAGAGACATTTCCGGACACCGAGAACAATCAGTGGAACAACTGGCATTCAAAAGTTGTGGGTGCTCCATCAGCAGGAGGCTTTCAAGAAGAGACTGGGCAGCCATTTGTCTGGAATGGTATAAGGTCTTCTGCTTGGCCAGGGGGCTGGACTAGAAGACCTCCAAGGTCCCTTCCAACACTGTTATTTTGTGGCCCCCTCCTGCTTTTCGTGGTGGGCTCATCCTGCATCAAAGTGGAACCTGGGCCTGGCCTTGCAGTCCTGGGAGAAGGAGCCCTGGCAGGCAGCTGGCAGGATATTAGGAGGCCAAACCTGAAGCCCTGGCAGAATCCTCTTGCGCAAAACTCCCCCCTCCGAAATGGCGTGCAGGAGGGGCAGCCATGACGCCTCCTTCCATCGGGAGGCCTCCTTCCATCGGGAGCTGCAGGGGGCTCAGAGAAGGAGAAGGCCTGAAGGACATGCAAAGCAGCCCCTGTTTGATTAGCGTCGATGCCCTGAGAGCACTCAGTGGGTGAAATCTCCATAAATAAAGCTAGTGGGCTGGCAGGCTCTTCTGGGGAAGGTGAGCCCAGATGCAAGCAGAAGATAATAGTGTCAATTAGCTGAGGCTGAGAACTCGAGCACATCCACCAGCATCTCTCTTGCTGACACAGCTGGGGAGGAGAGGGGTGGAGTTAGACTGCTCTACCCAGTAAGGAGCACACGAGGCCACCACTTTCCAATATCTAAGGGCCTGGATGGAAACCAATGAAGGGGAGAACCAACCTAGAAATGAGGAGAACATTCCTGATAGTGAGGACAATTAACCAGTGGAACAGCCTGCCACCAGAAGCTGTGGGTGCTCCAACATTGGAGGCTTTTAAGAAGAGACCGAACGGCCACTTGCCTGAAATGGTAGATGGTCTCCTGCTTGAGCAGGGGGCTGGACTAGAAGACCTCCAAGGTCCCTTCCAACTCCGTTGTGTTATTCTGTGTCAGGACTAGAGGTGACAGGATGGCATCTTCCAATATCATAGAGAACAGGAGGTTCCCCTATTCTCCAAAGCAGCTGAGGGCAAATCAAGAAGCAACGGATGGAAACTTATCAAGGAGAGATCCATCCAAGAACTAAGGAGAAATTTCTTGAGAGCGAGAACAATGACTTGCCTCCAGAAGTTACGGGTGCCCCATCACTGGAGGTTTTCAAGACGAGATTGGAAAGCCATTTCATTTTCATTTTAATGCATTCCACAATTAGTGCACATTTAAAGTGATGATAAGTTACTGTTCTACATTTCTCCAGAATGGCATAGAGCAGAAGGTTGGACTAGAAGACCTTCAAGGCCCCTTCCAGCCCTGTTATTCTCCCTGTGCCTGGTTGCTTGTTGGTAGCCAAGGATCCAATCACCGGGACCAAGAGGTCCATTGGCAGCCAAGCCTGGACCGGAAGCTGAGATGACAAGCGACGCACCAGCCCTTCCCTTATCCTAGCTTACTTTTCCAAGCTGAGCGGAGAGCAGAATTTCCTGCTTGATCTCAAACCTGCCGAGGAATTTATTCTGTTCCTCCCTAGGGCTACAGTTTGAAACACCAAGGATAAATGGTGAGCGAACGATTGCTATTCAGAGGGGGGGTGGAAGCGAAACACCTTGCATGTCTCACCATTGGCATATCAATTTACAGGACATGCTCTTAAGAGTTTTGACATATAGCATCACGCTTCCCCGAGGACATGTCTCTCTCCCTGGAGTCTTGAACCCACCGTTTTTATCTTTAAATCACTCTCCGAAGAGAGAGAGAGAGATCCCCTTCGTTTTCTCTTTGTTGCTAAAATTCACCTCTATCACTACGTACAGCAGGCAAGAAAGACTATCAAAAGATCAGGAAGCGAATTCAGCTGAGCAGCCGGTTCGCACAAGCCCATCAGCGAGGCTTTTTGATATCAAAGCTTGCCAGACAGGAGCTTGGCAGGTCTTCTGAACCAGGACACGAGGAAGAACAAACTGGGGTTGTTGATGTCCCCCGGGGTGGTCTGACGTGACTGAGAGCGTCTCTCGCTCTTTTCATTCACTTCCAGTTTGTTCGTTTTTCTCATTCGGCAGCTATTTGGGAGCAGATCATCCGAATTAAGTGACTTTTCTGCCCAGTGGTAAAATAATACTGCATCAAGCACGTTTAACAAAATATCTTTTTTTGAAATAGGATGTATGGGTCGAGGGACACTGCTCAGCTTAACAACAGATCATTTAGTGACTGCTCAAAGTTAACAACAGCACTGCAAAATGTGACCTAGGAGGACCATTCTTCATACTTACGACCATTGCAGCAATTGTGGATGCTCCCAACACTGGAGGTTTTGAAGAAGAGACTGGACAGTCACTTGTCTGAGATGGTTTAGGTGTCAACTCATAAAATATTTCTCTGGTCTTTTTAGAGTTGCCAGCAGAAAGGGAGTGGGGAGCAGTGCAGCAGCTTGCAAAACCAAAAGTGCATTCCACAGATGTTTTCAAAGATAGTAACTAAGTGACTGAAGTTTCTGCCGTGCAAAATTCTAACTGGAGAGCATGATTGAGGACTCTGGGCTATGGATGTGTCCCAGTGGAGAATAGGAATTACGGTACACCCAGAGGGTGGGGGGAAACCAGGGTCAAGGGTGACAATGAATGATGTGCCTCAGTCGGCCACACCCAGGTAATGCTGGACATGTTAACTCACAATAAATCCTTTTTGGAAGTTTTGGAAGTTTGGCTCGAGGCTCATGATTTAATTGGGGGTAACTGCCGTGATCCTGACAGCTAGCCAACTCTGAGACACATCATTCATTGTCACCCTTGACATGAATCCTGCTGGAATCCTGACAATAGGTTCTCCTGCATGAGCAGGGGTTGGACTAGACCAAGGGCCTTCAAACTTGGCAAGTTTAAGACTTGAGGGCTTCAACTCCCAGAATTCTTGAGCTAGCCTGATGAGGGGGAATTCTGGGAGTCCACAAGTCTTAAAGCTGTCAAGTTTGAAGACCCCTGGACTAGAAGATCCTTCCAAGCCCAAAGTTCCTTCCAAGCCCTGTTATTTGGTGTCCTGGATGCCAGGCAGAGGATGGAGAAGAACATCACCTGTGGAACGCAGGTTTCTTCGGTGCATCTCAAAGGGGCCCTCAGAAGAGCTGTGATGTAGGACATTTCAGAATCTGGGCGCCCCAGGAAGGGTCAAAACTGACCGAAGAGGACCCCATGAGTCTCTGATGAGCAAGACGGGGCTGCGGTTGGGGGAACGGCCTCTGAGGTTAATGAGTAGAAATAGGGCACTGCACTCTTAAGTGCATCACATATAGGGGTCCAGCTTTCTTTGTTAATTGGTTGCAGCTTTATTAAGAGTCTGTCTCTTCTCCAGTTAGCAGCATCAAGGTGGCTTTTGCAGCCCTGGAGTTTTGCATGGATGCTGTTTATGGCGGGTTTGTCACAGCTTCGACAATTCCTTCCTAGTTTTTTTCCCCAAGAGACAACTGGACTTTCCAAGAAGTTTCTTCAGCTCTGGCTGGATGGTGGGGAAGACTGGATGGTGGATGGTCAGAGCTGAAGAAGCTTCTTGGATGAGAAGTGAAATGTCTTCAAAGAAAAACCAGAAAGTCCAGTTACTTCTTGAAAAAGCACCTTTGGGACAACCAGGACTGGAGGACGGAGAATCTCCATAGATACCTCCTAGTGAGAGAGCAGGCAACTAGGAAATGGGAACTGTGGCCCTAAACCAGGGGTCTCCAACCTTGTCAGCTTTAAGACTTGGGGACTTAAGTCTTGTGTCCAACCTCCAGTGGGAATCTTGATCCTTGACCCTAGACCAGAACAGTTCAACTTTTCAATTTGAAGGCTTGTAGACTTCAATTCCCAGAATTCCATGCTGGCTGGGGAATGCTGGGAGTTGAAGTCCCTAAGCCTTAAAAGTTGACAAGGTGGGACACCCCTAGCCAATTTTGCAGAAGGCTTATAACTATTAGATAATTATTGTTCTTGTCAAACGGAGTGGGGCTCTCGTTGACGCTGCATATTCCTGAGAATTACTGTCTCTGAAAAGGGGAGGGGGAAGGAATTGCCCCCCTCCCCAGATGTTGAACAGTTTTGAAAAGCTTCCTGTGGCCCCATATCCCTGGACATTGGCCTGGCTTGTAATGGAGTCACCGAAACCAGCCTCAGAAGATGGAGGCCTAGAGGTTGACTTTCATTGATTGATTGGGAAATTGTGTTGATAAGGCCACCGGTTTTAGGTGGCCCACAATGATCCAAGCAGAATAGGAAAAAGGGTACAGAATGGATCCCCTGGAGGGATCAGCTCTCACCAACCTTCGGCGCACACCCGTCCCCCTTTCAGAGTGTTAGCAGCGTGACTGCTATTATGAACAACCTAGGAGCAAAACACAGCACACAGAGACAGACATTTAACAGTGGTTTATATACAATACAGTTATATACAGACATATATGTGGTAGGCAAAATAACTTACAAGTAAGCAAACTTCTTAACTCTAACATGGAGAACTCTGGTATTGCAATGAATACACAAGGAGAGAAGATGTGCCCTCTGATGTCTGCCTTTATATAAACGCCTCTTAAAGGGATAGAACCCATCCCCAGTCTTAAAGGGAAATATCCATGTTATGCTGAGTCATTCTTATTGCATCAACCTATATTTCAACAGCTTCACTGCTGGTTGGCTCTTAAATCCCAAGACCTTAACACCACCCTGACCCCCAGGAGCCTGGTGGAGGGAGAGTCGTGTCTTCAGGTCCCTGGGAGAAGGCCCTTCCCCGTCAGAAGTGGGTGGTAGCTTGCATTCTTTCAAGAATTGCTCAATTGGTTTGGAAGGCCCAACCGTTATTTTTGGAAGGTCATTGATCCGCGCAGATGTTTTGGGGTGTCCTTTTGGAGGCCCCCTGCTCCCCTAGTTGCTGGGAAGGAGGTTCTGCTGGTTTGCCTTAACCCGTAACCCTACATGTCGCCATCGCGGTGGTGGACCTTCTGCAGGAGCTCACAGACATCGACACCCTGCACGAGAGTGAGGAAGGGGCAGGTGTCCTCATAGACGCCTTGGTAAGTAGCACCTGGTGGCATCTCGGGCTGGGCTGGGGGTCGAAGCCAAGGAAGATTCTTTGCGGAGGCCCAGCATCTCTTGGGAAGGAGTCCTGAGCCCTCTGGACGAGCGCTCCCGACACTGACGGTGTTCCCTGGTCCGGTAATGAAACTTCTGCAAGAAGACAGCCCAGTTCAGAGATCACCAGGGAGCCCATAGTTGTTGTCGTCCTCCTCCTCCTCCCCCCCGCTTTTAGCACTGATGATGTTCCCTAGTTGGGTCATGAAATGTCTGCAAGAAAACCACCAAGCCCAGAGAGCACCAAGGACCCCATAGTCTTTCTCCTCCTCCCACCTCCCTCCTCCTATTCGCAACCCCCCTCCCTTCTAGCATGGATGATGTTAACTATTGGGTCGTGAAACGTCTCAAGATGACAACTGATCTCAGCACGTTCTTCCTCCTCTCCACAAAGCCCACTTCCTTCCAACTCTGTTGCTAGTTGGGTGATGGAACAGCTGCAAGGAAACCACCAAGCTCAGAGAGCACCAAGGACCCCACAGTCGTCCTCCATTCCACAACCTCCCTCCCTCCCTCCTCGCAGTGATGATAGTTGGGTAATGAAAGGAAGCCACAAGGCTCAGAGAGCCCCAGGGACCACCGCCCCCCGCCCAGTTCAACTCGGAGCTGCAAAGATTCTCGTGGCTCCCACATGGCGGCCTTCAGTGCTTGGCACGGCCGTTGTGTTACCTTCCAGAGGTTAATGGCGGTTGCCGTGAAGGCCGCTCTGCCACTTGCCCACAGAATAGAAGCACAGAAGGTGAAGCATCCCGAATTTCTCGCCCAGGGAAGCAATAAACCCAGACAAAACCCCTTTTCGTCTCTGCTCTTTTCTTCCGGCTTATTGACAGTCAAGCGCCTTCGATTGTCCGGCTTTGAGCCAGAAGGGTCTTTTCCTCCCCGGCTGAAAGGTTGTCCTTTCTTTGATGGAAATAATGACTGACTGACTGACTCTCTCTCTCCTCCTCCCTCCCTCCACCTGGCCTGAATTATCTGGCAATTTCCTTCTTTGCCATTCAGAAAGCTCTCAGTTGGACAAATTATTCTTCCGGGCTTTTGCCAATGATGTCTACTTCATTTAAGGCAGAGGTCTCCAAACTTGGCCACTTTATAAGACTTCTGGACTTCAACTCCCAGAATTCTCCAGTCAGGCTGGAGCGTCCTGTCAGTGTGTGAGAGAGTGGAGGTCTGTTTGGAAACTGAAAGAGTATTTGCTGTGTGAGCAAGAAGGAGACAGCAAGGAGCCTGGGCGTGGCTTAGCTCAACCGTTCTGTAGTAAAGCTGCTTGGTGCTCTGAAACTGAAACTCCTCTGCTTGTGTTTTGCATTTGGAAGAGATTTCTTTTCAGGTGGGGATGGGGGAGTAGAACTCCTTAGCAGCAGAGCATGTTAATAATAATAATAATAATATAGGAAATACTTAATGCTCTGAGGGTCACTTCAAAAAATCCTTTCTTAGCAAGCCCCTAGAAGCCAAGAGGAACATACGTGCCCAATTTCAAGTTTGTAGGCTTTATGGTTCTGGAGATTTTGTGATGATGCCTGAGGGCTCTTTCGCTTATATGTATATAGATTTGACTCCCATCTTGAACTTTGCAAGCTAGCCCGTCCTCCCCTCTCCCAGCTCTGTTTACTTGCTTATTTATTTCTTCAATCAGTCAATCAATCAGTCGTGAAGACTCTTTCGATCAGCCTGCCTATTTCCTTCCCCTTCCGCTCTGACTCCTTGGCCTGGATCCCATCGCTTCTCTTCCACATTTTCCCATTTCAGAGCTCCCTTTCCAATCGATTTCCATAAGCCCAAACGGAGGGATCTTTTGCTTCATCATTTAGCTGGGCAGTCCTGGGAGAGGTGGCCTTTCTGCTTGACACCAAAGCTCATGGTGCTTGTCTCATCAGCAGAATGCTGTGGCAAAGCACTTCCTTCTCGGCCATTGCTGTGTGCAGCCAGCAGCCGTCCAGCTGACCTTTCCTCAGCGGTCAATAAATTGCTTGCTGGAGGAAGCACAAAGAGATTCTTCCCTGCCGGCTTTGCAGATCAAATCCTTTATGTTCCTGAACAGAAGTTGGAGCCTTTCCCTGAATGAAGTTAATTTGCTCTTCTGCCTGATTTGGCGGCCTCACAATCTTCACTCCCAATTTATTTATTTATTGGTTAAGTTGGTATAACTGCCCTTCTCCTACCAACGGCTCTGAGTGGCGCATAGTTATTATTGGTTTTATGCTTGTATATTGATTTAAAAAAAAAAAGATTTGTAAGCTGCCCAAAGTCACAGAGGGTGAGTGGGCAGCCTTATAAATATTCTAAATTTTTATAAATAATAAAAAAGGAGAGTCTTAAAAGTTGGCTCTCCCAGCTGGGCTGGGGTCCTTCTTAAGGGTGCTCTATGCTGGGGGGAAGCTGGTGGGTTAAAGAGAGGATTCCCCACCCCTGTGTCACCTGTCCTCTTAGCTTTTAGTCCTTACTTAATCTTTCTTAATTTTAACCACGATATTGTCTTTTTTTTAGTCATGTTGTAAGCTGCCCAGAGTCTCTTCCAACAGTGAGATGGACGGCATACCAATTTAATACATCTATATATATAAAAGCGAAATGCCACTCACGCATCAACCTCTTTTTTTTTTAATATTGCAGCGACCAAAACTGGGTGCAATATTCCACGCTTGGGCTTGCCAAGACATTACAGCGTGGTACTAATTTCTCCTTCCTTCCAGGCTGCATCTCTCTTTAACCACCTGCCCTCAGGTGCCTTGGAGCATAAGTTGCCCAACGGGGATTGCAGAGATCAAAAGTTTTGACCGAAAGACCGTTTTACTCATCAAAGCACCCCTCAGTGGCCGCCATTTTGGTTTCTGCTGTGTTTGGCTGCTTGCCGTCTGCCAATGTAGGGGCCTTAGGTTGACTTCCCCTTCTCCAGCCCGCTTGCCCTGACTCTGTCTGCATATAGGAAATTATGGGCTGAGATAGCCATAAGAACAAGTCAGCCAGTGGGAACTGTTTGGTGACTAAGAAACAGCACCTGTTGTGAACCATGCCAGCCGGCTCGGAGCCTGGGTGTGGCTTAGTTCTGTATATTTTCTGTATATGTTTATTTTCATGGTCCTGGTCATGATGTGCACTGAAGATGGTGCTTGATTTCATGTACGAAGTGCAATGGCAATAAAGTAAACTAAAACTAAAAGAACTATATGTAAGAGTTGATTTGCTTCCGTGTATATAGCTTCCGTGATTATGACTTCTGGATTAAGAGTTCTGGTTCTGACTTCTGCTGCATGGGTATTGTATGCATGCATCATACTGTATGGTATCAATCAATCAGATGTTTATTATCAATGCACAACATGTGTACAATGAAATTAAAATGAGCCTGCTCGGTGCTGGCCCTGTAATATTATATACAATATTATTGTATATAAAGAAATTTCCTCTATAAATGAATCCTGCTGAATTGTTTACTTGTGTGCTGGTTGGATTGCTGCAAACTCTTAACAGACTCTGCCCTTTCTCTCTTCCTCTTCCTTGGCCCAGGTGGATGGGCAAGTGGTAGCATTGTTGGTGCAGAATCTGGAGCGTCTGGATGAAAGCGTCAAGGAAGAGGCGGACGGCGTGCATAATACTTTGGGTAAGTTGGGTGCCTGTTGGAAGGGTGAAGAGGTCTCTTGCCCTCAGGTGAGATCTTCCCCTGCCCTCCTAGACTTCCTACCTTCCAAGAGCCTGGGGTCCCAATAGGGCTCTTCCACACTGGAAAAGGCTGCTGGATTGATGGTAGAGTCCCCCTTCTTCCCTCCAACGCTCTGCTCTCCACCCGTCTCTTTGGTTATCATCTCGATATATTCTCCTCATGTTCTTTTGCGTTGTTTATGAATGGACAATATTCATGGACAATAAGGCAAAAAGAGAAGCATGACAACGGGGGTGGAGATACGTCGGTGAAGCTTCTCAGTCTTCCAGTAGAGTTGTCCAGTTGCCATGACTCAACTTCCAGACAAGGATGTGCGAACAAGAGTGAGGCACCCATCTCCAGCAGCCTGGGCCTCTCACAGCATGACCTGGCCCTCATCGTCCCTGGCCAGAGGTCCATGTGTTAGGGTGGTGTTTCTCAACCAGGGCTGGCTGGGGAATTCTGGGAGTTGAAGTCCACACCAACATTGCTGAGGAACATTGTCGTAGAGAATGGGGAACGCTGCTGGGTTGGGAAGCCTGCTGAGATACGATCGTGGCTGTGAAATTTCTGGAAATTCAGCACCGATAAGTGTCTTCTGTGCTCTCTCTCTCTCCCCCCCACCCTTAATCCTCCTCAAAGCTGTCATTGAGAACATGGCGGAGTTTCGGCCGGAGGTGTGTGCGGATGCCGCCCAGCAGGGCCTCATGCAGTGGCTTCTTAAGAGGCTGAAGGTGAGCGATGGCCAGATTTTCTCTGACGGTTCCTCTTAAGGCAGGGTGGGCAATTGTGGCAGCTTCAGGACTGTGGGAACTCCCAGAATTCCCCAGGTATCGTTGAATTCTGGGAGTTGAAGTCCAGAAGTCTTAAAGTTCCTAAGGCTGGACCTCCTTACCATACATACCATTCTGGACAACTGGCTGCCAAGTCGGTCCAGTGCCAAAATAACAACAACACCACCATCTGGCCTACAAGAAAGAAGAAATGAAGAACAGAACGGAGGCATGGGAAGACAAAGCACTACATGGCCAGTACATTTAAAAAAATAGCAGGAAATCAGATAATAACAAGACCTGGCAATGGCTAAGAGCAGGAAAGTTAAAGAAAGAGACCGAGGGATTAATTCTGGCTGCTCAAGACCAAGCCTTAAGGACAAATGTGTGATGACCCAAAGGGGTGTGGCACAAAAGCAACCAAGTCACAAAAGGAGGTAAAGTCCCTTTAATTCCTCCAACTTGGCCCCCAATGTCCAGTTATCATCGGCTGGAGAAAAAACTCTCCCAAGAACAGTTTTTAAAGGGAAGAAATTCAGTCCAAACTCAAAGTACATATAAATTATCAATAAAAACCAACACAAACCACAGCTGCAGCAATTAACAAGACAGGGCAGGATAAGGAATGGCAGAATTCAAAAGATAACGAAACACACACAGTTGGGAGGACGCCAGAACCCAGATAAGACTTGACAAACCAAAATAATTCATGCTTTGCTTCCAGCAAGGTTCTGTGAGCGAACACCCTCTTTATCCTGTTTCCCCAGCTGCAGCTAATGAAGGGAATCAGGGCCCTTTTCTCCCCCCTAACCCACGTTGCTCCCTTCTCCGGTCCTCCCTGCGTCCCTAGGATGAAGAGGTGGTGGGCCTGGTTCTTCCTCTGAACGCCTAGCTGGACTGTGCCCTTCCCCAGTTTCCTCCACAGCCACCGAAGCCACACTCCCACTCCCTGTCAGCTGCTTGACCTCCCCCTCGGAATCAGATTCCAACAGGGGCAGGACAAATGTATGCAAAGCCAGAATTGAGAAAACAGGAATTTATTTATTTATATTTATTTATTTATATTTGAACTTGTATGCCGCCCCATCTCTGAAGACTCGGGGCGGCTCAATAGCCAGTAAGTGCTGCCTATGCAAAGAAGCTGAAGAAACAGTGGGCCACCTGTAAGCTGCTGCAAGAAGATTGCATAAACTGACTACAAGCAGTGGCACGACAAAGTAGCAACAATGGTCCATTGGAAGATCTGCAAGAAATATCATTTGCCTGTAAGCAAGAACTGGTGGGATCATAAAATAGAAAAAGGTCATAGAAAACGAAGTAGTTAAATTGCTCTGGGACTTCAGAATCCAGACAGACAGGCACCTGCCACATAACACCCCGGACTTAACAGTTGTCGACAAGAAAGACAAAAAAGTCTGAATAGTGGATGTGGCCGTGCCTGGAGACAGCAGAAGAGAAGAGAAAGAACAGGAGAAGATGAAAAAAACTAAAAAGACCTGCAAACAGAAATAGAATGACTATGGCAAAGGCAAGCAAGGGTAGTACCAATAGTCATAGGCGTCTTGAGTGGGTGCAGTCCCAAAACAACTGGAGCACCACTTGAACACCATCGGCAGCATTGACACATTTGCCACCGGTCAACAACAACAACAACAACTTTATTGTCATTGTACATATATACAAGAAAATGGATTTTGCTCCTGCTGGTGCTATCCATAACAACAGTACAATACAACATACATAATATTATAGAAAACGGTCCTTATGCAAGTAATTAGGGAGAAACCAGTCATACGTTTCCATGTATGCATGGAGTGATTGTAGTTGTATTTGGGAGTCTTGACAGCCCACGGATAAAAGCTGTTTTTAAACCTCTTTGTCCACCTGGCCATGCTTTTGTGTCTTCTGCCCAATTGGTCAAAGTGAGAAAAGGCACTGACAGGGATGTGAATCGTCCCTTGAAAGCGTGAAGAGGATTGGCATTGGCTGGGCACCCATCCCAAAGACCAACAACCCCCCCTCCCTGCCGAGGCCGGAGTACCTTGGCCATAGGAAGGGGGCGAAATGCATTTCCTGACCGGCTGCTCTGCTCTCCCCCCACCCCCCTCTTGCAGGCCAAGATGCCTTTTGATGCCAACAAGCTCTACTGCAGTGAAGTGCTGGCCATCCTCCTCCAGAACACGGACGGTGAGTCCTGGACCTGTCCCCTCCTCCTGCCCAGCCCATAGTGGGCTCCGTGCCCCCCTCAATCCCCCTCCCACCTCTCTGGCCAGCCCTATCGATTTTAGGTGCTGAGATTGACCTGGGAGGTAGCTGTCAAATCTGGCCTGTGCCCCCTCCTCTCCTTCTCTGGGTGAGGGGGCCTGTCACAGCTGACCTTTGACCCCCTCCCCTCCTTCCTGCAGACAACCGGGAGATGCTGGGGGAGCTGGATGGGATCGATGTCCTGCTTCAGCAATTGTCGGTGAGTGATTTGCTGCCCTCCGGCTAGGCCTGAGAGGGGGCTGGGGGGGGAGGAGAGAAGGGTGGGGAAGGGTCAGCCGAGGGGAGGGGAGGGGAGCAGGTGCGGTGGGCAGAAACTCAAAGCTGAAGCCCAGCAGGCTTTGAGACCCGGGGTGGGGTTGGGAGGGGCTGCAGCCCACCTGCTTCACGCAGCCCAGGAAGGATCCGGAAGGAGCATTTTCAGGTGGTCCTTGACTTAACGTCCGTTCGTTCAGTGACCGTTCGAAGTTGCGACGGTGCAGCGACTTAATAGGCCAGCCTTGGACATGATCAGAATTTGGGGGCTTGACAGACTGGCATCCCAGGCTCCCCCGATGGCCATTTGTCCCCTTCCCAGCCGGCTTCTGACCCCCCCCCCCAAGTGTTTCTGTGGAGCTTGATTTTCATGGGGTTTTTTAGTGTTTTTTTTTAAAGATGTTTTCTGTTTGGTTCCAAACAAAGTTAAAATGCAGAATACGGAACTCAAAAAATAAAAAAAGATGCAAAAGGGGAAAAAAACACACCCAAATCAATTAAAGCATTGAAAAGGTGCATTAAGAAAAACACATTGTACACATATTATCCCCTCTAGTTGAAGACTGATTATTATATTATTACAATATTCGCTCCCCCTTGTGAAACAAGCCCTCCAGAATGTTTTCTTTAGACAACTAAATCCATTTGAAACTTGTTCAGCCCTTTCCTACATGTTACGTTCACGCTGCGTGTGCCACCCAGAGTTGTTGGATAGGAGCTGGGTGGGAAACGAATTTCAAAATTAAAATAACAAAGTCCACAGCGGACTTAATAAAGTTAAGCCGGGTTGACTTCACTTTAGTGCTTTGCTTAGCAACCCTGACAAAAGGGATCCTCATCTTGGGTGCACCTCCCTTCACAACCGCCTTGCTCAGCGACGGCAATTCTGCTCCCAGCTGAGGTCATAAGTCGAGCACTGGGACAGGAACCTCTTCTGCCGGCAGCCGCCACGTGGGAAGGTCTCCCCTGGCCCAGCCTCCCCCCTTCCTGCTTCTCATCACCTGGAAATTGCTTCCCTTTGATTTTGTGACACCCCCACACACACACTCTGAGCTGGGGGAGCACAGGGCTTGTCTGTCTCCGGGCCGGGCATCCTCCCCAGGTGTCCACAGGGTGCCTGTGGCATGGAGGACACCTTTGGAGGGTCTGCCTTGCACTTCACGAGCTCTTTGGGCTGCTGGGCTTCGGTCAAGAGTGCTTGGGGATCGGAGCCTGGCAAGCAAGGTCAGGTGCTGGGACTGCCCAGCTCAGGAGCAGAGTTGGTAAGGGGGGGGGCAGACTCCCTCCTCCCCCTCCTGCAGCTTGTCAGGCAAGGTTGCCCCAAGAGCCTTCCAGTGGGAAGACAAGGGGGGACAGATGCCCTCTCCCCCAGCCCCAGCAAGGTTGCCCCAAGAGCCTTCCAGTGGTAAGACAAGGGGGGGCAGACTCCCTCCCTGCTTCCTCCTGCAGCTTGTCAGGCAGGGCCACCCCAAAGACATCTGGTGGAAAGATAAGGGGGTTACACAGCAGGGTTGCCCAGTCAGCCTGTTGGAAGGGGGTCCATGCAAGACCAGCTCCTGCCTGCACAGATTCTGCCTGGAGTTCTTCCAAAAGGCAGCTGGACTTCCTTGATTCCCCCCCCTGCCCCCCAAAGACGTTTCGCTTCTCATCCAGGAAGCTTCCTCGCTTCTGGCTGAATGGTGGGGAATGGAAGGACTGATATTCCTTAGCAGTTAACATAGAGATTCGAGGTGCTGGTACTTACCTATAAAGCCCTACAGGGCTTAGGGCCGGGGTACTTGCAGGCACGTCTCCTGCCAGCATTGAATGCCCATCGCCGGTCTTGCATCCACAGACAGGGCCTCCTTGGGGTACCGTCGGCCAATGTTGGCTGATGGCCCCCAGGGGTAGGGCCTTCTCTGTGAGGGTGCCCACTCCATGGAACCAGCTGCCTCTGGAGCTACGATTGGCCCCCGACCTCCGCTCTTTCCGCCGCCTAAAGACGTGGTTATTCGAACAAGCGGCCTGGACTGAGCGGGGGATTCTTAGCTTTTATAATGTTAGTGTTTTGGGTCTTAGATTTGTTTGGCTTGAATTGGCTTTAATAACTTTTTAAATGATCTTTTGTATTGTGTGTTTTTATGATGTGAGCCGCCCTCCTAGGCAGATAGGGCGGCATACAAGACCAAACAAACAAACAGACAAACAAATAAATAAATAAATGGGTCCGGGGTACTTGCGGGAGCGCCTCCTGCCGATATCAAATACGGATCGCCCTGTGCATGCACACAGGCTGGGACTCCTCGGGGTGCCGTCCGCACGACAATGCCGGTGAAGAGCCTATTCTGTAGCAGCTCCTGCTTTATGGCACCAGCTACCCGTTGAGCTCCGGTTGGCTCCCGATCTCTCCTCTTTCCGGTGCAATCTAAAAACCTGGTTATTTTTACAGGCTGGGCTGGACTGACCTCCTGGGGGGGGATTTTAATTGGGTTTTTATTATTATTTGGCTTGTTAGGTTTGATCTCTTTTTAAATTATTTATTGTTCTTTGTTTTATCTGTGAGCTGCCTCGAGCCCTTTCGGAGAGTGGTGGCATACAAGTCAGAGCCTTGGTGGCTCAGGCTGTTAAATGCCTAGCACTTAGTTCCAGCTGCCTGTAATTATTGCAGGCTGGAATCCCACCAGGCTCAAGGTTGACTCAGCCTTCCATCCTCTCGGGGTAGGTAAAGTTGAGGACCCAAGATTGTTGGGGGCAATTAGCTGACTTGTAAAAATGCCTTAGTAATAAGCAGGCATATACAATGGAAGGAAGGCTATTGCTGAGCACACTGGGTTGTATCTGTAAGCACCTGAGTCTCGGAGAAGGGCGGCATATAAATGTAATTTAAATAAAATAAAATAAAGAAAGAACTATTCCTCAGCGCAAACCCTTCCATTGCCCAGCACGGTTGCATGCCTGGGGCTAGGCCTAGTTTCAAGGCCAAGAAGGACCAGGGGGGACGTGATGGGAGCCGTCCAATATTTCAGGGGCTGCCACGACGGGGGAGGTGGGGGGGGGGCGTCCCGGGGGGAGGCGGGCTGCTGACCCCCCTGCTGTGTCCCCTCGGGACAGGTGTTCAAGCGGCACAACCCGGGCCCCGGAGGAGGAGGAGATGATGGAGAACCTCTTCGACTCGCTCTGCTCCTCGCTGATGCTCAGCTCCAACCGGGATCGCTTCCTGAAGGGCGAAGGGCTGCAGCTGATGAACCTCATGCTCAGGTGACGGGGCCCGCTGAGTGAGCCGCACAGGAGGGTTGCGGGGTGGGGGGTGGGGATGGGGGCTCCCCCACCTGCCCTATTCATAGCCAGAAGTGGGGTTCCTGGAGAGCACAGGGACGGCTGGCCTCCAGGAGGTGCGGGGGCTCCATGGCTGGAGGTTTCCACGAAGAAGAGATTGGAACGGTCGAGGGTCCCCTGCTTCAGGTTGGGCTGGAAGGATCTCCAAGGTTGGTTCTGTATTCTCTTCTTCCTCCTTCCTCCTCCTCCTCCCCCTCCCTCTGACTCCATCTTCTTCCTCCTCCTCCTCCTCTTTGTCCTGGACTTCACTAACTATTTGCAAGAGAACTACCAAGTTCAGGGAGCACCAAGGACCCACAGTCCTCCTCCTCCTCCTCCTCCTCCTCCTCTCAGCAAACCCCTCTCCCTTCCAGCACTGATGATGTTATGTAGTTTGGGTAATGAAAAGTCTGCAAGAAAAGAGCCCCAGGACCCCACAGTCCTCCTCTCTCTCCCCCTCTACAGACCTCAGTTCCTTCCACCACTGATGACGTTCCCTAGTTGGGTCATGAAACGTCTGTAAGAAAACAACCAAGTTCAGAGAGCATCAAGGACCCCACAATAATCCTCCTCCTCCTCCTCCTCTCAGCAAACCCCACCCCCTTCTAGCACTGATGATGTTATCTAGTTTGGTAGCAAAAACATGTACAAGAACACAACCGAGCTCAGAGAGGACCACAGTCGCCATCCTCTTCCTCCTCTGCTCCTTCCCTTTTTGAATTGAATTGAATTCTTCATTGTCACTCTACATATATGCACAGTATACACATACAAGGAAATTCACATAACACCCAGAGACCAGACTCAACACCCACCCACCCACCCACCAAAATTCCCCACCTCCTAAAAGCACACCAGCCTCCACACCACAGACCAAGTAGTAGCTCCCTGATGGTGGTCCTTAAGTTCATTGTTAAGTGCCATTATAGCTCTGGGATAAAAGCTGTTCAGAAAACTCGTGTGGTCCGAGTTTTAATGGTTCTGTATCTCCTGCCAGAAGGCACCAGCTTCACAAAGATTGTGAGCAGGATGGGAAGAGTCTCTGAGAATGTGGTGCAGCTTCCTCCAACAGTGAGAGGCGAAGATGTCGTCCAGGGCTGGCAGCTGGAGCCCAGTGATATTCCGGGCAGTTTGAATGATTCTCTGTGGAGCCTTTTTGTCCGCTCCAGAGCAGCTCCCATCCCAGGACGCCGTATGTCAGGACACTCTCAATGGTGCTGCGGTAGTAGGACAGAAGGAGATGCTGAGATAGATTTATCTCCCTGAGCATCCTCAGGAGTGCAGCCTCTTCTTCTGGGCCTTCTTCACAAGCCTGTTAGCATTCACAGTCCATGAGAGGTCCTCCGAGATATAGAAGCGCCCAGAAATTTAAAACTACCAACCCTCTCCACCTCCTCGCCATTTATGTACAGTGGTAAATGCACATCTCTCTTCCTCCTGAAGTCAGTTAGAAGTTCTTTAGTTTTTTTGGTGTTAAGTGTGAGATTATTTTCTTTACACCACAGTGTCAGCCCTTGTGCTTCCTTTCTATAAGCAGACTCATTGTTCTTATTCATGAGCCCCACCACTGTCGTGTCATCTGCAAATTTAATAATTGTGTTGGTGTTATACAATGGGGTGCAGTCATGTGTGTACAAAGAATAAAGGAAGGGGCTTAGCACACAACCCTGGGGGGCTCTTGTGCTTAGTATCAGAGTAGAAGAATGGTGAGATCCCATCCTCACTGACTGTGGCCTGTCTGTCAGAGAATCCTTTATCCACAAACAAATCTTCTGATTTATACCCAAATTCCAAGTCCAATTAAATAAATTGGACATTTTAAGAAAGAACCCGTTGGGTAGAATGATGTTAAAGGCAGAACTATAATCCACAAATAATAGCCTTGTGTAAGTTCCCCGTTGTTCCAAATGATTCAATACAATATGGACAACAATAGATGTAGCAGCATCAGTTGATCTGTTACTCTTACATGCAAATTGGTATGGGTCCAAAGGAGATGGAAGACTGGCCTTAATGTAGCTCAACACCAGCCTCTCAAAACACTTCATGACAACAGATGTTAAAGCTACTGGTCCATAATCATTGAGAGATACCACCACTGTCTGCTTAGGGACTGGCACTATAATGGATGTCTTCAGGCAGGTAGAGAGAGAGCACCGCAACAGGGATAGATTGAAAATATCTGCAAACACTCCAGCTAAACTCTGCAGCGCGGTCTTTTTCTCCTCCTCTTTCAGACCCTATTCCCTTCCACACTGATGATGTTCCCTAGTTTGGTAGGGAAACGTCTGCAAGAAAAGCACCAGGCTCAGAGAGCAGCGAGGGCCCCTCCAGGTAGAATCATGTTGTTGTTGCGGAAAGGATCTTCCTGCTGAGATGACAGCAACCCCTGAATTGCCTCCTACATGCCCCTCACCCCCAAAAAAGCCCCTTTGTGTCCACACCCGTTTGTGAAGGTGACGTGGCTGAGTGCAGGGAAGGGAACCTTCAGTCCCAGCTTAAGGTTTCTGTGGAACACCCGGAGCTGCTGTTGAGGTCGATGGGACGCCAGAGCCCCCAGACCCAAGATACAGCATGCATGAAGGCCCCCTTTTCCTCCCCCCTCCCACGGGGGACTGAGCTCACCCCCCCGCCCCGCCCTTGCTCTCAGCTTTCCTGAAGGGGAGGGGGCTCTGGGGAAAGGGTTCTGCCAGGAGACAGTTCCCTTCCTGCCGAGCAAGGCCAGCTAATGCAGCAGCAGCAGCAGCAGGGAGCTAAATAAATAACCAGAAAGCATGGATTATTTGGGCGGGGGGAGGCGTTGTGCTGAGTTTTCTTCAGGCTAATTAAAGCCCTTCTGCAGTGGGGAAGGGGGCAGGGAAGCGAACCTGCTTTTTCCCCTTCCAATCTTTGTCCTTTTCTCCTCTGGGCTCCAGGCTGCTCTCCCGCCCGGCACAGCGAATTAGCCGGAGTCCTTGAGCCAGGCAGGAGGGAGCCGGCATTCAGATTGTCCTCCCTGCCTCTTCCCCTCCCTCCGTCCCTCCATCGCTGCTCCTTCTCCTCCTCTGAGCACCCCCTTATCTCATCTCAGGGTTATGCCTGGCAGCTGTTTGCTCCTCCATCTTGGCCAACCCAAGCACAAGGGGGCAACTCGCCCCAGCGGGACAATTCAACAACTCCATTTAATTCCTCAAAATAATCTTTGAGATTATTTTAATCTTTTTTTTTTCCATTCGGTTCCTCCTTTGTTCAATGATGGATTCCACTATTTCTTCAATATTATACAACCAAGTCCCGCGGTGCGTTGTGTGGTAGACCCTCCTCAACGACAGTTCGTAGCAGCGGGAATGTGTTTACGACAATTGTGGTGTCCTGGAGTCACGTGATGCTGTCAGGCCTGTCCCAGCTCAGCCGTCTGGGAAAGAAAGACCCTCGACTCCTGTTCTGCTCATTACTCTCTGGATGGGTATAAAGCAGACAGAGCAACTCCTCAAAGCATCCACACAAAGTCCTTTTTATTGGTTCATCAGGCATCCTTATCAACTCACATTTATGATGAGGTTCTTCTTAATGTCCAATCCTTTGCATATCTGCATTATGGTGCAGAAAGATAATAAACTCTCATCCCCGTGATGATTGAAGCAGCTGCATGGTGGTGGATTCAGGCAAGAGTGAGGGAGCCTCCCCCAACCCAACAAGGGTCAGTTTAGTGACCAATCAGGGTTACAGATGTGACGACATGGACTACATTTCCCAGGATACCTTAACTACATTTACCATGATGCATTCCTTTAAGGGGACAGCTCTCAATTCCTAACTACCTATCCCCAAATCCCATTAACTCTAAACTGGCTGGACAGCACAACTCCATCTGTAACTAGACTTCGCTACTATAGAGCCAAGTGGTCAAAGCACAAGCAAACCCAGATCTGAGGAATCCTGGGAGAGAGTCCAAGTGGACAATCACTTGAATATGAGCCAGACTTCGTGCGGAAGCAGCCAAAAAAGCTAACACGATCCTGGGTTGTATAAACAGAGGCAGAGGATCAAGATCATGTGAAGTTAGTAGTACCGCTTTGTAAAGCCTTAGCAAGGCCACACCTGGAATACAGCATCCAGTTTTGATCACCAGGTCATAAAAAAAGAGGTTGGGACTTTGGAAAAGGTACAGAGAAGAGCAACTAAGAGGATTAAAGGTCTGGAGGCAAAAACATAAGAAGAACAGCTGCAGGATTTGGGCTTTTCCTCCTTCCTTCCTTCCTCCTCTTCACCCCCTCCTCTTCCTTCCGCAAGCCCCCCACCCTTCTAGCACTGATGATGTTCCCTAGTTGGGTCATGAAACATCTGCAAGGAAACCACCAAGCTCAGAGAGCACCAAGGGCCCCACCATCCTCCTCCTCCTCCTCTTCATTGCCCATCTTCTCTTCCCCTGTGAAGAGAGGAAGGCAGCAGCCTCCCTCTGTGGCTGGATAACTGCAGAAGCGAAGGCACCAGCTGAGTTTTTAAATTCCGGCCATGTTTCCCAGCTAGCGGGAGGGGGAGAAGCCGGGGAGGAGTGGGGGCTGTTTCCTGCTGCGAAGCCATTAGCCGGGCTTTCTTTGACCTGTGCAGAGGCCTTTGCCGGCTGCCAGGCACCAGCCGAGACGCTGCCGGAAGGGCCAGCCGTACAGCACAAAAGACAAATGGATTTATGCGCAGGGCAGGGCAGGCGGCCCCTTGGCAGCAGCCGCCGCCGCAGCTCGGAGGAGGAGGAGGAGGAGGAGCAGCCCCTGCAAAAGCTTTCAGAAAAAGGGCAGGACAGGATCGTTTGTTTGTTTGTTTGTTTGTTTGTTTGTTTGTTTGACTTGTATGCTGCCCCCTCTCCCGAAAAGGACTCGGGGTGGCTCACAATTAAAACCAGCACAATAAATTAATTATCTAAAATAGAATTAAATTAACCAAGCCAAATTAAGCTAAAAACCCATTTATAATTTACATTATAAAATCAACCCCCCCCCCGAGGAGTCAGCACAGCCCAGCCTGTTCAAACAACCAGGTTTTTAAATCGTGATGGAAAGTGCGGAGGAGGTCAGGGGCCAGGCGGAGCCCCAGAGGTAGTTGGTTCCACAGAGCGGGAGCCGCCACAGAGCAGGCCCTCCCCCGCGTCACCGCCAAACGACACTGGGTCGCAGATGGCACGCCGAGGAGCCCCTGCCAGTGAGCTCGTACAGGGCGGTTGGTATTCGACTTGACTTGGAAGGGGCCTCCAAGGTCCTCTATTCCATCCCCCTGCTGAAGCAGGAAGCCCTATGCAGGGTTTACAACTGACGACAGTCTGTTTAGTAACCGTTGTGTAAAACTCCCAGGAATACATATTTCATTTATTTCTTCATATTTTGAACGGCCCCAAAGAGGGACTCTGGGCAGTGCACAGATAAAATATTTAAAAGCATGAAAACAGTACAGGACTTCCTCAAAACCATTCCTTTAGGGGCTGAAGTCACAACAGCCCTGAAAATATCATCATCATCATCATCAATAATAATAATAATAATAATAATAATAATAATAATAATAGAATTTATGTTGCCGCCTATTCGCCCATGGTGACTTGAGGCAGCTTACAGAATGTAAAACCATGTTTAAAATAAAAATAAAAAAATAGCCACCAAGGACCATATTTCACTCTGTTGTGCAGAGCTTCCCCGGGGCCACCTGATCAAAATCCGGACACTCGCCAACTGCTTCGTATTTATGACGGTTTGCAGTCTCCCGGGGGGGGGGGGGTCATGCAATCCATTTTTGTGACCTTCTGGCCCCATTCAACCATGTTCACCATCTTAACAATTGCAGTTAACAGCCTGTGGCGAGAAATGTCATAAAATGGGGCAAACTCGTTTAATGAATGTTTCACTTAGCCACAAAAGCTGGAGGGGGACTCAGTTGTGGTCGTAACTCAAGGACTCCCTGTACTGTTTCAGACAAATGGCCCAGAGAGACAGAGAGAGGAAAGAGTAAAAGAGAGAAAGAGAAAAACCAAGGGAAAGAGTGAAGCAAGGGAAAGAGTGAAAAAGAGATGGATAGAGAAAAAGAGAGAAGGAGGGAAGTGTGTGTGTGTGTGTGTGTGTGTGTGTGTATAAAAGCAAAAGGGAAAGAGGAAAAAAAAGGCACTGACTTCTGACTCCTTTGGTGGAATAAAATAAGGCACTAACATCTACCCTCAACTTTTTTACTTTTGCATAATAATACATACTAGCCATTTCTATAACAGCAAATCTGTCTAATTGGTAAAACCCAAAATCAGAGGTTCATTTTTTTCCCACCTCGAGCACAAAGTCCACAAGCGGTTTCCAAATATCCCAAAGGTGCTTTTTTCAGGAGGCACCTGGACTTTTTGGTTTCTTTTGAAGACGTTTCGCTCCTCATCCAAGAGGCTTCTTCAGCTCTGAGTGGATGATGGGGAATGGAAGGATTTATGCTCCTTGCAGACAGCTGGTCATTTGCATCCTTTCAGAGGGTCGTTGAGGCCACCTGGAGGTTTGTCTGTGTCCTCAGGGTCACCTGAATGGTGCCAATAGTTCCTGTAGACTGCAATTCCCCCCTCCCCTGAACTCCATTCCTACTCCCACACCATTCCAAGGGAGTTCATTCCAAGTTGTACAGCTAAAAATCTGTAGAGATTCTCAGTCAAACAGAATATAAAGCTATTTGTATTTTTCCCCTTTAATCAATTTAGTCAATTTAGCCACCTCTGCTAACTCCATCAGTTTTTGCAGCCTAGGCCCTGTTTTCCAAAGCAGCCACCTTTCGCAAATGTCACACAACCCATGGAGAGCATGGGTTACAACAGGGGTGGGCATCAATGGCCCCTTTAAGACCTGTGGACTTCAATTCCCAGAATTCCTGAGCCAGCCAGCCTGGGAATTCTGGGAATCGAAGTCCTCAGGTCTTAAAGGAGCCATCATTGCCCATCCCTTCTCTAAGTGATTAAGATGAACTGCCTGCCCTCTGGTAGAACAAATAGTTCAAGTAAAAAAACCAACCTTGGACAGATCTATCGATCCGTAAAAGCCCCGAACTTAAATTGCCATGAATATTCCAGGCATCAGCTCCATGCAGCTGTCTTGAGCTCTGATCAATATACAATTGCTTCCTTCGAAGAAAAGAGACTTTAATTGCAATTGCCTGAGTAGTTTGGTGTTCCATCACTGGAGATTTTTTAGAAAAGATTGGACAGCCATTTACCCAGGGAGAGATGAAGACTCCTGCTGTGGGCAGGGGGTGGACTAGAACAGCGGTCGCCAACTGGTGGCCCACAAAAAATTTTGGTGGTCTGCAGAGAAATGTCACCCCCAGAGCAGCCCCCAAAGCAATTAATCCAGGCTGCGCGGGAACACAAGGCTGCGTTGCCCACATGGCCCGCAGGAACCCTGCCCGCCCACTCACTCCTTACCTGGCAAACTTGCCTGCTAAATTGCTATTTTTCCTTTTTTTTCCCCCCGACCATCATCTGTTCTGCTGTGCTGGGAGATTAAATTAGCTAGGAAGCAGGAAATCATTGGATTTCTTGCTTTCTAGCTAATCTTTAGATGAGCCGAACCTTCCTTAGGACTGAAGCAGGGCAGACTGAGCTAACTGATGGCAGAAACACAGATCTCTAAGTGAATCTGTGATTCTGTGAGCAACTCAAACTGCCTGCTTTGCCTGATTTGGGGTAAAAGTTGCTCTTTTTTTATAAAAAAAAAATCAATATTTACATACATGGTGTGTTGTGAGTTAATTTTGTGAGTTTGCTTGCTAGCAAATTTTATGAGTTTGCTTGCAAGCAAATTTTATGTGACAGACTGAGCTAGCCGATGGCAGAATGGTCGATCTCTGAAATGAATCTGTGATTCTGTGAGCAACTCAATCTGCCTGCCTGCTTTGCCTGATTTTGGGTAAAAGTTGCTCTTTTTAATTAAAAAATTAAATATTTATATAAATATTTATAATATTTACATACAAGCCATGGCCAGCCAGTCACATGACCACCAAGCCACACCCACAAATTAGGCCATGCCCACAGAACTGGCTAGTGGTCCCCGGGATTTAAAATGATGAGTTTGGTGGTCCCTGAGGTCCAAAAGGTTGGTGACCCCTGGACTAGATGACCTTGCAGGGTCCCTTAGTTCCCAAGCAGAAATACCAACTTGGTTTAGCCTTTTAACTTTTTTTATTTTCAAGGTGGAGCAAGAAGGCTTTGGAAACAGAAGAACAAAAGAACAAGAGTTGGAAGGGACCTTGGAGGTCTTCTAGTCCAACCCCCTCTTTCTGTTTGTGTGTGTGTGTGTGTGTGTGTGTTGGAAGAGGAGTAGAGTAAATTGTCGTTCATCCCAGTTCCTCTGTTCCAGCACACTGCCCTTGCTAAATGTACTTGGGATAAACGCGTTCGACCATCCAACAAAATTTTTAAAATAAAATTTTAAAAAATAGGTAAAATATAAAATTGATACAGCTGGTCATCAACTTACGACCACAATTGAGCCCCAAATTTATATTGCTAAGGGAGACATTTGTTGAGTTTTGCCCCGTTTTATGACCATTCTTGCCAGAGTGGTTAAGCGAACCGCTGCAGTTGCTAAGTTAGTCACATGGTTGTTCAGTGAATCTGGCCTTCCCCAATGACTTCGCTCGTCAGAAGGTCGCAAAAGGGGAGAACACAGCAACTGGTGCAAGTACATGCCAGTGGCCAAACGTTTGAATGTTGATCCCACAGTCATGGGGCTGCTACAAAGGTCGTAAGTGTGGAAAACGGTCATAAGTCACTTGTTTCACTGCTGTTGTGACTTTGTGCGGTCACTAAATCATCATCATCATTTAATGACCCCATAATCCCTTGCAGGAGTCTTGGCAACTGAATGGAGCTTTACTGGCCGGATGCCCTTCCTGTTGCCAGGGCGGAGTTTTGTTCAGCAGGTACATTCTCATTGTGGCCAGAGAGGGAAATATCAGCCTCTACCTAGGATAGAACTCACAGCCTCCAGATGGTGAACCGAGAGCTCCAACTCGAGGCCACTGCATCACTCTGAGCCAGGGGTGGGATTCTACCGGTTCGGGCCGGTTCAGGCGAACTGGCAGTAAAAAATGTTACTGTTCGGCTGAACCGCTATTTCCTTTTTTTTTTTCCTCCTGATGATCAGCTGTGCCGGGATCCCCCTCGCTGTCCTACTGTTTAGCCTAGGAGGCTTCGCTCAGGCCCAGGAGGAAAAAAGTGGCATGGGGAGTGGGTTGCACCAAAAAAAGCCACACCCACCCAGTCACATGGCCACGCCCACCTAGCCACGCCCACAGAGCCGGTAGCAAAAATATTTGCATCCCACCCCTGCTCTGAGCGCTCACTAAATGAATGGTTGTAAATTGAGGACTACCTGTAGTACCATCCCGGTCAAAATCCATGCTGTTTCCTGGCGTGGAAAATGGACAGGAGACCTTGTGAGCTCCTCCTGTGTCCATCTCTTCGCCGCTTCGGCACACTCCTGTATCTGTCACAGCCAGAGACATCATCATCATGATCACATGATCATCATCATTATTATTATTATTATTTAGACTTGTATGCCGCCCTTCTCCCTAAGGACTCAGGGCGGCGAACATTGAAAAACCGTACAAAATTAGAATAAAAATGAATTAAACCAACCACAAGTCTAAAGCCCCATTAAAATTAAAATTAGATTAAAACAACTAAAAAAATAACCCACCCCCAGGTCAATCCAGACCGGCCTGCTGAAACAGCCAGGTCTTCAGGTCTCGGCAAAAGGAGCGGAGATCAGGGGCCAAACGGAGATCCACAGGGAGCTGATTCCAGGGCAGGCGCTCCCACAGAAAAGGCCTTAGCCCTGGGAGCCGCCAGCCGCCAGTGTCTAACTGACGGAATCCCAAGGAGGCCCCTCCTGTGGGAGCGCACGGGGTGATCGGAATGCGATGCTTATAAGCCTTATTTGTGGATCAGTACAGGGGGTCCTCACCTTACGGCCTCTACCGAGCCCAAAATGTATGTTGCTAAGTGAAGCACAAATCAAGCGCATTTTGCTCCATTTTACGACCATTCTTGCCAGAGTTGTTAAGTGAACCTGGTTTCCTCAATGGCTTTGCTGCTGCCCTAACCCTAATAAAATGGACAAAAGTCGCTTTTTTTCAGCATGGTTGTAACTTCAAACGGTCAGTAAGTGAACTGTTGTAAGTCGAGGAGTGCCTGCAAGTCTCCAGGGAGGGAGAATTTTATTTAATTTTTTCCTCTTTTGTGAGATTCATTGCACATCTGGCCAGGAGGGGAAAATGGGACCCGCGTTGGGAAGGTGCGTTAAAACAAGCATGTCAGGGTTCCGATGGATGCTCTAATTAATTCACGAGCCAGGTTTCAAAAGAAATCCAATTATTTATGTCAGCACTTTTCCCAAATCCAATTATTTATGTCAGCTCTGCCCTATGTAATTTGCTGTTCACCTATGACCATGATGGCGAACTTAGGCACGTGTGCCACAGGTGGCATGCAGAACCATTTGTGCAGGCACGTGAGCCCCAGGCAAACTTACCTCACTGTTTTTACTGTTTTATTGGCTTGTTGTCGGTTTTAATTAGAATTATTGGGATGTTCATTTAATACCTTTTTAATTTTTGTACTATATGTTTTTACTGTTGTGAGCCGCCCTGAGTCCTTTGGGAGATAGGGCGGCATATAAATCCCAATAAACTAAACTAAACTAAAACTGTGCATGCGCGCACCTCCCAGCTGATTTTTGGGCCTTTTTCGGCCTGCCAGAGGCTTGAGGGAAGCCTTTGCAGGCTGAAAAACAGGCCCGTTTCATCACTTCCTGTATTTCCGGAAATACCAGAAATAATGAAACGGGCCCATTTTTCGGCCTGCAAAGTCTGCAGAGGCTTCCCTCAAGCCTCTGGCAGGCCGAAAAAGGTCTCAAATGGGCCGAAAGTCAGCTGGGGCGCGCAGTGCAGGTAAGGGGGCAGCAGGGAGGGGGGAATCATGCATGCATTCACAGGGGTCAGGGGGAGCCGCACGCATTGCCTTCTGGGTGCTGGTACATGAGTGCACGTGTGCAATTTTTGGCACATGTGCCCAAAAAGGTTAGCCACCACTGACCTATGACCCTGTTTCCCCCCTTCTTCCCAGGGTGTGTCATAAACCACATTCTCCAACAAAGCACTTTCACGGGCTGTGGAAAACATAATTCTCCAGCTGGGCTTGGTAACTTGAGACACAATCTGGAGAAAGATATGCATTGAATGTGCTTCTGGTCATAGCAACAAACTGCTCCATCAGATCTCACACACACACACACACGTACACACACACACACACACACACGCTCCTTCTTATGGCAACTCGAGAGCAAGCCAGGGATGCTTCACGAGTTGACAGAGCACACCGGAGGCCAAAGTGGGTTTTTTTTTCCTCAGGCAGGCAGACACATCCTTAACTGGTGAAATCCAGACGGGGACGGGAGTGGGTTTCAGAGGGCAGGCAGGGGGCATTTGGCTGCTGGGCTCCTCCAGGCGGCTGACCTTTCCCATGCATCTCCAGCCCAGCCGGAGGGCCGAGGAAGGCCGTGTCCGCCGAGAGGCTCTGGATGGACGGTTGGACTTGAACCGAGAGCAACTCTGACCCACCTTCCTTAGCCGTTGATGGGTTTGCGTGCTTGCCTGCTTACTCATTTTTTATCATATTTGCAGGTGGCTCCGTCTCACCCACTCAGAAAGGAGGATTTGTTCTCCAAAGAGCCAAACACAAGGAAGTGCATTGATTCAGTTGAGGGGAAAGCAGGAAGCAGTTCTAAAGAGAGATTATAAACAGGTCCCTCAGCCTTAGGGATTCCTCTTAAGGGGCTAGGAAAAGTACATGATTTACCATACATTAAACATAATAGAAGAGAGAATAGAATAAAATAGAACAGAATAAGAATAGAATAAGAATAGAATAGAATAGCAAATAAAGAATAGAACAATAGATCACAACAGAATAGAATGGCAAATAAAACATAAAATAGCAAATAAAAAAATAGAACAGAATACAACTGAGAAGACTAGAATAGGTAGTGAATAAAAATAGAGAATAGAATAGAAGAATAGAATACAATAGAATAAAGAACAGAATAGAACAGAGTAAAGAATAGAATAGTGAATAAAAAATAGAATAGAACAGAGAAGACTAGAATAGCTAGTGAATAAACATACTATAGAGAATAGAATAGAAGAATAGAATAGAATAGAATAGGAGAAAAGAATAGAACAGAATAAAGAATAGAATAGCGAACAAAAAATAGAGTAGACAGAAAAGACTAGAATAGTGAATAAAGAACATACTAGAGAATAGAATAGAATAGAATATGAACTATTTATGTACAAAAATGTTTTGGACCTTATGACTTACTCATTATACTGTACAAAGAAAAGGAGATGCAATTCTGTATACCCAAATGCTTTTGCTGCTGCTGTTGAATGAGGGGTGTGAGGTGGGGACCGCGATTCCCAGGGTGGTTGGGATTGGCAGGAGATGTCGAGGCATAGGGCCATATCTTCATGCGCATGCCTGACTAACATGGCTGGCTTCTGCTGAGCCTCGGAGCAAGGCGGGAGGTTCGAGCGGTCCGAGAGGGTGGCTAGAGGGGTTTTTGTAACCCCCCTGTACCTGGCGCTCGTCGCCGTGGGCTCGGGAGTTGAACAAGACCTTGGGCCGGGATTCGCTGGGCTCTGGGGCGAGTTGGGGATCGGCAACATCTCCCCCCCCCCGGTTTTTGTACTTAAGGAGCTTGCGGATGTGCCGGCATGACACAGCAGCGGTTCCGGGTGCAGCGCCGAGCCCGATGACGTTTCCCCCCCCCCGGGCCTCCGAGTCAGCTGGAGCGCGGTTTTGAGTCTGCAGCTGATTCGGGAGAGGAAGCCCTGAGGACGTGAGGAAGATCAGGAGTGATGGCAGCGTCGGGAGCGACGGCGTCGATGACGGTGCTGTTTGTGACCTTCAGCTCGGTCAAAGGTCCAATGTGACACTGTGGCTGTCCCGGGCGTGGCCTTGAAAGCAGCGAGGAACGTGGCCAGCCCTTGGTTAGCTGTCACGGGCGGAGGCTTTGGCCCCGTCCGAAGACTGTTAAGGGCTGTGCCGATTTCATTCATGGCGCTGGGGGCGATGGCGGTGACAATAGCGGCCCTGCTGGTGGAGTGGATGGAAGGCCAACGGACGATGGCACGGGACCCGAGGTTGGTTAGTGGTAGTGGTCCCGGGGCCACCGTTGACTCTAGTCCTTTCCTGGGGCAGCCTTCTCTGAGACGCCATCTATTTACTGCCCTGCCACCCTTCCCCTGCTGCTCCCTATGGCTCGACTCTGGACTTTTCCATCGACCACCATGTTTGGTCATTCTGCCTTGTTCGTGTTACCTTTTCCACCCTTACCATCTGTTCCATCTGCGCCAGTCACAAGGTACCTTAGCTACTGGGACAGAATCATCTATACCGTACCACAGGCCACGGAAGGGTGGGCTTGGACACCCTAGTGACCTGGGCCTGGATTCCCAGTGCCGACTATACACCCTTGAACTTGGTTTGTGGCTATTGGATTCTGTTGTGTCCCTCGCCGTGGTGAGAGAACGGCAAGGGGGACACACTTTTTTCCTTGATAGCCATTCAACATCTGTCCAATTGGTGCCCATTGGGGATACCCGCGGTGAGAGTGCGTGGCTTGACCCGGATGAAGGTCTCAAACATCGACCACAGGACTGCTGTGAGAGGGCAGCCTGGTTCCTGCATCCCCCAATGGGTAGCAACCAAGTTTTTATATTCCGGACTTTATCACTTCCACCTGTAGACCCTTGTGCCTGTTCCTTGACATTCTCATATCAGTAACATTCGAACTTTTACGGCAGCAGAGCTGCAGGCCTTTAGGAGGCTCCCTCCCTCCTGGGTATGGCCTGCTACATTATCACCAGCCTACCTCGAGGATGGGTTATGGAACCCGGAGAGATGGCATGGCGGGGAGTTGGGTCGGGGTTGGGGCTCTAAGAAAACGAAAAAGAGGGTCACTAGGGCCCCTTTAACCAAATTTTTAAACAAATTTTTAAGTAGGTTAGGGAGGAGGATGGGAAATGATGCCGGGAGGGTGGGTTGCAGCCCGGTTCGTGGCGGGGGGGCAGGGGTTGGGGGCCGGTGGGGGCCTGGAGTGCGGGCCGGGGATTGCGATCCCCAGGGTGGTTGGGATCGACAGGAGACGACGAGGCATAGGGCCAGATCATGTGTTGGGAGCGTGCTCCCGCTACCTTCCAGCGGTGGTGCGCTCCGACCCTATGACCTCCACCCCTGGGAGCAGGGGAACGGGGACCCCTGGGCTCAGGCTGGTATATTTTAATGCCAGGTCCGTGGCTAATAAGTCTGCCCTCCTCCGTGAGGTGATTGAGGAGGAGGCTGCAGACCTGGCCTGCATCACCGAGACCTGGTTGGGCCCAGAGGGAGGAATCCCTCTGGTTGATTTATGCCCCCCAGGTTTTCAGATTTTGCACCGGCCACGGGCTCTAGGAGGGGGTGGTGGAGTGGCTATGGTTATTCGGGAGACCCTGATTCCAAGGGAGGTCGCTGTTCCTGAGATAGGCAGAAGTGAAACCCTCCTCCTGAGGTGGGGGCCTGGTGGTTGGGTGGGCTGGCTGCCGACATACCTTTCCCCCAGCTGTGTGGCAGCAACCCTGCCTGGGTTTCTCGACGTCCTCCCGGGGGTGGCGGTGGATCTCCCAGGGCTTATGGTCCTGGGTGACTTCAATCTCCCTTCCCTGGGGGGGGTGGCTTTGGAATTCATGGCCTCCATGGGGGCCATGGGCCTGACCCAATTGATTCAAGGCCCGACTCATGAGGGGGGAAACACTCTCGACCTAGTTTTTGTCTCTGAACAGTGGCATAGTGATAGAGGGCAAGCCACTTTTACGGCATTGCCCGTTCCATGGTCTGATCACTATCTCCTACGGCTGGTCTTCCAACAGGCTGCCCCCCACTGCTGGGATGAGGAGCCACTTAGATGGTTCCGCCCCAGACGCCTGAATGACCCCGAGAGGTTCCAGGTGGAACTGGGGTTCTTTCCCTCTTCCCTTGCCCACAGCTCTGCCAAGGATCTGGCAGCCGCTTGGCAACAGGCCGCTTCGGATGCCCTCGACAGAGTTGTCCCCATGCGTCCCCTCACGCGCCGTGGATCCCGGATGGCGCCCTGGTATACCGAGGAGCTCCGGGAGATGAAGCGTCGTCAGAGGGGTTTAGAGAGCAAGTGGAGGTCCACCCGCTCCCAATCTGACCGAGCCCAGCTAAGAGCCCATATTAGGACTTACCTGGTAGCTATGAGGGCGGCGAGGAGGTCTTATCTCTCCGCCCTCATAGCGTCCGCAGATAACCGCCCAGCCGCCCTGTTTCGGGCTACCCACTCTCTCCTTCGTATGGGGGAGGAGGCGGACCCGTTGCGGGGAAGAGCTGAGGAATTTGGTCAATATCTGTCAGATAAGATCGCTCGGATTCGGGGCGGGTTGTCCTCCGATTTGCAGTGGTCTGAGGAACAGGGTACAAGCAGTCTGGCTAATGTGACCTGGGATGAGTTCGATCCTGTTTCCGAGGATGAAGTGGACAGGACCATGTGGCGTCTGAGTTCCACCACATGTTTGTCGCGGCCCCTGACCTCTGGAACCAACTACCCCTGGGTTTCCACCTGGCCCCTGACCTCTGCACCTTCTGCCACGATCTGAAGACCTGGTTGTTCAACCAATCCGGGCTGTGACCCCTCCCTGGGGGGGGAGATGGTTCTTAAATTATTTTAAATTTTTTGTTTAACTATTATTGGGCTTGTGATTGGTTTAATTCTCTTTTAATTATTTATGGTTGTTACTGTTTTTAGTTGTGAGCCGCCCCGAGTCTTCGGAGATGGGGTGGCATACAAGTCCAATTAATTAAAGAAAGAAAAGGAAGGAAGGAAGGAAGGAAGGAAGGAAGGAAGGAAGGAAGGAAGGAAAGAAAGAAAGAAAGAAAGAAAGAAAGAAAGAAAGAAAGAAAGAAAGAAAGAAAGAAAGAAAGAAAGAAAGAAGCTGTAATCTAAAACCTACAGAAAGTTTTGTCCCTGAAGTTAAAAAGTTTCCCATAGTTCAGACAGAATCACGATCTCTGATTCCTTATTCCAGTCATTCTTTCCAATTTGCCTATCAGATTGATTTATCAATAATGGCTATTGACAAAAGAAACAGAAGGCTGGGCTTTTTTGTCTCATGACATTTAGTGATTCCTTCTAATCATTTCTTTCTTCTTCCGTCCAGCCATGTCTGATTCTTGGAGACAAGTCCCTGCAGCTTCCTTGGCAAATGGACTGTTATTGCCTCCTTCCTAGGCCTGGGAGGGAGTGACTGGCCCAAGTTCACTCAGCTGGCTTTGTGCCTAAAGCAGGACTGGAACTCAGGGTCTGCCAGTTTATAGCTTGGTGCCTTAACCACACGCCCTCCTCCTCCTCCCTTCTACCACTGTTGATGTCCCCTAGTTGGGTCATGAAACATCTGTAAGGAAGCCACTAAACTCAGAGAGCACCCAGGATTCCACCCTCCTCCTCTCCTCCTCCTCCTCCTCCTCTTCTCTTCTAGCACTGATGATGTTACTTAGTTCAGTGATGAAATGTCTGCAAGGAAACAGCCAAGCTCAGAGAGCACTAAGAACCTCATAGTAGTAGGCCTCCTCCTCCCTCTTCCTTCTCCTCTTCCTTCTCTTTCTGCTTCTCCTCAACCTTCTCCTCCCCCTCCTCCATAAACCCCATGCCCTCTTAGTACTGATGATATTCCCTAGTTGGATCATGCAATGTCTGCAAGAAAGCAGCCAAGCTCAGAGAGCATCAAGGGCCCCGCAGTCTTTTTCCTCCTCTTCCCCCCTCCTCCTCCATCAGCAAAGCCCAGGCTCATGGGCCCAACTCTCCTTTCCCCGCAGGGAGAAGAAGATATCCCGGAGCAGCGCCCTGAAGGTCTTGGACCACGCCATGATCGGGCCGGAGGGCGCCGACAACTGCCACAAGTTTGTGGACATTCTGGGCCTCCGCACCATCTTCCCTCTCTTCATGAAGTCCCCGAAGAAGATCAAGAAAGTGGGAGCCTCCGAAAAGGAGCACGAAGGTAAGGCTTCCTTGCGCTCTTCCCGGGACAGGCGCCCTGAAAGAAGGGCTTGGTCCAGCCACGCTCCATCTGTCTTTCCTCCCTCGAGCAAAGCCAGGGAGCAAAGAAAGCCGGGAGGCATCGGAGCTCCTCCTCGTAGTTCCAACTCCCTCCCTGCTTGCTGGGTGGCTAATTAGCTCCGGCATCTGTGCCCGTGGTGCGCCCGGCCTGTTTGAAGCTGTCTCTTTGATGCCAGCTCTTGGAAAAGAGTAATGAGCCCACTGCAAATGTCACCTCCAAAGGAGTATTTTTGGCTCCCAGCACTGAAGTGTGACATGAACATCAGGTAGCAGCAGGCACAAATTGCTGCTGACTCGTGTTACGTCCTCCCTTTTTTCCTTCCACTGAGTCCCTGGAGGTGGCTGGGGTGGGGGAGCATCCAGGATTCCCGTCAGCCTAGTTTCAACGTGGCTCCGTCACGAGGCGTATAGCAAGTGTCAGCGTTCCCGTGAAACTCCCCATTTCAATTCAGCACTCAGAAACAAAGCTCCTCCAAGGAAGAATTTATTGAAGAAGTCACATTGGCACACACCTGGGAAAACCCGACTGGGAGAGTTCCGGGTTTTCCTATTGTGGTTCGCCGACAGCCTGCAGAGACGACAGCAGAGTTGGACAGTGGGGAGGAACAGGGGCCAGTCAGGAAGTCTGGGGTTGGCTCAGAAGAGGGTCCTGCGTCCGATGCAGAGATGGGGTCAGGACCATCTGGGGGTGGGGTGCTGCCTTCGGAGCCCCTGGAGTCTGGCAGCAGTGAGGCAGAGGACCCAGGGGAGCCTGTTCCCAGTGCGCAGAGCTCCCAGAAGGCAAGAGCAGCTGAGACAAAAGGAGCGACTCAGGAGTAAGGCTGGGAGGTGATTGCTCCTCCCCTAAGGGATAAAGGACAGGCAAAGGGAGAGAAACCTTTGCAGGAAGCAACGTTGTCTGTTCAGTTCAGATTCATTCTTGAGGCTCTGTGTGGACTTTGAACTTAGGTTGGTTTTTTAGAATTCATTTGGCACTCTGGTTGTTGGCAGCAATTCAAAGGAGAAAAGTGGGTGCTTATCTCGAGGGACTGTTTGAGATTCATTATCGGCTGGGAATGAAGATAATTCCCAGCATTGAAATATAACCAGACTTGTTTTTAAAATAAGCGTGTGCGCAATTATGGTCTCGGAAGCCTTGGTCAGAACATTTCCCTTCGTAATTGAAAAATCAAAAGCCATCCTCCTGCACCCACCAGTCCATCACACGGCCCAACTAATTCTTCATCCCAACTGGAGACATCCCTCCAGTCACTCCACCTCAGGTGCTGGGCAACATGTCCTTGACTCTCTGAGAAGAATGTTGTTCTGTCTAAACTTGCCCCTCTCTATGAAATCCCCCCCTCCCAAATTCCCAGGCACTAAAACGTGGCAGCATAGAAGCTTCTAAGTACAAAATGGCTTCCAGAGCTGACAGCGAGGCTGGTACGAAAGACGGAATAAGGACACCTCCCCGCATAGGTGTTTCCAGAAACAGGCCAAGGTGTGTGATTTGTTGTCCTGGGAATGAAGCGGGGCACAAATTATCCACGTAGAAAGTGTGCCATGATTTCCTTTGTGCTCAAGATGTCATCTTCTCTAAAAAAAGGGGGGGAAAAATCTAATACATGAAAGATGAACAGAGGGAGAAAAAGTCATATCAGCTTCATGGTTTTTGCTGATGTTGTGGTCCCTTCTGCCCAGAGTTGCTCGGCGTGGTGAATTTATGACTGAGATTTGCAAGGAACGGATGTGTAGCCTTAATTGTCAGCGTGCAAAAGTATTCCAGGGCAAATGTCTGTGGAGGTTCTGAGTCATCCAGATCATGGTTGTCACAAAGGTGCTTTTCCAAAAGTCAGTATTTATAGTTTTATTAATGTATAACATGACATACGAAAAGAATACAAAGGGAAATTAGAAAATTAGGAATTATTATTATTATTATTATTATATTATTATTATATTATTATTAAATTATTAAAATTAGAAAATTAGGGAAATTAGAAAAGGAAAAGGGAAGAGGATAGTGAGAGAAAGCAAGAAGGGGAGGAAGGCATTGACTTCTGACTCTTTTGGTGCAATAAAATAAGGCATTAACATCTACCTTCAACTTTACACTTTTGCATAATGATAGAAACTAGACATTTCTATAACAACCAACCTGTCTAATCGGTAAAACCAAAAATTAAAGTTTGTTCAGAGTATTGCAACATAAATGCAGCGCCAGAAAAATAAAGACAGATGACTGAGGCTTCATTTAACATCTTTATAAACATAATAAGTAGATTTGACAAACCAGTTGTAGATTTCTCCAACATGGAGCAAACTCAGACGGAGACATGTTGCAAGTAACTTCAACAGCAACTCAGGAGCCCAGAAACAGGCCTCAGTTTAGCTCAGCAGGCAAGCAAGTCACACAGCAGAGGAGAGAAGCAGTTTCATTTTCAATAGACAGACTCTGAGCTTAACAAGCTGCAGAGCTTAAGATAGAGCCACCACGCCCAGGCTCCTTCCAGTTTCAGTTTCCAAACAGGCCTCATTGGCTGACTTAATTGCTCTGCCTCTTCATCGGCTGACCTTGTTACCATGCTCTATTCCAGTTCATGAATATACTCTGACAGAGTTTCAATTTTTTCCCACCTGAAGCGCCAAGCCCAGTGGTGCTTTTTCAAAAGTCAGTTGGACTTGGCTTTTTTTTCCTTTGAAAACGTTTCGCTTCTCATCCAAGAACTGAAGAAGCTTCTTGGATGAGAAGCGAAACATCTTTGAAGGTGTGTGTATGGGGGGGGGGGAACCCCAAGAAAATCCAGTTGCGAAAGAAAGACGTGTGTCTCATAAGCGAAAGAAATATTAATCTCCTGTCAGGATTAATAGGCACTGGGCCTTAAGGAATGAGACTGTGCAAGCACTTTGTTAGAGAGCCTAAAGAATTATGTTGCCAGTGACACAGCAATATGTGGAATTTGCTAATGAGAAAAAAGCGTGTAAAAAGCATTCTTGCTGGAATGATGAAAGGAGGAAAAAATGTAGATGAGGGAGGAATGCATTCCAGAGAATGAGCAGAGCTAAAAACAGAGACATCAGGTGAATACACAGAGAAAGATCAGTAGAGTTGAAACCAAGTGAGGAATAAGGTTAAAAGATGCAAACAAAATGCGGAACAGTTCTGGTGGAAATTTAAAAAAAATAATAATTTGGAAGTAGGTAAAAGAACTAAACAAGAAGTTTCTTAAGAAGCAGTGGAATTACCAGTAAGAGAAAAACTCACATTTTTATAATAGAGAGGGGTTAGAAAATAGAGAGAGGCTTTTATGGGAGTGAATGTGATATGTTGAAGTGTAGAAGCAGAATGAAATACTCAAGGGTGTCCAACTTTGGCGGCTTTAAGACTTGCAGACTTCAACTCCCAAAATTCCCCAGGCAGCATTGAGTTCTGGGAATTGAAGTCCACAAGTCTTAAAGTTGCCGGAGTTGGATACCCCTGCTCTAATTGGTAGTATTTAAAGAGGGAAAAGTGATGAAAATTATTATTTCTTTCTACTGTGATTATAGTCTGACCCAGCCCTAATAGACTCTGCACAGGATACAACCAAAATATGCATCCAAAGCACACTAATATAGTAGAAATCAACATTAAAAAAACTGGTACAAAACCACAGTTTACTTAGTCTCACAGCCAAATGCCCCCATCTGTTTTGGCCTGCTGTAGAAAAACTTATAGAGTAGGGACTATCTATCTCTCCCTGGAGAAGTAGGAATTTTCTGTTAAAAATGGTCTGTAAAAAGAAAAGAAAAACCCTAGAGAGGAATTATTAAAAGATTAACAGAGTTGGAAGGGACCTTGTAGGTCATCTAGTCCAACCCCCGCCCAAGCAATAGATCCTACACCATTTCTGACAGGTGGAAGTCCAGTCTCTTCTTGGAAGCCTTCAATGATGAAGCTCCCACAACTTCTGAAGGCAACTTCTGTTCCATGGCTTGTTTGTTCTCCTTGTCAGAAAAATTCCTCCTTATTTCCAGGGTGAGTCTCTCCTTGATCAGTTTCCATCCATTATTCCTTGGATGGATGGAATGTGTTACTTGGCACCTCCCCTTCCCAAATCTGCAGAGGGTGTTCTCCAAATGGCCTGACGGCATGGACAGAATCAATGTTGGCCAGTTGTTGCCTTGTACATCGCAGTGCTGTGCTTCAAAGGGGAATTGGCCCAGCGATCTGTTAGCAAACAATGCCATTTTAGAAGTTGTCTGCCTGCAGGTGGGCTGCCCCGCTTGATGGATTGATGAATTGATTGATCGATCAAGTTTATATGCTACCTATATATATATCCCTATCCAAATCAATTCTGAGCGGCTTGCAGCACGACAAAATCAGGAATATAAAAACAGCATAAATGTTAAAATTCACAGGAACTGTCACAGGAACTAAAATGAAGAGGAACAGGGACTCAAATTAACTGGGAATCTTGCAGCAATTGTCCCTTCCCGGCTGCCCCCAAAGCCCATTACGGGAACACTGAAAGACTAACTAGACTGCAGGTGTAGACGGTGTATCTAGAGAAGGGCTGCCGTGGGAACGTTAGCTCACTTTAGCGTCGTAGTTGTACAACTTGCTTGATGTGTTTGTGGAGGATGCATCTGCACCTGGTGGCTGGAAGAAAGGTGTTGATTCTTTTCTCATGCAGAGGAAAAGGTAGCAAGAGCGAAGGCAACAGTTGCAGGTGGATTCATTTGCTGAGATAAGGTATTTAGCAGACTTCCACCTGAAAGAGTACAAAAAGTGACAAGGAACAAGATGTAGAAATGTTTGCTCTTCAGCAGGTCATTGAGAAGGATCGGAAAGGGAGCAAGAGCAAGTGCATTTAGAGAAAGCAGACGATAAAGCGAATAATGGGATTATTTGCATGTTCAAAGAAAAGATTGGATCTGAGCGAATGTGGCCTGAATTATGAAAGGGAGTTAAAAAAAGAAGTAGGCCAGGTGCTCTGCTCGTCTGGAAAGAAGGAAGGGGCATGAGGGGGCAAAACTAAGTAGCCGCCTTCCAATAGTTGAGGGGCTGCCAGAGAGAGGAGGAGGGGGTCAAGCTATTCTCCAAAGCACCTTTGAAGGCCAGACAAGGAATAAGGGATGGAAGCTGAACAAGGAGAGGTTCAACCAGGCCTTCAGGAACTTGTTCTGCAGCCGGCAAGGCTTCCCTGAAGGCCTCTACAGCCGATAAGGGAGCTCTGGATCGATCCAGAGTTTTGTTATCAGTTCCAGAGGCCTTCAGGAAAGCCTTGCCGGCTGCAGAAGAAATGGGCCTGCAGGGCAGGTGTCAGGGTGTGCGAGGCCTGGCTATACCTGTCCAAAGGTAAGTAGTAGGACAGCTCCACTCCCCACCCCCACCCTAGCTTAATTTTTACCCATCCACTCTGGAGTGGGTGGGGTCTGAATTACGGCTTATTTTGGGGGTAGGGCTTCTATTGGGCTCACATGTAAAAATCCAGCTAGGACTTACTTTCAGGGTAGGTCATATTTTCAGGAAAACAGGGTATATTTTGGCCAAGGTTTTTTTTTCTTTCTCTCTTCTCATTCCAATTAGCTCGTCGTTGTTTCTACCACTGAGCAGGACAGCCCAGAGATAAGTTCCCATTTCCCCTCTTTAATTCCTCAGTTTTAATTAGGGCAATTTTCCTGGTGCAGCTGTCATCTTCCCTCCAAGTAGCTGCCCCCGCAGTCGCCCCCCACCCCACCCCATCTGGCTGCCCAGGGATCTCCTGTTGCCTCCTGTGATTTATGGCTCCAGGAGGCCCTTTGCAAAACCTCTCAGCCATCTTGGTTCGGCTCTTTGACCGGGAAATGGAAACCCGTCCCTAGGAGGGGGCTGACATTTTAGAGTTGGGCTTCAAACACAATGGAGCCCCCAGTTTTCCGTTGCTAAGTGAGATAGTTGTCTTGTCCCGCTTTGCGGCCTTTCTCACCCCAGTCGTTAAGTGAATTGCTGCAGTTGATAACAAGAGTCAGCAACCTGGTTGTTAAGTGAATCTGGCTTCTGCCAGATGGTTTGGCTTGTCTGAAGGGCGCGACGTTCCCCCAAAACCTTTCGCTCAAGGCGGTCCTTGGTTTATGACCGCAGTTTAGCCCCAGATTTCCATGGCTCAGCGAGAGAGCTGCTAGGTGAGTTTCACCCCGTTTTACGACCTTTCTTGCCCCAGCTGGTAAGCGAATCGCTGCAACTTGTTAAGTGAGGAACATGGTTGTTAAGTGAATCTGGTCTTTCCATTGGCTCTGCTGGCCAGAAGGTCTCCAAAGGGGATCACTGCAACCGTCGTAAATACGAGTCAGTTGCCGAGGTCTGAATTTTGATCACGTGACCCACCGGGCAGCTGCAACGGTCGTAAGTGTGAGAATTGATCCTAAGTAAGTCCCTTCTTTTCCAGTGCCATTGTAACTTCGAACAGCCACTAAAGGAATGGTCATAATTCAAGGACTGCCTGGATCTCCCTCGATCTCCAAAGTGAGACGTCCAGACTCAAAGGGTGCCGGGGTTTTTTCCCCACTTCCATCCAAAGCGCAGGCATTCCTCGAGATACGACCACTCACTTAATGGCCGTTCGAAATCCCAGCAGAGCCTCCGAAAAGCTACTCCCAAGCTGCTGTTTTACAGCTGCTGCTGCGGACACCCCCCCCCCGAAGTCATTCGCACTTACGACTGACCGCAGGGGTGGCTACAGCTCCCCCCCAGTGCCATCCCTCCAGGTGCCAGCGTTCCAGCGACCCTCCTTTCCAGCCAATAACTCAGAGACAAACATCTTCTCGAAGGTTCCTTTATTTGGATAGTAAACTGGCACATCTGTGGGATCCAGAATCTGAAAGTTTTCAGGCTTCCTTGCAATATTCAAAGCTACAAATGCATCCCCCCCACTTGGCCATCATCACATCACATCACATGGCCCAGTCACCATCCGTCCTAAAGTAAGATCCTCATTTCATCCTGCGCCACACTCAGTGACCTTGGACTAACAAAAGAGGCTTGGTGGTGCAGGCTGTTAAACGCCTAGCACTTAAGTTCCAGCTGCCTGCAATTAGTGCAGGCTCGAATCCCACCAGGCTCAAGGTTGACTCAGCCTTCCATCCGCCCGGGGTAGGTAAAGTGAGGATCCAAGATTGTTGGGGGCAATAAGCTGACCTTGTAAAAATGCCGCTTAGTAATAAGCAGGCACATACAACGGAAGGAAGTCTATTGCTGAGCGCATTGGGTTGCACTCCATAGATTGTAAGCCGCCCTGAGTCTCCGGAGAAGGGCGGCATATAAATATAATAAAAAAAAGAATTTTATTTTGTCTACTTAGAGCTACTCAATTGAATCCACACACCCCTCCCACTGTCTCAGGCTACGTGGCAGCCTTGGGGCCCCGTCCCTCACGCCCATCCCTCCTGGCGTGCTTCCCTCCTGCAGGTCTCCAGGCCTTCTCCCCTTGGGGGAGGAAGGTGGTCAGGAAGGGGCTGCCATTTTCCTTGCGGTTCCCCCAAGATGCCCTCTTTTGGCCGTGCGTCCCACGCCATTTGGCTGCCTTCACGTGGTCTGCAAAAGCTTTCTAGCTCAAGCCCCCTCCAATGACGGTCGTATCTCCAGGACTATCTGTGCATCGTCGTTTTCCATTAAGGGCAGGTTGAGGTCTGTTTGGGGGATGCAGGTGGGCTTTCTTTTCTCCCTCTCTCCTTCCTTCCTTCCATTCTTTCTCTCTCCCTCCCTTGTTCCCTCCTTCCTTCCTTTCTCTTTCTTCCTCTCTCCCTCCCTCCTTTCCATTCTTCCTTCCTCGATCCCTCTCTCCTTCCTTTCTTCCATTCTCTCTCCCTCCATTGCCCCCTCCTTCCCTCTTTTCCATTCTTCCTCCCTCTTTCCTTCCATTCTTTCTCCCTCCTTCCTTTTTTCCTTCTTCCCTCCTTTCCATTCTTCCTCCCTCCCTCTCTCTTTCCTTCCTTCCATTCTTTCTTCTTCCCCATTGCTCCCTCCCTCTTTTCCATTTTTCCTCCTTCTCCTTCCTTCCTTCCATTCTTTCTCTCTCCTTCCTTTCTTCCTGCCTCCCTCCCTCCCTCCTTTCCATTCTTCCTCCCCCTCTCCTTCCTTCCTTTCTCTTTTTCTTCCTCCTCCCTCCCTCTTTTCATTTTTCCACCTTGCTTCTATCCATCCATCCAACAGGAGAGAGAAAAATATTGGCCTCCAAGCCTCCCCCCCTCCTGCTCCCCACAATTCCAATTCTGTAGAACTCTAATGAGTCTTTGATTTCAGATTATCTTCTTTGTTTTCAAAAATAAACCTTGTTAAGGAATTGGGTCATAGGCGGGATATTACTAAGCAAAGTTAACTAAGCATTTTCAGAGAAAAAGTATGTAAGATTTAAATATATATATATCTATATATATATGGATGTGCTAATAACCTTTTAATGTACACACTGCTTCCAGACATCGGTTCTTGGGTGTTATGGACTGTGAAAGCAGAACCCATAAAAATAAAAGACATAAAATAAGGGCTACTAATTTCCCATTACGATCCCTTGGCTATCAGAGCAACCCAACATTGTGGAGTGCCCAGCCACCAAAGGCTGCATGTCAGGCTGGCTTCTGTCAAGAGACGGGCTGCTTTGGAGGCTCAGCTGCCCTGGGAGGGGAATGGGCAGCTACCTCCTGACCCTTCTCGAAGGTTCCCCCCCTTCCCCCCATCATTGGTCACTGGTGAACTGGACCGGTTCTCACCAGCAGCTTTGTCAGCTGCTGTTCTGCTCCTGCATCCAATAAGAGAGACTAGCTGCACTCTTTCTTGAGTTGGAAACAAGGCTGAGCACACAGATGCCCAGTGATGATGTAGCTGGTGGCTGAGGCAGCATCCGTGTAGATGAGGAGGTGTGAGGGTGGACGGATGGATATTGTTGGATGGATGACAGGCAGAGAGACCGATGGATGGGTTGTTGGTTGGATGGATATTGTTGGATGGATGGAGGAGGGAGGGAGGGATGGTAGACCCTTATTGGATGGATGGTTGGATGGGCACATGGATGGCAGGTAGAACATTATTGGATGGATGGATGGATGGATGGATGGATGGATGGATGGATGGTAGACCATTATGGGAGGGACGGAGGGAGGGATGAGAGTATTGAAGAGCGAGAGAGAGGGGGGGGAAGAGGAGGAACAGCCGAGTCCAGTGCTTGACATGCGGATGTGCAGAGGAGAGGAGAGCAATGGAAACCTATGAGCCAGTCCTTGGGATGGAAGAGCCACTGCTGCTAGCAAAGAACTCACCCAGGCTCTGGGCATCAAAGCCAGGGGGCAGAGATGAATAGATGTGGCAAACAACTATTCATCTCCTGGATGGACGGACTTGTTCGCCTGTGGTGAGAGAGAAGCTGGGTCACTGGGTCAGAACAGGAGCTGGGTCAGAACAGGCGGCGTGGTGGAGCTGTCCCTTTGAGGGACCCAGAAGAACCTGATTTGGGTCATGCTTCTCTTCCAGCGAGACAAATGGCAGCCCTGAAGTTTCTCAAAATTGTTCCACGTGGAGTCATTTGGGACCAAAGCGCCTTAAGAGCATCCTAACATCAGAGCAGTTTGACAGTGGAACCCCTGATGGGATCCACAGGTGGGCTCCCCTTCATTCTGGGCTGGATTAAATAGGTTTCAGGGGGATCCAGAAACCCACCTGGTCCCCATCCCCAGGGCAGATCCCCTGGGGTTGCTCTCTGTCCGGAGAGCCTGGGGCTTTCAAACAGGGCTGCCATGTTGGTTTACTAGAATCATTCATTTAAATCTCTGTTTTTTAAAAGAGGCCTTTCGTTAAATCTGCACCAGTGGGCGTTTTTGTGTTTGCTTCAGACTGTTAAATAATTTAAATGCAAGTAGCTAAGAATGTACATAGTTGGGTTGCAGCAACGGCTTTCTGCTTCCAGCTCTCCTGCGGAGGAACGGCGTAGAGTTAATGAGTTGTGGAAACAGTCAGCCAAGTTCTCCTTCCTCCGTGAAGGACTTCCTGAAGCCCCAAACCTCTGTGCAACGTGGGCAGGAAAGGGGTTGGGAATCCGTGGCCTGCCTCCGTGGCGCCTGGGGCCTGGCTGGGGTGCCCCACGGCTGAGCAGGTGCGTCTGTTCGGGAGTGCTTCACCTCCGTGAGCAAGTTTGGGGAGCCCTGTCCTTGGTTGGCCCATCACAAGAGGCAGTATTGGATAGGAGAGCCATTTTGGTGTAGTGGCTAAGGTGCTGGCCTAGAAATGGGAGACGGGGAGTTGTTGTCCTGCCTTAGACATGAAGGCCGGGTGTGTGAGTTGGGCCAATCACAAGAGGACGGTGAGTTCTAGTTCTGTCTTAGGCATGAAAGCTGGCTGGGTGGCTTTGGGCCAATCACCAGGAAGCGGTGAGTTCTAGTCCTGCCTTAGGCAGGAAAGCCAGCTGGGTGGCTTGTGGGGAAAATAGGAGGAGGAAGAAGTATGAAGTGCGTTTGCCATCTTGGATCACTTAAAAAGTAAAACAAGTAGGATAAATATTTAAGAAGAGATTGGACAACTATCGGTTTGAAGTGGTGTAGGGTTGGACTAGAAGACCTCTAAGGTCCCTTCCAACTCTGTTATTCTGTTGTAAATACGTAGTGATAGGTAGGTAGGTAAGTAGGTAGGTAGAGAGATGGATGGATGGATGGACGGACGGACGGACGGACAGACAGATAATGGATGGATGGATGGATAGATAGATAGATAGATAGATAGATACTATAGAGATGAAGATAGATGGAGTGATGGATGGATGGATGGATGGATGGAGGGAGATAGATAGATAGATAGATAGACAGACAGACAGACAGATAGATAGATATGGGATGGATAATAGAGATATAGAGATAGACAGACAGACAAATAGGGCAGCCTCCTCCTCCTCCTCCTCCTCCTCACCCCCTCCTCCTTTTCTCTGCAAACCCCTCTTCCTTCTAGCACTGATGATGTTCCCTAGTTGGGTCATGAAACGTCTGCAAGAAAACCACCAAGCTCAGAGAGCACCAAGGACCCCACAGTCCTCCTCCTCCTCTTGCCAACCCTCCCTCCCTTCTAGCACTGATGATGTTCCCTAGTTTGGCTCATGAAACGTCTGCCAAAGACCCTCCCAGCTCAGGGGGCCAAAAAGGAGCCTTCCCTTTCAGTCCTGAGCTACCCATATTCTCCTTCCTTGGTACCACAGAGGGGTGCCCAAAAACGCCAAGGGCACCCCTAGAGGGGCCTGTCTGGGTGACCTCCCTCTTCCACCCCCCCCAGCCCTGCCCTCCTTCTGCAGGGAGCCAGACCTGCACAGGCAGAGGAAAGAGCAGGGGGCTGCTCACTCACCCTCCCCTCCCCTCCCCTCCCTTCTTCTCCTGCAGACTTAGCCGGCCTGTTTTGCCTGGCGCACCACCGTTTTAATTATTTCATTACTGGCCGTTATCTTCTCTTGCAGCCCCAGTGCGGGTTGGCAAGCTTGCCTGGGCTTTGTGTCACTTGCTGATCTTGTTTGTGCAGACCGGAGATTGTTTACCTGGTGCGGCTTCTGCAGCCCGGAAGAGGCCGACTTGGGTTCCACGGCTGGGTTGCCGCAGCTGGAAAGAGAGCGGCCCACCGAATTCATCCACACAAAGCTGCGACTCTCAGGAGGGAGGGGCTTTCTCACCTCCTCCAGGGGCTGGCATTGGATTAGTGGCACTTAGACGGCCTGCTGGGAATCCTAGAATCCTAGGCCCGCAGGGGACCTTGGGGGTCTTCTAGTCCAACCCCATGAAAAGGGGACTTCATAGCATCTGGGACCAGCGGTTGTCCAATCTTTTCTTGAAAACTTCCAGTCATGGAGCACCTAAGGCGGGACTAGAACTTCATGCCTAAGGCGGGACTAGAACTCCCCATCTCCTGGTGATTGGCCCAAAGCCACCCAGCCGTCTTTCATGCCTAAGGCGGGACTAGAACTCCCCATCTCCTGGTGATTGGCCCAAAGCCACCCAGCTGGCTTTCATGCCTAAGGCGGGACTAGAACTCACCGCCTCCTGGTAATTGGCTCAAAGTCACCCAGCCGTCTTTCATGCCTAAGGTGGGACTAGAACTCCCTGTCTCCTGGTAATTGGCCCAAAGCCACCCAGCCGTCTTTCATGCCTAAGGCAGGACTAGAACTCCCCATCTCCTGGTGATTGGCCCAAAGCCACCCAGCTGGCTTTCATGTTTAAGGCGGGACTAGAACTCCCCGTCTCCTGGTGATTGGCTCAAAGTCACCCAGCCGTCTTTCATGCCTAAGGCGGGACTAGAACTCCCCGTCTCCTGGTGATTGGCCCAAAGCCACCCAGCTGTCTTTCAAAGAATTCTAAGCCTGGAAGGGACCTTGGAGGTCTTCTAGTCCAACCCCATGCAAAAGGCAGGAAACCCTATACCATCCTGGACAAATGGCTGCCCATTTTATTTTCTTGGAGCAGCAGAGACCAGTTCTATGAAATTTAGGGGCACCAACCTTCCTTCAGCAATTGGGGAGGGTGGGGGGGGCACCATTCCCAGATTTCTCGGGGCTTTCATTGACCAGTAAGCATCATTTTCCCCTACAGGCTCCTCTGCCTGACCTAATTTCCACTAGGAAAGGAGTGCAGGATGCGAAGTGAACCACATATGTACTCAGAAGGTCTGGGGTCCATTCTGTAATGTGTATGAGAAGATCGCTGGAGGAGGAAGAGATGACAACCGATAATCAGAGTTGGAAGTGACCTTGTAGGTCATCTAGTCCAACCCCCCCACCCAAGCAGGAGACCCTACACCATTTCTGACAGAGATGGCTGTCCAATCTCTTCTTGAAAGCCTCCAGGGATGAAGCTCCCACAACTTCTAAAGGCAATTTCTGTTCCATGGGTTGATGGTTCTCACTGTCAGAAAGTTTCTCCTTATTTCCAGGTTGAATCTCTCTTTGTTCAGTTTCCATCCATTGTTCCTTCTGGCCTTCAGGGGCTTTAGAACAGAAGTCCCCAACCTTAGCAACTTTAAAGACTCCAACTCTGGGAGCTGAAGTCCACAAGTCTTTAAGTCGACAAGATTGGAGACCCCTGCTTTAGAAAATAGCAGATGCTTTAGGAAATAAGAAAATGCAGGAAGACTGTAAGGCCCTTGGTGCTCTCTGAACTTGGTGGTTTTCTTGCATGACCCAACTAGGGAACATCATCAGTGCTGGAAGGGAGTGGAGTTTGTGGGGAGGAGGGGGAGGAGGAAGGAGACGGGGGATTCTTGGTGCTGTTTGAACTTGGTGGTTTCCTTGCAGACGTTTCATGACCCAACTAGGGAACCTCATCAGGCTTGTAGCTACAGATAATGTGGGTTGAAAAAGTGACCGGGCCTCACTTCCTCTCAGAGGTGGGAAAACGGAAGAGCGTGAAACTCAAGCACGATCCCAGAGTTTTCTTTCACAGGAACCGAACTTGCTGCGAACGGCATAAGTCCAACGTGCCCCATGTACTTGACCCAGGGGGTTGGCAGAGTCCCTGTGCCACCTGGGACCCCCTCCCTGCGCTGCCCCTTGATGCCAGCTGCGTCGCTTGATGATCCAACCCCCAGGTTGGAAACGAGCCCCTCCAAGCCAAGTGGGTCCGTGCAGTTGTGCTCGGTGGATAAATATTTGCCAGGCGGGAGGCTAAAAGCGATTAAGTCGACTTTGATCTCGCCTGCCAGTCTCTGCCAGCTGTTTAAACACGCTGCGCACTTCGTACATGCGCCTTCCAGCGGGCGCCTGTTTACGCAGAGCAGAAACTGTCTCTACTCTGGCGGTGCCTTGTCACAGTTGCAAGAGGCCTCCTGCCTCGTTGGGGAGGGTGGAGAAGGGAGCCTGGCACTCGCTGGCACTATTTCAGGGCTGCTCTCCTGACTTCCATGCCTTGTGGGGTTGTGCCCCGGTTGATAATTCGGAGGAGGGTCCTGGCCTGCTTCTGCTCTGCAGCCCCTGTCCACAAGTCAGCCTGTGAAAATGAGACTGCATATTTATTAATTATCAAATTGGGGCGCCACAAGGTTCCGTCTTAGGCCCAGGACTCTTCAATATCTTCATGAATGACTTAGATGAGGGAATAAAAGGGAACTTACCAAATTTGCAGATGATTACTAAAGTGGCAAAAATAGCTAACCACCCCAGAAGATAGGCTGAAGATCCAGGTGGATCTTGACAGACTAGAACCCTGAGCCATATGTAACAAAATGAAATTCAGTGTAGAGAAAAGTAAAGTCCTACACTTAGGCAAGAAAAACCCAAAGGACACATATAGACTGGCAGGAAACCAGGCAGGAACTGTGAGAGGCATCTTGGAGTCTGAGTGGACAACCAGCTAAATACCGTGTTTCCCCGAAAATAAGACACTGTCTTATATATTTTTTTGGCTCCCAAAAACACACTAGGTCTTATTTTTGGGGTAGGTCTTATATATTTATGGTGCCAAATAGTGGGTGTGAGTGTGTAGGGGGGAGGTGTTTCGCGGGTGCACGGTTGCTCCCTGAAAAGTCTTCCTGGAACTGGAGATTTACACTAGGTCTTATTTTCGGGGTAGGTCTTATATTAGGGCAGGTTTAGAAAATAGTGCTAGGTCTTACTTTCGGGGTAGGTCTTATTTTCGGGGAAACACGGTAGGAGCCAGCCGTGTGCAGCAGCAGCCAAAACAGCCAATTCAATCCTAAGTTGCATTAACAGAGGGATACAATCAAGATCAAGGGAGGTACTAATACCACTCTATAAAGCCTTAGTAAGACCACACCTAGAATACTGCATCCAATTTTGTTCACCACATTATAAAAAAGAGGTTGAGACTCTAGAAAAAGTTCAGAGAAGAGCAACCAGGATGATGAGGGGACTGGAGACTAAAACATATGATGAACTGTTGCAGGAGCTGGGCCTGGCTAGTCTAGGGAAGGGAAGGACCAGGGGAGACAGGAGATATTCCAATACTTGAGGGGCTGCCCCAGAGAGGAGGAGGAGGTCAAGCTATTTTCTAAAGCACCCGAAGGCCAGAGAAGGAATAATGGATGGAAACTGATCCAAGAGGAGATTCAACCTCGGAAATAAGGAGGAATTTTCTGACAGTGAGAACCATCAACCGATGGAACAGAAGTTGCCTTCGGAGGTTGTGGGAGCTTCATCACTTGAGACTTTCAAGAAGAGGCTGGACTCCCATCTGTCAAAAATGGTGTATGGTCTCCTGCTTGGGCAGGGGGTTGGACTAGATGACCTACAAGCTCCCTTCCAACTCTATTATCTGTTATCTGTACCACTCATCTCGCTATTTGGGGTGATTCTAGGCGGGTGACTTTCAGTGCGGCAGGCATGAATCAGAGATAGGAAAGGGTGCCAAGGCAGATGCAACAATATCAGCCAGTGCAAATGTTTATTTCCGATTGGTTTGTTGGAATTTATTTGCCGCCCATCTCGTAGAGAGCAAAATGCTTATTCTGTTGGAGGGCAACTGGCCAGGGGAGGAGCAGAGGGAGGAATTAGCCTGGAATCCTTGCATAGCCACAAAGGGGGAAGCCGCTTGGGATGCCATTGGCCCTTCCTTAGTCTGGCCCAGGTACAACCTGCCCTTCTGGGAGGATTCCTGTATTATAGGCACGAGCAATAGAGTAGCTAATTGAATTCTTCCCCTATGGATCTGTTCGTCAGTTTTGGAGGTCTCGCAAAGACCTCCCTGTTTTACAGGCAGTCCTTGACTTACAACCTCAATGGAGCCCAACATTTCTGCTGTTAAGTGAGCTTTGCCTCCTTTTATGACCTCTCTTGCCACCGCAGTCGATAAGTTAGTAACCCGGTTGTTAAGCAAAATCTGCCTTCCCCATTGACTTGGCTCGTCAGAAGGTCGCAAAAGGGGAATCACGTGACCCCAGGACGGTGCAATCGTCATAAATACGAGTCAGTTGCCAAGCTGAGCTGTCACACAGTTGCACTTGGTGGGAGGTAGCCAGACGTTTGCCTTGTGTCAGGTGGAGCAGCCTTCACATTCATTTCTTTTAAGAAGAGACTGGACGGCCATGTGTGTGCAATGCCCTGGGGTCTCCTGCTTGAGAATGGGGTGGACTAGATGACCTCCGGGGGTCCCTTCCAGCGCTGTTATTCTGTCATTTTGCTCTCCATGGCACCTGTGTGGAAGCTTTGGGATTAGCAACTTACTGTCATATTTTGCTTAAGGATTTTGAAGCCCTGCAGGAGCTGCTGAGGACCAGCCCTGCACAGTATTTTCTCCACACACCCCTCATTACGTGGGAAGGGGGGAGGATCTTCTGTGGGGGTTCTCTGATTGCCCCTCCCCCCAGCAGGCTTTCCACCCCAGGAACAGGGAGCATTAAGGCTTACGATTCCCTGCTAATGTTTCTCTATAAAACAGATTTGCATGCTTATTTCTATAAATCTGCATTGATTTCCCCCTCTTAAACCTATATCGGTAATTTTTATCTGTAATCCTGCAGCCTGTTCCCATAAATGTATGCTTATTAACTGTACTTAGCAAATCTACTTAGGAATTACATACTTAATGCATATCAGTAATGCTCCCTGCATCTGAGGAAGGGAGCTGGAACTCATGAAAGCCTTGGCCTAATCAGAATACTAATAACCAGACAACCTGTGCCCTCGGGGATTTCAGAGGCATTTCCTCACCTGAAAAGGGAGGGGGGGAGAGGATGACCACAGGTGGGCAAAAAAGCAGTGGGGGGTGGGGACTTCCACCATCCTCCCAGCTTCCCCATTGAGTTTCTCTGGGGGAAGCTGGCAGGGAGCATTCCCTCCTTCCCTCCCTCCCTCCCTCCTTCCCTCCCCTCCTTCCCTTCCTTCCTTCCTTCCTTCCTTCCTTCCTTCCTTCCTTCCTTCCTTCCTTCCTTCCTTCCTTCCCACCCCCTTCTAGCAATGGTGATATTCCCTAGTTGTTTAATGAAATGTGTGCAGGAAAACAACCAAGTTCAGAGAGCACCAAGGACCCCAGTCCCCTTCCTTCCTTCCTTCCTTCCTTCCTTCCTTCCTTCCTTCCTTCCTTCCTTCCTTTCTCTTCCTTCCTTTCTCTTCCTTTGTCCCTCCCTCCTTTCCATTCCTCCTTCCTTTCTTTCTCCCTCCTTCCTTCCTTCCTTCCTTCCTTCCTTCCTTCCTTCCTTCCTTCCTTCCTTCCATTCTTCCTTCCTACCTACCTATCCTTACCCCTGCCCTCTTCTCCCTTCCATTCCCTTCCGGCAGGTAAGTGGCCTGCTGCCTTGGCAGGAAGGAAGTGAGGGATTGCAAGAGTGGCTGGGAAACTGTCACAGACCATTGAGAGTGAAGAGCATGTGACCAAAGCAGCGCAGCAGCAGCAGCCACAATGTCCCCCAATTTCATTCTCTTGGGAATCTCTTGAAGCTGCCCGCTTTCCCTCCCTGCCCCAGCCGAAGGTTTTTACCCCCTCCCCTTTGCCTGCCCTCCCTTCTCGCTCTCCTCCTGCTCATGGCACAGTAGGTCAGCTTTGGAAGCCATATTAACTCCAGAAACTTCCATGCTGCCACATTCCTGTGCCTGGGAAAGTAGGGGGGGGGTAATTTTTAGAGTGTTGGCAGTTGAGACTTACTAGCATTCTTTTTCTCGGTCAAGGTCGTGTGATTCCTGCACCTGGAGACTGAAGGGGTGTCTCCAGTTGGGATGGTTGGTGATGGGACCATGTGATGGATGGACTGATGGGTGCAGGGGTTGGGTTTGGGACTTTTGATTTCCTGAGGGAAAACCCGGAAACTCTCAGATTTGGGGTTTTCCCAGGTGTGCCAGTAGGACTTTTCCAATAAAAGGAAACTTTTAAGAAAATGCCTGTCTCGGAGTTGTTGTTTTTTACTTTTATTTATTTATTTGTCAATCGCTTACAAGATAATAGGTATAAGTATAAACATAGTTGTTTTCTGAGCTTTTGGCGGGTGTCTGCATGCGGGTCTTTGGGCATTCGGGTTTTCTCCCACGTAAAATTGGAAGTATCTGGGCAACATTTCGACGAAATCTCATCCGTCATCTTCAGGCTGGTGTCTTCAGTTTCGTTCTTCTGGGAGAAGTATGTGATAGTAGCTGCTTTTTCCTTTTTAAGCATATAGTTGTGAATACATGAAATGGATACATATAAGAAAAATAAAAAGAAACAGTAGGACAGGGACGGTAGGCACATTGGTGCGCTTATGCACGCCCCCTACAGACCTCTTAGGAAAGGGGTGAGGTCAATAGTAGACAGCCTAAGGTTAAAGTTTTTGGGGTTTGGGGAAGAAACCACAGAGTCAGGTAGACTATTCCAGGCTGAAGTCGTATTTCCTGCAATCAAGTTTGGTGCAATTAACCTTGAGTTTGTATCTATTGTGTGCTCTTGTATTGTTATGGTTGAAGCTGAAGTATTCATCGACAGGTAGGACATTGCAATGTATGATTTTATATACTATACTTAGATCGGACCGAAGGCGGCGTAGTTCTAGGTTGTCTAGGTCTAGCATTTCAAGTCTGGTGGCATAAGGTATTCTGCAACGAGTAGAGGAGTGAAGAACCCTTCTTGTGAATTGGGATCTGGTTCTGCTGGAACGCTGACAGCTGCCACTGGTGGGCTGGCCACAGATGGCTTCCTTGCTGCTGCTGGGGGGTTTCTGGGGGCCTGGGTTGGTCAGGACCCCCCTTCTCCCTTTTTTCCTGAGCCTTTGGGCTTCTGCTCTGCTCTGCTCTGGTGCAGCTCCCCTGTCCTTCTGCCTCTTCTTATCTTCTTACCTTCTCCTCCCTCCATGGTGGGAGCACCATTGGTGGCCTTCAGAGCAAGGCGCGGGCAGTTCAAGAGGGAGGGGCAGGGTGCTGAATGCCTCTCCTGCCCCCCTTCCTCTTCCCACCCCTCCCTTCAGGAGGGTGTCCTTGTCACGGAGGAGGAGGAGCAGCTGCACGGCCAGACTGGGCTGCAGGGGGGGGGCGATTGTCCAGTCCAGAGGAACAATGGAGAAGCCCCCTCCTGCCTCCGCTGGCTTCAGAGCCTGACTGGCAGAGACGGATGGACTTCTTCAGGGACAAGCCTTGGCATGGGTTGAACCCTTGTCTCCCCGCCTGCAAAATCCCTGACACTTCCAAGGCGTTCAAAATTGCGCCCCGGCTCAGAGCCTTCCCGACGTGTAATGAATCAAGGTGCCAAGCGGCTTGAATGAAATGAAATCGTTAATTGCTCGGCTTCTCCACTTTTGAGTGATGGAAAGAGGAGGATTCGAGGGAAGCTCAGAGAGAAGGCAGGCAGCAGCCTGACTTCAGCGGTGGGGAGACAGATAACAAGCGTTGGAAGGGACCCCGGAGGTTTTCTAGTCCAACCCCCTGCTCGGGCAGGTAAGCAACCCCTAGACCACTCCAGACAAAGGCCGGCCCAATCTCTTCATAAAAACTTGCAGTGATGGCTTCTCTCCTTGGTTGGTTCCCATCCGTGGCTTCTTATGCTAAATGCTAAATTATGGGGAAGATATTTGATCCCCATCTCGATAAAAATGAACTGCACAGATAGTCCTCAACTTATAACAGTTCACTTAGTGACGGCCTGAAGTCAGAGTATCTTCATGAACTGGAGTAGAGCATGGTAACAAGGTCAGCCAGTGACTGGGCAGAGCAACTAAGTCAGCCAATGAGGACTGTTTGGAAACTGAGAGTGGAAGGAGCCTGGGCGTGGCTCTATATTAAGCTCTGCAACTCTGCAGCTGTGTGAAGCTCTGAGTCTCTCTATTGAAAGAGAAACTAACCTGCTTGCTTGCTTGCTGAGAACTAGAGCTCTGCTCTGAGCCTGTAACATGTCTGCTTCTGTTTGCGTTTGCTCCATGCTGGAGAAATCTACAACTGGTATTGTAAAATTTACTTTATATGTTTATAAAGAAGTTAAATGAAGCCTCAGCCATCTGTATTTACTTTTCTGGCGCTGAATTTACGCCGCAATACTCTGAACAGAAATTACAACAGCACTGATTGGTAGTCAAGTTGATCATTAATTATCCCATTGAAATCTCCTATCAGAAAGATATTTGCATAGTCTAATTTAATCACTTTTTGATATAATTTCTTATAAAATTCTTCTTGATTCTCACTTGGTGCATATATTGCTATCAAAAGCATTTTAGTATTGTTATCCATTATCTCCACCATTAAAATCCTCCCATCTTCATCTGTATAAATCAATTCTGCAATAATTGTATCTTTAATATATAGAGCCACTCCTCTTTTTTTACATTGAGCCAGTGATGTAAATAGCTTTCCTAACTTTCTTTGCCTTAATACATATTCATATTGCTTTTTAATATGGACCTCTTGCAGACAAATTATATCAAATTTTAATTTCTCTAATTTATGAAATATTTTCCTTCTTTTGGCAATTGAATTGAGTCCATTTATATTCATTGAAATCAATTTTTTCCCTTCCATTTTAAGTCTTATATATAGGTTGTTTTGCTCTAGTCGTTCTAACTTCTTTTTGTTCTCTAGGTAAACCACCTACTGCTCCAAGTTGTTCTTCTTCTTCACTTATCATTGCACCTTCCTTTGGAAGTTCCACGATCAATTCTTCATGTCCTCCATTTCCCTCTTTTCCTCTGAAGTAGCCATCATAGAATAATTCTGCTTTCTCCACTGTGTCAATTCTATGTCTTTGTTCCCACCACACAAACAAGAGGCCTTCTGGTATTAGCCATCTATAATTTATTCCTCTCTTCAGTAATTCTCTGGATAAAAACGCATATTCTCCTCTCCTCTCTCTTATTCTTCTTGGTATCTGTTTCAGTACTGTGACATCTTTATTGTTGTGCTTCAACGTCTTATCTCTGACTGCTTGCAATATTTGTGATTTGATACTCTTCTTAGTGAATCTAATATGAATTTCTCTTGGAAGTTTATTTCTCGTTGCATCGCTTGTAAAGACACGAAATATTTCATCTATTCCATCCCTCATCTTCTTTTCCGTTATTTCTAGCAATTCTGCCAGAATCTGTGTCATTTTCTCCAATAAATTTTCACCCTTCTCTTCCTCGACATTTTGGAATCTCAAATAGAATTCCGATCTATCAACTTCGCTTTGCAGAGATTCATTATGGTCACTCTCAACTTCCCTTAACCTGGTGTTAAAACTCTTCATTTCCTTCTCTCTTTGTTCTTGCTGCTCTTCAACTTTCTTCATCCTCTCACCATATTTCTCCATTGTTTGCTGTAAAGCCCTTATATTTTCATCTGTCTTATCTAACTTCTTTCCAATTTCACCTACTGCTTGTAGAATTTTCTGTATTGCCTCTTCTGTTGTGGGAACCGTTACTTGTGGAATTGAAGATCTTCTACTCATTGTTGCGGAAATTGTCAGCACCAATTCCAAAAAGGAGGAAGAAAAAAGGAATGAAGGTCAATAACAAAAAATAAAAATTAATGTTATAAAAAGGGAGAGGAACAATCCTGTTTAACAAGACAAAAAGGGAAAGAAATAGTAAGAGGAAGAAAAAAGAGGGGTTCAGTTACATATCAATAATATATCAATAATATATATCAATAATTTGAAAAAAAGGTAAAAATTAGAAAACTAAGAAAAGGATGTATAAATAAAAAACTTGAATTTAAAAAGGAAAAAAGGGAAAGAAAAAAAAGGTGCCAATAATTGACTGTCTTGGTTCCAATGTACAAAGTGAAAACCAACTCGAAAGAAAAAGGCTGAAGATTGAAAAATAGGAAGATATCAATAAAAAAATAAAGAATAAAAAATAGTAAAGCCGTAAAATATCCTTTAAGAATAACAAAATATATTTTTAGGGGCTCCAATTAATGAAGAATTAAATTCCAAACAATAAAAAGCCTTGGCAGGAAGCAATATCACTCTTTATTCCATTGCCACTATGCAAAGTCCAGAGCGTAACTAGTGAAAGAGGAAAGATAGCAGCTCCTCTGTTTTTGCCTCTCGAAGAAATCCAGTTCTTTTATTTTAAAACTCTCCAAGGTCGCTTTACTCTTCAGTTCCAAACTGCAGGCTCAAAGAAATTCCAAAATCACCTATCCAGCACTTTCTAATCAACAGAGCCTTGGATACAGTCCTTGCAAGTGTATATGTTTATATAAGATAACGAGCCTCTAGGTAGCAATATTGTATCTCGCAACCAACTTTCACTTCCTTGCCAGATGGCTCCCAAAATGTATCACTTCCTGTCTTATTCAAAACAAGAAAGACAGAAAAAAAACCTCGGTGGCCATTTCTTATATGCAAAAATGAAAAGTAACCGGATCAAAATAACCAAATTACATTAGAGCCCCTAGTGACAAAAAAAAAAGGAAAAAAGAGACAAAATTCAAAAAATATAAAAGGTATTCAAGAACTCCCAAGAGGAAAAAGTGGAGGGGAAAGTCTTTAGAGCCATAAAAAGAAAGAAGAAACAAAACTCTTTACTTTCAAGCCCGATCTCTTCCACCGCCTAATCCATCTCGCATTCAATTTCACACCATTAGAATCACTAGGGTGTTCCCAAAGGGTTAAAAACCAAATGATCTCACCGACCGACAAACTTCTTCCGACCTCATTCCTCCGGAGCTGTCACAGCTTCTTCAGCCCGATGGCTGCCTCAGCGCACTTCGGGTAAAGGGGCTGTCCTGGGTCAACCAGGGATTTTGCGACGTCCCTGGGATCAACAGAAGGCGCCCCCAACTTTCACCAACCCTACAAGTCGGTTTAGATTCCGGGGGACCGTCCCGAAGCGGCAGTATCGGGGGTGATCTTAGGAGTCAAGATCACCTCCGTCTCGCGGCGACACCAGCTCCGCCCATCTCCCACTGGAAAAAGCGACTCACAATTGTTTCTCACACTTACGGCCATCAAAACATCCCCGCAGCCGCGTGATCCAAATTCAGACGTTCGGCAATGGACTCGCACTTACAACGGTCGTAGTGTCCCGGGCCCATGTGATTCCCCTTTCGCGACCTCCTGACTAGCGACAGGGGAAGCCATATTGACTTAACAGCTGTGTGACTCGTTTAACAACTTGCAGCCATTCGCTCCACAAGCGTGGCAGGAAAGTTCGTAATACTGGGGCACAAACTCACTTCGCAAAACTGTTCGCGCTTAGCGATGGAAATTTGGGGATCAGTGGCAGCCGTAAGTCGAGCACTCCCGGTAATAGTTTGTCCCTCCACATTCTCCGAGGCCCCCCCCTTTTTTTTCCCTGCTACAAGAAGTGAAACATCTTCGCAAGCTTGTCATCTGGTCAGCATTTTACACCAGAGACGAATTTGTAGCGACAAGGAAGAAAAAGAGCAAGTGGGTTTATTCAATTAATCAGACTTGCGTAGCGCCTTGCAATATGTATTGGCATCACGGAGAAGCCAAGATCCAGGGGGACGAAGTGCTCTCATCAGCAGAAAAACCAGGGATGGAAAAATGAGAGTTTCTTTAAAACAGCCTCTGCTCTTCATAGCCCTTCAAGGGCCCCCTGGATGGAAGGAGCATCCATCTTGGAGCTTGGCAAAGAAGCGAGGGGTTTGGAGAACCTGCAGGGATTTTTTTTTAAAGATTATTAAATTTATATGTTGCCATTCAAGGCAACTCTTTTGTGTGTTTTTGTTGTGAGCCGCCTGGAGTCCTTTGGGAGTTGGGCGGCATATAAGTTTAATTATTAAATTAAATTAAATTAAACTCTGAGCAGCTTACAGTGTCACCATGATGTAAAAAAGGATGTTGAGACTCTCAAAAGAGTGCAGGGAAGAGAAATGAAGATGATTAAGGGACTGGAGGATGAAACATGAAGAACGGTTGCAGGAACTGGGCCTGGCCAGTCTAGTGAAAGAGAAGGACGTGGGGTGACAGGGTAGCATTTGAGGGGCTGCCCCAGAGAAGAGGGGGTCAACTGAGGCATAGAATCCACATCACGTGGAATGTTAATACCACTTTATGATGCTTTAGTAAGGCCACATCTGGAATCCGGCATCCAGTTTTGGTTGCCACGATATAAAAAAGAGGTTGTGACTCTGGAAAGAGTGCAGAGAGGAGCAACTAAAGATGAAAGACCTGAAGGATAAAACATAAGAAGAACGGTTGCAGGAACTGGGCATCTCCCATAGTTCAACTTCAAGATTGAAGATTGAAGAGCCTTGGTGGTGCAGGCTGTTAAACGCCTAGCACTCAGTTCCAGCTGCCTGCAATTAATGCAGGCTCGAATCCCACCAGGCTCAAGGTTGACTCAGCCTTCCATCCTCTCGGGGTAGGTAAATTGAGGACCCAAGATTGTTGGGGGCAATAAGCTGACTTTGTAAAAATGCCGCTTAGTAACAAGCAGGCATATACAATGGAATGAAGGCTATTGCCGAGCGCATTGGGTTGTGTCCCAAAAATTGTAAGCCGCCCTGAGTCTCCGGAGAAGGGCGGCATATAAATATGAATTTAAAAAAAATTTCTCTCTAGGATATTTTTTCCCCCTTCAATAATCTGATTCTATTGAAGCCAGCGTAAGAATTTAAGTTTGGGGCTCGGAAAACTTCAAATATCAAAATAAAAGGAAAGGGTTAAGACTCTGAGCAGAAAGTGCCACTTTGTGGAGAAAAATCGGAAGCTAAAGAAGAAAGAAACTATCTTGTTCCTTTGTGGATTGGAGTTGTTACATTTTAAAGAGACGCTGAAACAAAAAAGCAAGACTCATAGAAAGTGAAAGCTTGAATACACAAAGACGGACTACCAGATTAGTTGGTGACATTGATATAGACTCTGGACCTGGGTTAGGATCTTAGAAAATTTAAAGAAGAAGAAACAAGGAAAACAAAAATTCTGGTGGCCATCCAAAGAATCAAAAATGGAGTTTAAAAGTATGAAAGAACTGCTACAGGAAGTGACTGAACTAACTTGGCTCGTTGCAGAAAACATGGGTATTGAAATGGTAAATAAAGAACAAGAAGAAGGAACCTTAAGGGAGGAGCCAGCACAAGAGAAAGCCATCTTAAAAGACAATTAATACAAAGATTAATACAAATAAAAGGGAAAGGAAGGGTGGCTAAAAAACGGAACCTAAGAAAGTATCTAAAAAGGGGAACATCTATGAAATTAAGCATGTTAGAAAGGTTCAGAAGGAAAGGAACAGAAAGGTAAATAGAGAGAGAGGGATTCAAACTGGATAGAGAAGGGGAGAGCAGGATAAAAGGGAGGAGAAGGAGCCAGCACAAGCGAAAGCCATTTTAAGAAGACAACTATCACAAAGATTAACACAAATAAAAGGGAAAGGGAGGATGGTCAAAAAAATGAAACTTAAGAGGGTAATTAAAAGGGGAACATCCATGAAATTAGGCATGTTAGAAAGGTCCAGAAGGATAGGGAGCAGAAAGGTAAAGAGAGAGAGAGGATTCAAACTGGATAGAGAAGGGGGATAGCGGGATAAAAGGGTGGAGAAGGAACAAGAAACAAGAACAGAAGATAGAGAGACAAGGGAATTACATAATGAAGAAAGAAACTTGTTTGCATAGAGATAATGGTTAATGCATTAGAAGGGGGGTTCTGCATGAAGAAATGGTAATAAGAATATATTGCAATTATAAAAGTGTAAAACAATAGGGGTTACTGACAATTTTTACTGGTAAAAGCTCACATTTTTATTTCTTATTTACAAAAGAAAGGTAAATGTTGATTAGATAAATTGAATTAATTGAAATGATTTTAGAAAATGTTTAAAAATGAGATCTGTCAATAACCAAGATTAGTTATTTTTATTATTATTTTGGAACCATAAATAAACCTTAGGGGGGATATGTGCTGCAGAACCCGATTGATTAGAGATATATTGTAAGATAGCTTTTCTTTTTTCCTTTTTTTTTCTTCTCTATCTTTCGCTTTAAAGGGAATGATTATAATTATGCTACTATATTAACCACTGAGGTGTCACTTTCAAAGTAGTAAAAGGGGGGCAAGTCTAGGTTTTTTTCTTCTCATTCTTTTTAGTGTTAAAACCTGTATGGATTTAGAATCATGGAGAGAATATGTGATGAAAGGGCAAATCTGACGGATAAAAGAATTCTGTAAATGATAAAAGAGTATTAACAATGTGAAGATAATTAAAGGATAGATATGGATGAACTTTATCTTTAATATGATGAGCAAACATATTGTTATTTGTAAGATTTATAAATGATGTTTTTAAAATATATATATATATTGGCAATTAACTCGAAATGAACTAGGGGGGTTATACAGATTGAGATTAAGATTTGAGATTAGGATTAATTTCTCCGACCCTTTGGGTGTTAAAATGGAATAGAAGTAAAAATGGGATAAAATAGGAAGTTAAATGTTTAAAATGAATATAGATCTACTGTCATATTTGCATGTAAAAGTGACGACCCGGGAACATGCTGTCTACTGAAAAGAACTGTTTTAAAAAATGGTTAAAAATTGAATAAAATTTGTTTAAAAAAAAAATAATCTGATTCTATTCAGGAAGTGAGAATATGGTATATAGGGCTTCCTCCCTGAGCAAGGATTGGACTAGAAGACAATCGAGATCAAGGGAGGTACTAATACCAGTCTACAAAGCCTTAGTAAGGCCACACCTAGAGTCCTGCATCCAGTTTTGGACACCACATTATTAAAAAGTGGTTGAGACTCTAGAAAGAGGGCAGAGGAGAGCAACCAGGATGATGAGGAGACAGGAGACTGAAACATATGACAAACAGTTGCAGGGACTGGGCCTGGCTAGTCTAGGGAAAAGAAGGACCAGGGGAGACAGGAGAGCATCTTCCAATATTTGAGGGGCTGCCACAGAGAGGAGGAAGGGGTCAGGTTATTTTCCAAAGCCCCCGAAGGCCAGACGAAGAATAATGGATGGAAACTGAACAAGGAGAGATTCAACCTGGAAATAAGGAGGAATTTCCTGACAGGGAGAACAATCAACCCATGCAACAGAAGTTGCCCTCGGAAGTTGTGGGAGCTTCATCCCTGGAGGCTTTCCAGAAGAGATGGTGTAGGGTCTCCTGCTTGGGCAGGGGTTGGACTAGATGACCTACAAGGACCCTTCTACCTCTGATTATCTGTTAATATTCTGTTAATTCCGTCTGTTGTGGGATGAATCTGTGGCAGCCAAGTGAGGCTTGTGAACACATTGGGGCTGTGGAGAGCATAGAGGTGGGGCCCACTGAGGCTGGCAGGTATCTTTGGATCAGCAAGGCATTCCTGGCGCCTGCCAGAGGGCCTGTTGCCAGCTCTGGTGCCGCACGGCAGACCTTTGGCAGAAGGCGGCTTTATCTGCTTCACACAGGGTGACTTTTGTGTTCTCTGCATGCCAAGCATCGCTTTGCTTAGTGCCGGTGAGAGAGGCCGGGCACTGCGGGGAAGGGGCATGCACAACAAGGGGGAGCGGCAGGGTCTCGCATCCAGTCCTGGCCACCACAATATCAAAAAGAGGTTTGAGACTCTTAATAACAGGGCAAAGAGCAATGAAGGTGATAATAGGACTAGAATAGCACAGAACCGAACAGAATAGAATAGAAAAATGGAACAGAACAGAATAGAGATTAGATGAGAATCTAATAGAGGATGGGATAGGCTAGATAATTGGAATGGAACAAAATAGAACAGAAATTGGGATGAAGATGTGGGGAGTGGGGAGGGCCAGGCCAGGAGAGGAGACATCGTTTCCCTTGCTGGCAAGCAGGCTGCTGACGAGAAGCCTTTTCTCCCAGGGAGCCCATGTTCCTCTGGCAGGCAGGACCAAGGAAACCCCCGCCGTGAGCCCCTCTTGCCAGCCTGGCCCAGAACAAAGCGGGGAGTGCAGCACTGGGATGCCAATTGGCATGGGGGGCACGCAGCCCCGCATCTCCCTTCGGCTGCTGCCTCCTCAGTGCTTGCTAAGAGAAATCTCTCCCCTCCCCTCTCTTTCTAAGCTCTCCTTCCCTCCCTCCTCCCTCCCTCTTTATCCTTCTTTCCTTCCCTCCCTCCCGCTTTATCTATCTTTCCTTCCCTCCCTCTTTATCCTTTCCTCCCTCCTCCCTCCCTCCCTCCCTCCCTCTATCCTTCCTTCTTTCCTTCCCTCCCTCCCTATTTTTCCTACCTTCCTTCCCTCCTTCCCTCCCTCCCTATTTTTCCTTCCCTCCTTCCCTCCCTCCCTCTTACTGCCTGTCTGCCTCCCTGCAAAAACCCTCAGTGTCTTTCTTAGGATATGTGGTCAGTGGTGCTTTTCAGGGGCTGCTTCTTGACCCCTCAACAACCTTCCGTGGTTGCCTCCCCTCCCCGCTGGGCCGATGCCCATTAAAAGGGGGCTTCGAAGAAGAAGAAGAACCGCAGAGGGGGGGGCAGCTGAGAAGCGAGGAGGGGGCTCGGTGAAGAACTGACCCAGCAGCCAGGCACGAAAGGAGGGATTTGTATTCTGGATCAATCCAGTGAAGAGCCTTTCCAGCCCTGCCTGCATCCCGAATCTGGCCGGCCTGCCTGCCTCTGTGGGAAGCCCGGCTGAGCAGAATCCCAGAGCAGGGGGTTGGACTGGATGACCTCCGGGGACCCTTCCAACCCTTGTTATTCTGTAATTCTGGGCCGCTGGCACTTTCCCATTGAAATAGGGCCCATCCTGACCCCTCTGGCAGGGCAGCCAAGTCGTTCAGGTATAGGAGCCCCCTCCCCGCCCCGTCCATCCATCGCAGGGGCAGAAAAGCTGCTGCCCCACCGGCTTTTCTGGCTGCTGGAGCCCCCCAAAATCCCCTTTCCTCTTTGCTGCTTAAATCCTGGCACGAGGAGACTCATTTCTGGCAGCGATTCCTTCCTTCCGCCTCTCAGGTTTTTCTGCCCTGGCGTGTTTTTCAGCCTTAAACCTTCACTGTGAATCGAACACAATAAATTAACCTCTGGGAAGCACCTCTCTCTTCCCAAAGGCAGGAGAGGCCATTAGGCTGCCCAGAGATCCTCCCTCGCCCTGGCCCCCTTCTGGCCCCCTTCTGGCCCCCTTCGTCCCCACCCCCACCCCCCATGGATCTAAAGGGGTCCCTACAAGGATCCAGGGGGAGGAGAACGGAGGATGTGGGGTGGGCTTCTTTGTCAGGGGCTGGGCACGGGAGGGCTGCCAAGCCCAACCTTTATGGGGAGGAGGTGTCTTTTGCCAGCCAGTTCCCCCTCCCCTTCCAGAGCTTCTGTGCCACAGAGGTCTTGGCCAGGGGGAAAGAAAATAACAGAAGGACAAGGTTGGAAGGGACCTTGGAGGTCATCTAGTCCAGCCTTCTGCTCAAGCCAGTCTCTTCTTAAACACCTCCAGTGATGGAGCAGCCACAACTGCTTGTGGCAATCCATTCCACTGATTAATTAATCTCCCTGTCAGGAAATTCCTCCTTATTTCCAGCTTGAATCTCTCCTTCATCAGTTTCCATCCATTGTTCCTTCTCTGGCCTTCAGGTGCTTTAGAAAACAGCTTGTCCCACCTGCACGCTCTCCACGGCCCCAACTTGTTCACGAAAGTCACTCGATGACCACAACAGACAGAATTAACAGAATATTAACAGAGTTGGAAGGGACCTTGTAGGTCATCTAGTCCAACCCCCACCCAAGCAGGAGACCCTACACCATTTCTGACAGGTGGCAGTCCAGTCCTGTAGGTCCTCCAGGTCCTGGTTGTCCCAAAGGTGCTTTTTTTTAAAAGAGGCAACTGCTTGTTTTTTCTTTTGAAGACGTTTCACTCCTCAAGCAGGAAGCTTCTTCCGCTCTGACTGGATGGTGAGGAATGGAAGGGTTTATAGTCTTTGCAGACAATTGCATATAAACCCTTCCCTTCCCCCTCATCCAGTCTGAGCTGAGGAAGCTTCTTGGATGAGAAGTGAAACATCTTCCAAGAAAAGAAAAAAAACCCAGAAAGTCCAGTTGCCTCTTGGGAAAAAAGCATCTTTGGACAACCCTGACCTGGAGGACAGAGAATCTTTACACACTTTGACCTGGGTGTTATTTTTACATCTTCTCTCTACGAGAAAACGGTGGTTGTTAAATTGGATATATATATAGAGAGAGAGAATGTGATAATAATCACAAAAACAACTGGAGATGGTGAACAATATGGAAGAGCTTTATTATTATTATATATTAGCTTTTGCAAAAGGGAATTCTGCTCATGGCAGAAGACATTTTCCCCAGAAGGGCTGGTGTTTATATACAGGTTCAGATATACAGTCTCTACCCCTTTCCTGGGTTCACAATCTATCCAACTACGTATCTCCCTATGCCACACCCATATTATTGTTGCGTAACACCTGTTTCCTCGTCCCTGGAAACTACCCTGGTTCTCATGGCTTCTCTTCCTGTTACGTCAATCTAAGCACAATGGATCATTAACAGGTTTCTGTTGGGTCAGAGTGACCTAGCATCTCCTTCTCATAACCTTATAACCCTGACCTGGAGGATGCAGAATCTCTACAGACTTTTACCTGGATGTTATTTTCACATGTTCATGCCTGCCTTTCTCCCACCCCCCCTTTCCTCGGTCCGTCCCCAGAGCACGTCTGCTCCATCCTGGCCTCCCTCCTGAGAAACCTGCGGAGTCAGCAAAGGACGCGGCTGCTCAACAAGTTCACGGAGAACGACAGCGAGAAGGTCAGTGGTGGGGCGGCTGGAGCGAACCTGCCTATGTTTATATTAGAGGTGGAGACCCTTTGAGAGCCACGGCCACCTGGTTTCATTGCAGTGGACGCCCATTAGTGTACGTTCAAAGTGACCATCAAGTTTATTCTCTTCTAATCAATCCATAGAAAGAAAATGCCCGGCTGAGCACCGGGCTTCATGACGGCACTGCCCAAGAAGGTGCCCGAAGCTTGGCAGGGCCTCCCTCCCTCCCTCCTTTCTTCTCTCTCTTCCTGCCCATGGTAGCTGTTTTGGCCAGTCCCTGCAACCCCGAGGTCCTTCCGCCTCCCCTCTTTTGCCCAGCTGGCTTTTCTGCCCGTGTTGAAAGATGCAACAGATTAACAGAGTTGGAAGGGGCCTTGTAGGTCACCTAGTCTAACCCCTGCCCAAGTGGCAGACCCTACACCATTCCTGACAGGTGGCAGGCCAGACTCTTGGAAGCCTCCAGGGATGAAGCTCCCACGACTTCCAAAGGCAAATTCCATGGGTTGATTGTCCTCATTGTCAGAAAATTCCTCCTTATTCCCAGGTTGAATCCCTTCTTGTTCAGTTTCCATGGTGGCTGTTTTGCCCAGCCCTGCAACCCCAAGTTTAACAGATGGCTTAAAGATTAACACAGTTAGAAGGGACCTCGTAGGTCATCTAGTCCAACCCTCCCCACCCAGTTCCTTCCGCCGCCCCTCTTTTGCCCAGCTGGCTTATCCGCCCTGTGTTGAAAGCATCACTCAAGCGGAGCTCACGCGGCCTGTGCAAATAACTTTGGATCGAAAGGAGTGGTCGGTTCTGGGAAATCAGTGGCAGCAGAGCCCAACCCGAATGATGGGCGAGGGGTGCTGGGCGCGTTTGCCAAGCGTATCCCAAGACATGACCTTGGCTGGATGTCTTCTGCGAGGAACAGCAATTCCTGTGCTTTTTTACAATTTGAGCTGCTTTAATTAGAATTGATATTTTTCCCTCCTGAAATTTACGGAGGAGGCGGAAAAAAGGTCGGTCCATAGCTTCAAGGGCCATGAGGGCTAAGTGGAGCTGCCATGTTTAGAAGCACTCTATCACCGGGAATAGCAGTGTGCAGCAGCAGCCCAAAAAATAACAGCCAATGCAATCCTAAGTTGCATTAACAGAGGGATACGATCAAGATCAAGTGAGGTACTAATACCAGTCTATAAAGCCTTAGTAAGGCCACACCTAGAGTCCTGCATCCAGTTTTGGTCACCACATTATAAAAAAAGATGTTGAGACTCTAGAAAGAGTGCAGAGAAGAGCAACCAGGATGATTTATTTATTTTCATTTTTATTTATTCATTTGATTTGTCAATCACTGACAAGATAATACGGTGTTTCCCCGAAAATAAGACCTACCCCAAAAATAAGACCCACCCCAAAAAATAAGACCTACCCGAAAATAAGACCTACCCAAAATAAGACCTAGTGTGTTTTGGGAGCCAAAAAATATAAGACAGTGTCTTATGTTAGGGAAACACGGTATCTGATTTGTTTGTGGTTTAGTACATGAATAAATGTACATTGTTCTACATGAATATGGTGTTTTTTCATTAAAAAAATATATATATATAAGACCTACCCGAAAATAAGACTAGTGTGTTTTGGGAGCCAAAAAAATATAAGACAGTGTCTTATTTTCGGGGAAACACAGTAGATATAAGTATAAACATGAGTAGGAATACAGGAAATAGGTATGGATAAACGGGAACAAAAGGACAGGGACAGTAGGCATGATGGTGTACTTACGCACGCCCCTTACAGGCCTCTTAGGAATGGGGTGAGGTCAATAGTGGGTAGGGGGTTGGAGGTTAAAACATAGGATGAACAATGGCAGGAACTGGGCCTGGCTAGTCTAGGGAAGAGAAGGACCAGGGGAAACAGGATAGCAGTCTTCCAATATTTGAGGGGCTGCCCCAGAGAGGAGGAAGGGGGTCAAGCTATTTTCCAAGGCACCCGAAGGCCAGGCAAGGAACAACGGATGGTGTAGGGTCTCCTGCTTGGGTGGGGCGTGTGGGTTGGACTAGATGACCTCCAAGGTCCCTTCCCACTGTGTGAATCTGAACTGAGACATGGGGAGAGCCTGCATGGAAGGGCTCCTTTTCAGTCTCGGCCTCTGTCCCTGACACACAAAAGACCGCTGCCAACCCAGAGAAATCTCCTCTTCCCTTCCAGGTGGACAGGCTGATGGAGCTCTATTTCAAATACCTGGACGCCATGCAGGTGGCCGACAAGAAGATTGAAGGTGAAAAGCACGTAAGTCATTTTTTTTTTCTGGCTTTGGGGGGAGCTAGGGGAGCAGCATGCCTCCCCCCCACACACACACCCACCTGGCTCACAAAACTCAGCTACTCCAAAAGCAGGGAGTCTTTGTCACTCGGGGTTGAACGGAGGGGTCCCGGCTGCTCACTGAGCTGGGTTATCCTCTGGTAGACGTTTCATTACCCAGCTAGGTAACGCCATCCAGCGGTCCCCAACCCTGCAGGCTTGGCAGCCCAGGAAGTGAAGGGGGGCTAATTGTGTGTGAGTGGCAGGCGTGGGGCCCTCCGCTGCGCCTCCGATGTCGTGTGAAGCCACCGTTCCCCCTGGAGCTTAGTGCCTGCGCAAAGAGGTTGCGTGGCCTGGTTCTGACTGAGCCACAGCCTGGGAGTTATGGAGCCCTGAGTTCCTCAGCCAGCCGTGTCTGTTTGTTACCCACCCAAGTGGAGAGAGGTGGCAGAGGAAGGGATCACAGGAGAGTAAGCTATGCTGGCTGAGGAGCTCAGGGAGCTGAAGTCCACCAGTCTTAAAGTGGCCAAGGTTGGAGACCCTGCTTTGGAGAATAAATGGACCTCCCCCCCCCTCTTCTTTGGGGCAGCCCCTCAGATATTGGAAGACCGCCACCCTGTCACCCCTAATTTCTTCCTTTCTTGCCCCAAACCCACTTCCTGCAACCGTTCCTTGTATGTTTTTTTTGTCTCTGGGCCTTTAATCCTCTTAGTTGCTTTTCTCTGGGCTTTCCCCAAAACCTCAACATCCTTTTTTTTTGGGTAGTGCGGTGGCCAAAATGGGCTGCTTGTGGTATTTTGTTGGAAGGCGTTGTGGCGACGCTCATTTTCCTGCTCTGCGGGGTTGCTGCAGTGAAGGGCTGGGCCAAGGGAGCCCCGGAGGGCCAGGGGGGCAAGGCTGAAGCTTCCCAATTAAAGGCTTTTGGCTCCTTGCCGCCTCCCTCTTTCCTTGGGGAAGGAGGCAACCGGCTCCCCCACCCCCACCCCACAATCCCCAGAGGTGGGGGGGCCCCGGTGGTGGCAGGCAGGCAGCACCGTTACAGCACGGAAGGGCGACAGGGAGGCAGGCGATGGCTTTATACATTATCCTCCGTTGACTGTGGAAATTATGCTCAGCAGGTTGATTCAATAAAATGTTCTCGCTGGGCATTTTGCATGCTAATGGCTCCTAAATGAGATGCTAATTGCGCCACCACCTCCCAAGGCAGAAATGGGATCCGGCAAGGGCAGCGGGGAGGGTGGGGGGCAAGCGGGGGGGGCGTCATCAGCGTGAGTCGCTTCCCTGGAGGATTGGGAGGCGCCTGACCTGGCGGGAGGCTGCAGATGGCTGCAGCCAGAGCCGGAGAGGGTGGGTCAGTGGCTCCCCAAACACGACAAACCCTCTGTAGTTAAATCCATGATTCCTTTATTAGGAGTGCCGGCAAAATGTCTTACACACACACACACACACACACACACACACACACACACACAGTAGGCTAACAAGTCTGTCCGTCCAGGAGATGAACAGTTGTCTACCACACCTATTCATCTCCACCCCCTGCCTTTTATCCCCAGAGCTAGGGTGGGGCTTTGCCATCAGCAGTGGCTCTTCTGTCCCGAGGACCGGCCCATACATTTTCCCTGCTCTCCTCTCCTCTGCCTTCTGTGCATCACCTCCTGTTCAGCATCAGTCACCTCCAGACCTGGGGGCTGTTGACTCTCCATCTGGGGTCTGACGGACCTCTGCCCCTCCCCCCCCCTTTCTCTCTCTCTCTTTCTCTCTCTTTCTTTCTCTTTTTCTCTTTCTCTCTCTCTCTCTCTTTCTCTCTTTCTCTCTCTTTCTCTCTCTCCCTTTCTGGGCCCTTTCGATCAGCCGCGGTTCTCCTAGGTGGGCCCCAGGTGCCCTCCCACCTTTGGCAGGGTTGTGATGCTGAGACTCTGGGAAGAGGATGGAAAGAATCATCGTGCTGAAAGGGACCTTGGAGGTCCTCTAGTCCAGCCCCCTGCTTGGAGAATTTATTTATTATTTATTTATTAATGGGACTTATATGCCGCCCCATCTCCGAAGACTTGGGAACAAATAAAACAGACACAATAAATATTTAAAAAAGAATTAAATTAGTGGTCCCAATTAATACAAAACTAAAAACCAAAATCTAAAACACCCCACCCATAGGTCACAGAATGCGAAGAACCATTGCAGGAATTGGGTAGGTCTAGTTTAATGAAAAAAAGGACTATCCTATAAGTCCTAATACTTTCATAGGATAACAATACTTGTAGATGTCAAAGTCCGGTTGAAAATGTGAATATTATTTGAGTTGTATTGGTGGAAAACACAATAACAATTGATTTAAAAGAAAAATAAAAAAAAGGACTGGGGGGCGACATGATAGCATCTTCCAATATTTTAAGGGTTTATATTTAAGGGGGTTTATATTTATATTTATATTATATTTATATTATATTTAAGGGGGGCTCCACTTCTTCTCCAAAGGATCTGAAGGCAGGACAAGAAGCAACAGGTGGAAACTCATCCAGGAGAGAAACAACCTGGAATTAAGGGGAAACTTCCTAACAGGGAGGACAGTCAATCGGTGGAAACGGAGGTTCTGGGTGCTTCCAAGACTGGAGGCTTTTAAAAAGAAATTGGACCGCCCTTTGCCTGAAATGGAATAGGGTCTCCTGCTTGAGCAGGGGGTTGGGCTGGATGATCTCCAGGATCCCTTCCAACTCGGCTGTGCAATTGCAGGGGAGGTGAGCCCTCCTTGCTGAGGGTCCCAGAGATGCCACGCTCTGCCTTGAAGGATGACAACCAGCTCCGGTGCTGCCCGCCCACTCACTGGGCCACCGTGTCGTATAAATCAGACCCTCCAAGGAGACCTCGGGAGGGCAGAACTACGTCCCAGCATGAGGCTAGCAAAAGGCCAGCTGCAGAGCGAGGGGCCTGGGGGGGGGACACGTTTTGCCTGGATTTCCGCACAGAGTTGGGTCCCTAACAGGGGGGCTTCTCCCTGGAGGGAAACCTGCTCTCTGGCACAGCCTCCGATCCCGATCGGTCTCCCCCCCCCCCCGCCAGCTGTGATCCCCAGGAGTGCCTGTATTTCTTTACGTATTCCGTGTCGATGCCACCCATCCATCTCTCTCAGGCCGCAACCGCAGGTGGCTGGACAATAGGATCCCAAACAAGAAAGTGATTAAACATTATTTGTTTTATTTATTTATTTTATTAGACTCGTATGCCGCCCTCTCTCCCTAGGGACTCAGGGCGGCTCACAGTTTGAAATCCCAATACAATAAATTAATTAAAAAATAATTAAATTGCAAGTCTAATAACTCTAAACCTGTAAAAATACAATTAAAATCCCTTAAAAAACCCCACCCCAACCCATTTCAGGCCAGGCCAGGCTGCTGAAACAGCCAAGTCTTCAGGTCGCAGTGGAAGGAGCGGAGGTCCGGGGCCAGACGGAGCCCCAAGGGGAGCTGGTTCCACAGGGTGGGTGCTCCCACAGAGAAGGCCCTGCCCCTGGGCACCACCAGCCGACAATGTCTGGCCGACGGCACCCCAAGGAGGCCCTGCCTGTGGGAGCGCACAGGGCGAACAGAGTGCGATGCTGGCAGGAGACCCTCCCACAAGTACATTAGAAGAATAAGAAAATAATGGACTGTCTTGAAATGAGTAAATTGACATTTGAGAACAAGAAGATAAACAATTTTATAAGATTTGGGATTTATTTTATCAATGGTTAGAAAATAAAACCTGAAATATGTAGAACTTTACAATACAAGGAGAATAGATAGAATATATAAAGATGTATCATTATATCATAATTATGGGATGGATTTAGGATGATAATAATGAATTGTTATAAGACAAATCAATTTAAAAATATGGACTTTCTCGCATAACATGAATGAATAACAGCATAGTCAAATGATTGATTGACAGTGATAATAAATGTATTTAGAAATATCTGTTTGATAATATGAGAATACATATAACCAATTGTAAGTGTGGACTATGGAGAAGACGCACAAAAAAAATTGTAACCAACCAACACACTATATGTATGTAATTGGAAGATGGCTTTATGTTTTTATGTTTTGTCTGTGTGTGTTTGTCTAAAAACAAGGGAAAAAATTGGGAAAAAAATTAGAAGGATGCAGTAGAGTAGAATTAGGAACAGAATGCAGAATGCAGCGGAGAAGGGGAGGGGACAGGAGGGGAGGAAGGGAATTCAGATGGGAGGAGAGGATAAGGAATAGAATACAGGATAGAACCATGTTGGTGAACCTTTTCATCACCAAGTGCCGAAACAGCAGCGCACGTGGGGAAGCACCGGAAACCAGAAGAGCAGCTCCCTGGTGCACACACACACGCGCTCGCCGGGAAGCTGAGCTTCCAGTTTCTGGCGTACATGCACGCGCAAAGGCCAGCTGGCCGGCACACATGCACGAGCCGGAAACCGGAAGCTCAGCTCCCTGGCGCAGCACACGTGACGGGGTGCTGCGCTTCCGGTTCCCAGCGGTCCCTCATGCGCGAAGACCAGCTGGCCAGCGCACCGGAACCCAGAAGAGCAACAGGCAATGGCTGGCGTGCCCGGAGAGAGGGTTCCATGTGCCACTTGCCATGTGCCGTAGGTTCGCCATCACAGGAATAGAATATAGAATAGAATATAGAATAAATCCCTTCCCTCCTTCCAGCACTGATGATATTATCTAGTCAGCCATGTTGCAAGAAAACAACCAAGAAAGCACCAAGGACCCCACAGTTGTTGTCGTCCTCATCGTCGTCCTCCTCTCCACAAACCCCTCTCTCCCTCCTAGCACTGATGACGTTCCCTAGTTGGGTCGTGAAACGTCTGCAAGAAAAGCCACCCAGCTCAGAGAGCACCAAGGACCCCACAATTCTCCTCTTCCTCCTCCTCCCATCCTCCTCCTTTTTCTTCTTCTTCCTCCCATCCTCCTCCTATCATCCTCCTCCTCCCTCTTCCTCCTCCTCTCTGCAAACCCCACTCACTCCGTTCTAGCACTGATGATATTCCCTAGTTGGGTCATGAAACGTCTGCAGTAAAAACCCCAAGCTCAGAGAGCATCAAGTTCTCCTCCTCCTCTTCCTCCTCCTCCTCCTCTCCACAAACCCCACTCTCCCTCCTAGCACTGATGACGTTCCCTAGCTGGGTCGTGAAACGTCTGCAAGAAAAGCCACCCAGCTCAGAGAGCGCCAAGGACGCACAGAAATTGTAGATACTGGTGGGTGAATCAAGCAGAGTCCTTCGTCTCAGATCTCGGCCGCTTCGAGGGGGGGTTGGACTAGAAGACCTCTAAGATCCCTTCCAACCCCGTTATCCTGACTCTCTTCGCAGGACATGGTGCGCCGCGGGGAGATCATCGATGATGACACGGAAGAGGAGTTCTACCTGCGGCGACTGGATGCCGGTCTCTTTGTGCTCCAGCTCATCTGCTACATCATGGCGGAGATCAGCAATGCCGGCATCCCTCAGGTAGGACCTGCCACGCCTTCCTCCCACCCCCAAGGTTCAGCCCTCAGCCCCCCCCCTTTTTCTTTTAATTGATTGATAGGATTTGTTTATTTGTATCTCGCCTTTATCGTTTCTGTCACTAATTCAAGGTAGCCAATATGTTTGACACACACTTTCTTCCGGCTTTCCCCACAACAACAACCCTTTGTGCCTAAGGCGGGACTAGAACTCCCCGTCTCCTGGTGATTGGCCCAAAGCCACCCAGCCAACTTTCATCTTTAAGGCGGGATTAGAACTCCCAGTCTTTTGGTGATTGGTCCAAAGTCATCCAGCCAGCTTTCATGCCTAAGGCGGGACTAGAGCTCACCGTGACTTGCTTTCTGAGCCTTTAACCACTAGGCCAAACTTCCTTTGTGGCCTCTTTGCTTCCATGCCGCCTGCTGCGGTTCAGTCTGGGTAAGCCAGGGTCCTGGGGCCACATTCCATTGACCCTTCCCAGGTGCCCATGTAGTATATTGAACCTTAGTTGACCAGATTCTTGTATACAGCTAGTCCTCGACTTAGAGCAGTCCCTTTAGTGACCGTTCAAAGTTAGAACTCATGGTCACGGGGTCAAAATTGAGACGTTCAGCAACCGACTCATATTTACAACAGTCACAGTGCTCCAGGGGTCACGTGATCCCCTCTGGCGACCTTCTGACAAGCCAAGATCCCCTTAACAGCCATGCCACTCAGCTTAACAACGGCAGCGATTCCCATAACATCTCGGGGCAAGAAAAGTCATAAAATGGGACCAAACTCGCTTAACAGACGTGTCGCCTAGCAGCAGAAATCCTGGGCTCAGTTACCGTTGTTCAGGACTACCTCTAGAGCGATGTTGGCGAACCTTTTTGGCACCAAAACAGCAGCGCACATGGGGGGAGCACCAGAAACCGGAAGAGCAGCTCCCTGGTGCACGCATGCGCTCGCTGGGAAGCTGAACTTCCAGTTTCTAGCGTGCATGGCTGCATGGAGACCAGCTGGCCAGCGCGCATGCACGTGCCGGAAACTGGAAGCTCAGCTCCCCAGCGTGCAAATGCGTGCTGGGGAGCTGCTCTTCCAGTTTCCAGTGCTCCCGCATGCGCAAAAACCTGCTGGCCTGCGCACCAGAACCCAGAAGAGCGATGGCTGGCGTGCCTGGAGAGATGGTTCTGCGTGCCACTTCCAGCACATGTGCCATAAGTTCCCTATCGCAGCTCTATAGGTTTGAGCTATAAATCTGTGGAGCTGAGCTCCACCTGTGGGGCCCGATCCCAGGGCAGGCTTCCTCCTCTCTCCAATGGAGACCCCTTCAGTGCCCCTCTCTCTCTCCCCTCCCATCCCCACCCCACGCAGATCCGCCAGAGGGTGCACCAGATCCTGAACATGCGGGGCAGCTCCATCAAGATCGTCCGGCACATCATCAAAGGTGAGTCTCAGCCGGCTGGGATGGAAGGAACGCACCCCCCTCTCCTCCCCCAGAGCCCCCTCACCTGGCCAGGTGATTTTCCTGCAGCTTCATCTTCTGAGGGAGGGACTTGGGGGAGGGTGTCCAGCAGAGCTGCCTCCGAAGGCCACTTGGCATGCAAAGCCAGCAGCAAACGGGGGGCCTTTCCTGCAAAGATGGGCTGCTGCAGTGGTGATGGTTGGAATTCTGGAGTCTGCAAACCTAGAATGGGGCACATCTGTCCTGCTTGGAGGAGGAGGAGGAGGAGGCTTGGGTTCTGATGCTGGGAAAAGGGGGCAGCCTGTCCCCCCCCCCTCCCATGTGGCAGACATTTGGGGGAGGCGTTGATTTGACCATCCTTGGGAGGTGCAACACCCAGAGAAGATGGGGGGATTTTGACCATGTGAAACCCACTGGCAGGTCCTGCGGAGGGAGAGGAGAGGAAGGGGGGGGCAATTGGGGAGACCCCCCCTCCAGGCCCTATGCAGGGGGAGCCTCCCCTGGGGAACCCTCTGCCCCAGCTACCCCTCCCTGGCTCTTCTCCCCGCCCTTCCCCAATCCCTCCCTCCCTCTTCTGCATGCTAATTGGCATCCTGCTTTTGAGCCTGATTTTTATGGCCTACATATTTTCCCTGTTTCTCTGGCAGCCTGACAGCTGATGGATCCCTCGGGAGGAGGAGGAAGGGCGGCTGAGAGCTGAGAGGGATCCGGTGCTCCCTTGCATAGGAAGACAGGCGGGGGGGGGGAGGTCTCTGGGGGAGGGGCGAGACAGGCAGGGAGAAGCCCTTGGAATCCCTCGCAGCTGCCGGCTGATCAGGCTGGGATCCCCTTGGAAGCACCCTGGAGGTGTGTGTGGGGGGGGGAACTTACCCACCCACCCAGAATCCCCTTCCCTTGTTTTTTCTCCCTGGGGGAGACACCCCCAAGTGCTGCAGACATGCTGGGCAGGTGGCCAGGAACCAAGGCGGTGTACGTTGCATGTGAGTGCACTGTGTAGGGGGTTAACCTCACCTCCGGTGCCCCTGAATGTGTTGGGGGGCCCCGGTCGGCTCCATAACCTTGGTCTGAACGGTCCTCACTGGTAAACCCTCAGAATGCAGAGTTAGTAGGGACCTGGAAGGTCTTCTAGTCTAGGGGTCGCCAACCTTTTGGAGCTCAGGGACCACCAAACTCATCACTTTAAATCCTGTGGACAGAGACCCTGGGAAAATCCCCCCAAAAGTCTGCAAGAACATTCCTCAGCCCGTTTTCCTACCGATTGATTGTTCTTTATTTGGGATCTCAGGATACCATCTCCAGCTCCGTTCTCAGGGGGAGAGAGAGAAAGAGACCTTTGGCTTCATGCAAGGAAAGCAGCAGAAGTTTTTCTTTCTCTCCCCCAAACTCCGCCAGAAATGAGTCTTTGTGAGACGTGAGAATTTTGACTGACAGTGGCTTGCTGACATTGGTGGGAGAGAGAGAGAGAGAGACTTTTGGCTTCATGCAAGGAAAACAGTAGAAGCTGCAGAAGTCTTTCTTCTCTCTCCCCCAAACTCCGCCAGAAATGAGTCTTTGCCGGCGCAGCCTCTTGGAGCAGGAGGCCTTGCAGGGTCCCAAAGACTCATTTCTGGCAGAGTTTGGGGAAAAAGACTTTGGCTGCTTTCCTTGCAGGCAGCCAGAAGCAGAAGAAGAAAGAAGCGGAAAAGAGCAGTCCAGTGGCCAGGCCAGGCGCATGGGGCAAGTTCCCCCCCTCCACCCTTTCCCCCCTCCCCTCACTACCTCGTGCTGTGCGCAATGCAAGTGACGCAAGCCTTGTGTCCCCATGGGCCATGTGGGTGGCGCAGCCTTGTGTTCTTGCACAGTCTGCATTAATTGCTTTGCGGGGGGGTGACATTTCTCTGTGGACCCTCAAAATTTTCTCATGGACCACCAGTGGTTCCCAGCCCACCGATCGGCGACCACTGGTGTAGTCCAACCCCAGTGGTGGTCTGCTACCAGTTCGGCCCAATTCAACTGAACCGGTAGTAAAAATAAATAAACCAACCTACCGCTTCGGCCAAACCGGTTCCTCCGACGATCAGCTGAGAGGCTAAAAGAAGCAACAGGCACCTGGTCTCAGCTGATTGGCGCGTTAGGAGCGCATGTGCAAGTGTGCGCACAGGGTCAGCCACCGAACTGGAAGCAAACAAGGTAGGAGCCCAACACCATCCAACCCGCTCCCTGAGAAGGAGACCCAAGGCGTCCACCTTTGGGACCTTTTAAGACTCGTGGACTCTGACTCCCAGGATTCCCCAGTCAGCTTCAGACACACACACACACACACACACACACACACACACCGCTGCTGCATAGACTCTTCAGGACAAATGGCTGTCCAGTCTCTCCTTCAAGGCCTCCGGGGATCCTCTCTCTCCCACCTGCGTTCCCCGGGGGCTGCGTCCCCATCAGGCTAAGCAAGGGAGGTTACGGGGGGAAGAGGAGTGCCTGATGGGTCTTGGCGTTCGATCCAAGGATTTGGACCAAGAAGCCGGGGGCCAGGAAGGCCCCTTCAGGTCTCCAGGAGAGTCGCTCTTGGCCTGTCAGGCAGGCAAGACGAGGCCGCCTTCCGGATGCGACAGCACGCTCCATCTCTCCTGCAACTCGGCTCCAAAGGACGAGATGAGCTGAACAGAGTTGGGAGGGACCTTGTAGGTCATCTAGTCCAACCCCCTCACCCAAGCAGGAGGCCCTAGCCCATTTCTGACAAATGGCAGTCCAATCTCTTCTTGAAGGTCTCAAGGGATGAAGCTCCCACAACTTCCGAGGGCAACTTCTGTTCTATGGGTTGATTGTTCTCCCTGTCAGAAAGTTTCTCCTTATTTCCAGGTTGAATCTCTCCCTGTTCAGTTTCCATTCTTGTCTGGCCTTCAGGTGCTTTGGAAAACAGGTTGATCCCCTCCTCCTCCCTGTGGCAGCCCTCCAATATTGGAAGATGCTCTCCTGTCTCCCCTGGTCCTTCTCTCCACTAGACTAGCCAGGCCCAGTTCCTGCCTCTTCCCTTTCTTCTCCCGCTGGGCTCCATCAGAGGCCGATTCTCCCATTTCCTGTCGGTTCCTCTTGCTACCGATTAATGGCATTTTGTATGTGCTGCAAGGTCAGAGTTGGTCTCTTGGTGAGAGGCTGGCAAACAGCCTCCATCTGATGACCCCCCCCACCAGGGTCATTGCTGTGGCTGCCAGTATGGGGTGGAGAGGGGCTCCCTCTGGAGCCCCAAAGAGCTGAGGTGACTTCCTTGCAGCAAGGGGCTTCTTTGGACCCAGAATAAAAGAATTGGAAGGGACCTTGGAGGCTCTAGTCCACCCCCCTGCTCAAATAGGAGACCTGATATTATTTCAGACAACTGGTTGTACGATCTCTTCTTAAAAACCTGCAGTGGGAAGGATGGATGGATGGATGGTTGGATGGATGGATGGATGGATGGAAGGAAGGGAGGGAAGGAGGGAAGGGAAGGAAGGATGGAAGGAAGGAAGGAAGGAAGGAAGGAAGGAAGGAAGGAAGGAAGGAAGGAAGGAAGGAAGGAAGGAAGGAAAAAATGGAAGGATGGAAGGGTGGAAGGAAAAATGGAAGGAAGGAAGGAAGGAGGAAGGAAGGATGGAAGGATAGAAGGAAGGAAAAATGGAAGGATGGAAGGAAGGAATGCAAAATAACAAGAGTTGGAAGGGATCTTTGAGGTCTTCTAGTCCAGCCCCCTGGTCAAGCAGGAGACCCTATACCATTTCAGATAAATGTTTGTCCAGTCTCTTCTTACAAACCTCCAGTGATAGAGCACCCACAACTTCTGGTGGCAGGCAGTTCCACTGGTCCATTGTTCTCACTGTTTAGGAAATTTCTCCTGAGTTCCAGGTTGCTTCTCTGGTTGGTGAGAAGCCAGTTTCCTGCCTTCAGGGGCTTTGGAGAATAAGTTGACCCCCCTCTTCTTTGGGGCAGCCCCTCAAAGACTGGAAGATGCTTTCCTGCCTCCCCTGGTCCTTCTGCCCCCACTCCTCCTCCTCCACAGGGGAAGCAGGGCTCCTGTGCTAGAATTGGCCAGATGTGTACCTTCATGCATATTCAGGGCCCTTTTCCCAGGAGACCGGCAGAAGCTGAGTCCCTGCTTGCTGTGGTTGATGTTCAGTTGTTGAGAGGAAAAATCCTCCCTCCGCCCCCCCGATTCCTCCCTGCGCCAGCCTGCCTGTTGTGCACATATTAAAGCATCTGATCAGCTCCTCAGATGTGCAGGTGTCGGCACCGTTAAATATTAATGCCGCTCGGATGTTCCGGAGTCCCGGCAACTCCACACTCGGCTCGCACGTTGCCCTGGCCCACTCCTGCCCCGGCATTTGCCAGTGCAGTCCAGACGTGGTCCTGGGGTCAGCTAAGGTACTACGCCTGTACAAGGCAGAAGAGGGGAGGGAGAGGGGCTGCAAACTCTGGCCGGCATCTGAAGGGGGGAGTTGAGGCTGCCTGTTCTGATCGGGCTCCACAAACACAACCAGCCCTCTGAAGTGAACTCAAAAGATTCCTTTATTCGGAGCCCCGGCAGCCCCAGCAAAAAGCTCCTCGCTCAGGGTGACAAGTCTGTCCATCCAGGAGGTGAATAGTTGTCTGCCACATCTATTCATCTCACCCCCTGCCTTTTATCCCCAGAGCTAGGGTGGGGCTTTGCCAGCAGCCGTGGTGTCTCTTCTGTCAGGAGGACCGGCCCCTAGATTTCCCCTGCTCTCCTCTCCTCTGCCTTCTGCACATCTGCGCGTCAGGCACTGGACCCGGCTGTTCCTCCTCTTCCGAATCAGCAACCTCCAGACCTGGGGGCTGTTGACTCTCCATCAGAGGCCTGACGGACAGCCCAGGCTCTGCCCCCCACCCCTCTCTCTCTGTGCCAGCTCCATTCCCTCGTCCCCCTTGGAGCTCCCAGGTTGCCCTGATGCTGATCCAGACTCCCACACCTCCTCCTCCTTGTCTGATTCGGCCGACAGGCCACAACACCGGCATGGGAGCAGAAGGGGTCTGGCTGAGCCCCAGTTAGGGGAGCGCGGAGCATGGCCCCTCACCCTGACCCAGGTCAGTTTTGAGAAAAGACTGGACAGCCATTTGTATAACTTCCCCCGCTTGAGCAGGGGGCTGGACTAGAAGACCTCCAAGGTCCCTTCCAGCTCTATTCTATTCCTCATTCCCTCTCCTGGTTTCCCATTGTTCTCATTTCCTTTGTGCTTTGTGTTCTGATCAACTGACAAAAATTTCAGACAGCAAAAAGTTAAAGGCCCAAGTCTTGGCTTGCACCTCCCCAGAGAGAGAGACAGAGAGAGAGAGAGGACCTGGGTGGCAAAGGGCGTGGGAAGGCAGGGGAGCATTGGGTGAGAGACCTTCTCTTTTGTGGGGGGGCTTGGAAGGACCCTTCTTCTTACTCAGAGCTGCCCCCAATCTTCTTGCAGAGTATGCGGAGAACATCGGAGACGGGAAGAACCCCGAATTCCAGGAAAGCGAGCAAAAACGGATCGTGGAACTTCTGGAGAACTTCTGAGGAGCCCCTGAGGGCTTCCAGGACCTTCTGCAACTTGGGGTCCAAGAGAGACTTTCGGGAGAAAGGGGACCTTCTCAAGTTTTTTGAGCGGGTGTGTGTGTGTAATTTTGAATTATTAAAGATTGGTTTGGTTTGTATTTACAAAGGGTGTCATCTCATTCTTGCTTCTCGGGTTGAGAGGGATGGCCAGGGGCAGTTTTAATGCACCCTTCTCTTCCTTTCCAGAAATGCTTGATGCTCCTCTGGCTGTCTGGCCCTTGGGGGCCCCAGATGCCACCTGTCTTAATCCCTTCCCTGTGACCCCCAAAACCTCCAATGCCTTGTCATCATCTCTCCTAAGCCACCTTTTGCAATCTCAGCAACTTTAAAACAGCTGATTGAGGAGGGAGATCTTATATGTCTTATATTTGGGCTTGTCTTTGTTTAATTATTTTTTAAATATTTATTGTATATGTTTTTAGCTGTGAGCCGCCCTGAGTCTTTGGAGATGGGGCGGCATACAAGTTCAAGTATAAATAAATATAAATAAAGATCATAGACCATCATGGCTAAACTGAGGCTGTGCAGAGACCGGCTTCTCGGTTATATTAACATTATGGGTTGATGTTTTCTGTTTTCGCTGTGTATTTTAACTTTCGCAGCGTGTATTATAATGATAATGATAATTCTGCAAAGAAGTGGATGAAACCATCGATCACATACTGAGCTGTTGCAAGACAATTGCTCAGACTGACTACAAACAACATCACAACACAGTCACTGAGATGACCCACTGGAACTTGTGTCACAACTACCATCTGCCTGTAGCAAAGAACTGGTGGGATCATCAACCTGAGAAAGTGGTCAAAAATGAGCATGCAAAACCACTGTGGGACTTCCGAATACAGACTGACAAAGTTTTGGAACACAACACCCCGGATATCACGATTGTGGAGAAGAAAAAGGTGTGGATCGTCAACACTGCCATACCTGGTGACAGCAGAATCAACAAGAAACAATTTGAAAAAGTCACCAGATATCAGGACTTGAGAATCGAACTGCAGAGACTCTGGCATAAACCAGTACAGGTGGTTCTAGTGGCACTCGGCACACTGGATGCTGTGCCTAAAGACCTAGGCAAGCACTTGAAAACAATTGGCGCTGACAAGATCACCATTGGTCAGCTGCAGAAGGCCACCTTACTGGGATCTGCTCGCATAATCCGCCGATACATCACACAGTCCTAAACACTTGGGAAGGGTTCGACTAGTGATTTGTGATACGAAACCCAGCATAGTCATCTCGTTTGCTGTGTATACTGTCATTTTTGTGTAATAATAATAATAATAATAACAATAATAATAATGGTTTTTGTTCTATCTTCACTCTAATTCGCTGCCCAAAGTCTTGCTGAGGGGGGCACCGTATCAATTGGATAAATAAATAACATTAATAACCCGGTGGGGTTATGAATCGATCTAATTTGGCCTTTCCTGATTGGCCTCCTCTTCATCGGGGGGTGGGGGGGCGGTGTCTCCAACCTTGACAACTTTTAAGACTCGTGGATTTCAGCTCCCAGAATTCCCCAGCCAGAATTCCAGAAGTTGAAGTCCACCCATTTTAAACGGGAGGCAATTGGACTTTCTTGTTTTTTTTCTTTGAAGACGTTTCGCTTCTCCTCCAAAAAGCTTCTTCCGGTCTGAGTGAATGATGGGGAAGGGCAGGACAAGAAGTAGCATTTGCACCAAGACAAATTCCTTGTGTGTCCAATTGCACTTGGCCAGTAAAATAATTCTATTCTATTCTAGCAGATGGAAACTAATCCAGGAGAGAAGCAATCTAAAACTAAAGAGAAATTTGCCAAGAGTGAGAACAATTCACCCGTGGGACAGAAGTTGCCTCCGGAAATTGTGGCTGCTCCATCACTGGAGATGGTTAAGAAGAGACTGGACAGCCATTTGTCTGGAATGATCTAGGGTCTTCGGCTTGAGGAGGGGGCTGGAGTAGAAGACCTCATGAAGAACAGCTGTGGGGTTTGGGTTTGGCTAGTCTAAAGAAAAAAGAAGAATTGGGGGTGACATGATAGCACGATAGTATTCCAGTACTTGAGGGGCTGCCTCAGAGACCAGGGGGTCAAATTATTCTCCGAAGCCCCTGAAGGCAGGACAAGAAACAACGGATGGAAACTGATCAAGGAGAGAAGCAATCTGGAATCATCACTCTGACGTTCGGCGTTTACGACCGGAGATCCCGTGATCACAGCTTGTGACCTTCCCAACTGACTTCCGACAATGGAGGAAGCTGGATTCGCTTAGCAACCACGTGAGTCACTTAACGGCGGGGATTCGTTTAACAACTGTGGCCAAAAGGTCATTACACGGAGTATGTCCCGCTTAGCAATCACCTTGCTTAGCCGCGAATATTCCGGTCCGGATTGTTCTCATCAATCAGGGACAAATAAAAGGAAGTTGGGTGTCTCCTTTTGAACCCAGAGCAGCCAACCAGATCGGCCCTTGATGTGGGCCAGCAATGCACGATGCCACACAGAGCTCTGAGGAATGTTCACTTCCTTGGTCAGGAATGTCGGCAGCACACGGTTGAAAAAGCCAAGGCAGTGTCCCCAGTGGTTAGATCAAAGCTTTGCCCCCTAGAAGAGAGAAATGCACCTTTGGCAAACGCTCCATGCGCTCAGGAGGAGCCACGGGGCCTGAAGGGGGCTGGAGGCGAAAACACACGAAGAACGGTTGCAAGAACTGGGATATGGCCAGTCTAGAGAAAAGAAGCACTAGAGGGGACATGATGGCATCTTCCAGTATTTGAGGGGCTGCCACGAAGAAGAAGAGGGGCTCAACTTATTCTCCAAAGCCCCTGAAGGCAGGACAAGAAACAACAGGTGGAAACTCATCAAGGAGAGAAGCAACCTGGAATTAAGAAGAAACTTCCAAAACATGAGGACAACTAACCAGTGGAACTACTTGCCTCCACATGCTGTGAATGCTCCAAGACTGGAGGTTTTAGGAGAGAGAACAGCTATTGGTCTGAAGTGGTGTAGGGTTTCCTGCCTAGGCAGGGGGTTGGACTAGAAGACCTCCAAGGTCCCTTCCTGCTCTGCTGTTCTATTCTGAGGAGGCGGGTGTTGAATCGAGAGAGGCGCTGTCATCACGGGTGTTGCAGGGGAAGCAGCCTTCAAAAATAGAAATATTCTTTTCTCCTGCTATCGATTTTCCTTCTGCTTCTGCAGATCTCTTTCCCTCCTCCTTAATGGCCATCTCTGGGTCAAGAAGCAAAAGTTAAATCAAATCAAATTTATTTTCCCTCCCTCCTTTCAGAGTTGATTTCTGCCCGGCCAAAATCGTGACATTAAGTAAAAGTGTCAGGAGGCTAAGTAATCCCCACACAGCTGCTCCGAGGCGGCGCGGAAGAGACGGCAGGAAGCAGGAAGGCCCGGCTGCTCGCCTCCCCTTGCCATTGGGGTGGGAGGGGGCGGCGAGCCAAGGGGCCTCTGAGTAGCCCCACGGAGGTGGCCGGAGGCTTCAGGGCTGCAGGGCAAATTCCTGGTTTTCAAGCAGAGAAACTGGTGACATTTAGCAGCAGAAAATGAGTGTGTATGTGTGGGTGTCCCTTGGTGGATGATGCAGCCCCCCCAACCTTAGCTTAAACCAATGCAGATACTGATTAACAGAGTTGGAAGGGACCTTGTAGGTCATCTAGTCCAACCCCCTGCCCAAGCAGGAGACCCTACACCATTTCTGACAGATGCCAGCCCAGTCTCTTCTTGAAAGCCTCCAGGGATGAAGCTCCCACAACTTCTGAGGGCAGCTTCTGTTGCACAGGTTGATTGTTCTCCCTGTCAGGAAATTCCTCCTTATTTCCAGGTTGAACCTCTCCTTGTTCAGTTTCCATCCATTATTCCTTGTTTGGCCTTTGAAGTTGCTTTGGAGAATAGCTTGACCCACTTCCTCCTCTCTGGGGCAGCCCCTCAAATATTGGAAGATGCTCTCCTGTCTCCCCTGGTCCTTCTCTTCCATAGACCAGCCAGGCCCAGTTCCTGCAACCGTTCATTGTATGTTTCATCATAACCTTAGCAATGAGTATCAAAAATTGTTTTTTTTTTAATTTTGAAAAGGCAACTGGATTGATTTTTTAAGGAGGAATAAAAGACGTTTTGCTTCCTGTCCTGGAAGCTTCATCGGTTCTATTGGATGCGGTGGGAAATGAAGGGATAGTTACTGGCGGTTAAGATTAGTTGGTGGTGGTGGGGAATGATGGGTTCTGACAGGAGGATTGGGGATGGGCGGAATAGAAAGATGGTGTGTTCTTTGCCTGTCTTAACACTCACAGAGAGCCGTTGTGGTTCCTTGGGGTTTGATCGTGGACCTCAAGGTCCCCTAAATCAGAGGGCTAGAGAGCCTTCCTGGAACAGCCAAAAGGACTGCATTGTAAATGGGGGACAGGTGATGCCCTATTTCCCACCCACCCCTGGTGAGGGAGGGGCTCTCCAATTTGGACATGGATGGCCTCTTTGACCCCTCTTCTTGAGAACCAGCAGTCCTCTCTGTCCAAAATGTGGGCTTTGCTGTCTTCAAAAGAGTGACCCTTACCTTTCAAATGCAGGTGAACGGCCAAAGCTTGTCCTGGTGGATTAAATCTCCTGTGTTGGGACACCTGCTGCTGAAATGGTTGGTTTGTTTTGTTTTGCCTCGGAAATCAGTCCAGGTGCCTTTAAAAAAAAACCCCACTTTTGACACAACGATGACCCGGATGGCTGGGAATCTTCATAGACACTTGGCAATAAGCTGGAGGGGAGGGCAGGGGAGGGGAGAGAAAATGGAAGAGGAGAGGAGAGAAGAGAAGAGAAGAGAAGAGAATAAGGGAATAGAGTGGAGTAGAGTGGAGTGGAGTGGAGTGGAGTGGAATAGAATAGAATAGAATAGAATAGAATCTGAAAGGGACCTTGGAGGTCTTCTAGTCCAGCCCCCTGCTCAAGCAGGAGACCCTATATATCATTTTAGATAAGTGACTGTCTCTAGACTCTTCTTAAAAACCTCCAGTGTTGGAGCATCCACACCTTCTGGAGGCAAATTGTCAGGAAATTGTCAGGAAATTCCTCCTTAGTTCTAAGTTGCTTCTCTCCATGACTGGTTTCCACCCATTGCTTCTTGTCCTGCCTTCAGGGGCTTTGGAGAATAGCTTGACTGCCTCTTCTTTGGGGCAGCCCCTGAGATACTGGAACACTGCTATCATGTCTCGCCTAGTCCTTTTTTTCATTAGACTAGACATATCCAGTTCCTGCAACCTTCTTCTTCATATGTTTCATCTTCCAATCCCCTGATCCTCTTTTTTGGTCTTCTCTGGCCTCTTTCTAGAGTCTCGACATCTTTTTTACATCGTGGCGACCAAAACTGGATGCAAATATTCCAAGTGTGGCCTTACCTAGGCCTTATAAAGTGGTATTAACACTTCACATGATTTTCAATTTCATTGTACACCTGTTGTGCATTGACAATAAATGTTTGTTTGATTGATTGATTCTATCCCTCTGTTGGTGCAGCCTAGAACTGTGTTGGCTTCTTTGGGGCAGCTGCTGCACACGGCTGGCTCCTATTTAAATGATTGTCCACTAGGACTCCGAGATCCCTCTCACATTTACTCCTATTGAGCCAGGTACCACCTATGCTGTACCTGTGCATTCAGGGGGTTTTTTTGCCTAAAAAGATGGACAGGGCAGTTCTCCTGCCAGGAAAAAAAATTAGATACTGACCCAGAACCCCCCAAATTGGAGAAAACATTGCTGCCCCCCACCCCCAAGCAAGCTGCTTTGTTGACCTCGGGACGGGCATCCTTGAGGAAAGGAATTGCAAAGAGCCAGCTTTATCTCCGTGTGGAGATCCATTCGAATGTTTAACCTAATTTCTTCCGTATTAAACGCAGCCCGGAGTTTCTTATCGTGGTGTAGGTGTGAAGTAGCTCATCAGTGCAAGGAAATATAGGCCACATGCAACACAGGCCAGGGGGTGAACAGTAAAGCTTAAATGTTTGCATTTCTCCGTTTCATTTTTTTCCTGGGCTTTTCTTTCATTGCTTCCTGGAGATCCTTCTCTTTTCCAGGCCACAGTAGAGACGTTGTGCAGCAGAAGAAAGGATGACCTGGCCTGAACTTGTAATAAAACGGCTAGTATTTTAGCTGCTGAGCGAGTCAAATCTCTCAGCCTCTCTGGGTTTGGCTTCCTCCTATGAAGATTCCTAATCAGTTCATTTAATTCATTGAATCGTCTGATTCATCAACAATAGCAGGAGGGAGGGGGCTTTGCTGGGAGGAGGAGGAGGAGGAGGAGGAGGAAGAGGGGTGTGAGGTCCTTGGTGCTCTCTGAGCTAGGTTGTTTTCTTGCAGACATTTCATTACCCAACTAGGCAACATCATCAGTGTTGTTTCAAAACCCAACTTGTCCTAGCCCTGATGATGTTACCTAGTTGGGCAATAAAATGTTTGCAAGAAAATAACTCAGGCACCAAGACTTCCTCCTCCTCCTCCTCCTCCTCCTCTGCTTCTTCTTCCTCCTCCTCTTCTTCCTCTTCCTCTTCTTCTTCTTCTTCTTCCTCCTCCTCCTCCCCCTCTTCTTCCTCTTCTTCCTCTTCTTCTCCTTCTCCTCTTCTTCTTCCTCCTCCTCTTCTTCCTCTTCTTCCTCTTCTTCCTCTTCTTCTCCTTCTCCTCTTCTTCTTCTTCTTCTTCCTCCTCCTCCCTGTTCCTCCTCCTCCTCCTCCTCTTCTTCTTTTCTTCCTCTTCTTCCTCTCCTCCTCCTCCTCCTCCTCCTCCTCCTCTTCTTCTTCTTCTTCTTCTTCTTCTTCTTCTTCTTCTTCTTCTTCTTCTTCTTCTTCTTTTCTTCCTCCTCCTCCTCCTCCTCCTCCTCCCCCCACCCCAAACAAGAAACTACCAACAGACAATCAAACAGTAAACAACAGCTTAACTTTAACCAACAAATTCTCACCAACACTGACAGAGCAAGCCACTGGTCTATAAAAATAAAAGCAAAGCCCACTTGCTTTAGCACTGATGATGTCCCCTAGCTGGGTCATGAAATGTCTGCAAGAAAACCACCAAGACCAGAGAGCACCAAGGACCCCACAGTTACCACCACCACCACCACCACCACCCTCCTTCTCTTCTTTCTCCTCCTCCTCCTCTCTGCAACCCCCTCCCTTCCAGCACTGATGATGTTCCCCAGTTGGGTCATGAAACGTCTGCAAGAAAACCTCCACACTCAGGGACCCCCAAGGGCGTCACATTCCAGAATTCTCTTATCCTTCCCTAGCAGAACAACAAGAAGGATTATTTCTGGAGTCCCTGCGCTCCCTTTCCCTTGACCTGGCCTACCCTGCAGGGCTGGAGCAGGCTCCCTCCTCCCCACAGCCTCTTCATTTCTTGAACCTTTGCCTGCAGCTGCCTCTGCATTTCCCCAGAAGCCGTCCGCTGTTAGCATTGGGCCTCCTCCTCCTCCTCCTCCTCCTCCTTTGCAGGGGGCTGGGAATCCCATATTTTTTTACCCAGGGTTTTTAACATCGCCGTGTTTGCACGCATTTTATATTTGTTATGCATTTGCGTTCTTTTTATGGGTGGTTTTATGATCTCTCTCTAAGCTTTGCAGAGCCATTAAGGGCACGAGAGGCAGATGAATCTCCTGATTAAACACAAAGGCCTCTTGGTCTTGCAAAAGATTCTCGTGACCTCCATTTAGGCTGCTTCCCAACCCAGGACCTGGTACCGGTCTGGCCTCCTGAACCGGTTTGGAACTAGTGCTTCAAGCCCCCTTGCCTTCCCTCTGCATTCCCCACCCCACCCACCCCCCAGGAAAAAAAAACAGGCTGTCATCTCAATGCAAACATAAATCTTTGTCTGCTCCTGGTTACTCCTTCTGTATCCCCAAAATCTGCCCTCCGCTGTCTCGGCAGGACTCTTATCATGGCTGTAACACATTGTCTAATAAAATGTCGCCTTCGGGTTGATAGCCCACATCTATTGTCACTTGGTGATGCAGACCGAGGAATTCTTGGCGATTCCTAGGAACCCGCCCTTCCGGTGCTGGGTGCAAATCCTGGGGGTGGGTAGTGGGGGCAGCCCACCAAATATACCATCAAGGCTCAGAAGTGATGCAGAGAGATAGAGAGGTAGATTTTTCCTGGCTGCAATTAAAGCCAGCAGCAACACAACATCATCGGCGTCTCTTTCAGGTGTGGCTTCCTTCCTCCTGGGTGGGTTCTCCACATCAAAGGGAATTGCTGCAGCTGGAGGAGAGCTGCAATTAGCCCAAGTGAATTTGCCTCAATTGGGCCGGGCGGAGACGTTCAGCTTTTTGGGTGGAAAAATTCAGAGGAGACATTTGAATGCCCAGAATATGCGGGGTGTTTATTCTGGCTCCCTTGCAGTATCTCGATGCTATTCGGATTATGCAGGGTTTATGCTGTTTTTTTTCTGTTTTTGGAATCTTTGGATGTAAAAAAGTATCTTTGATCGGTCGTTTCTTCTTCTTCCTCTTCCTCTTCCTCTTCCTCTTCCTCCTCCTCCTCTTCCTCCTCCTCCTCCTCCTCCTCCTCCTCCTCCTCCTCCTCCTCCTCCTCCTCCTCCTCCTCCTCCTCCTCTTCTCTTCTTCTTCTTCTTCTTCTTCTTCTTCTTCTTCTTCTTCTTCTTCTTCTTCTTCTTCTTCTTCTTCTTCTTCTTCTCTCTCCTGTCTCCCCTGGTCCTTCTCTTCACTAAGACTAGCCAGGCCCAGTTCCTGCAACCGTTCTTCATATATTTTAGCCTCCAGTCCCCTCATCATCCTGGTTGCTCTTCTCTGCCCTCTTTCTAGAGTCTCAACCTCTTTTTTATACTGTGGTGACCAAAACTGGATGCAGGACTCTGGGTGTGGCCTTACTAAGGCTTTATAGAGTGGTATCAGTACTTCCCTTGATCTGGATTGTATCCCCCTGTTAATGCAACCTAGGATTGCATTGGCTTTTCTGGCTGCCGCTACACACAGCTGGCTCCTATTCAACTGGTTGTCCAAGGCCTTCACGACTGCTGTGTCAAGTGCTTGTCTGCAACTTATTTCCTGATTGCTTTTTCCCTGAGTGTTGATGGTTGATCCTACTAACAGGCAGAAGCTCTGCGCCGCTTCAGTATCTCTATTGCCAATTCTCAGGCAGGTGGCTGCCATTCGTTTTATATTTAATTTTAGTCCCAATTTCTTCACCGTGCTCCTTTTATTACTACAGCTTGGAGGTCCTTTGCATTTCCACCTGCCAGACGAGTGTCATCAGCATCAGGGTGGATGATAGATGTTTCTTCCTCCAATTTTAAAACCACGTCCGTCGTGTTCTTCCCATTCCGGGCTCCCTCGGTATATATTCAGGCACGCCGAATAGGCTGAATCGGTTAAATATTCCCGGCACAACCCTTGGCTGACGTTTGATTGTCATGTCAGGGCATACCAAGGATGAAACTGGGACAGTGGTTGTTGAACTTAGATCGTGGACTAGGGGTGTCATGATAGCAGTCTTCCAATATTTGAGGGGCTGCCCCAAAGAAGAGACAGGGGTCCAGGGGTGGGATTCAAAATTTTAACAACTGGTTCTGTGGGCATGGCTTAAGTAGTGGGTGTGGCTTGGTGGTCAGGTGACTGGGTGGACATGGCTTGGCAGTTGTGTTATTGGCTGGGCGTGGCCAACTCAATATAAATAAAGGGCCTTGGTGGTGCAGGCTGTTAATAGCCTAGCACTTAGTTCCAGCTGCCTGCAATTAGTGCAGGCTTGAATCCCACCAGGCTCAAGGTTGACTCAGCCTTCCATCCTCTCGCGGTAGGTAAACTGAGGACCCAAGATTGTTGGGGGCAATAAGCTGACTTTGTAAAAATGCCGCTTAGTAATAAGCAGGCATATACAATGGAATGAAGGCTATTGCTGAGCACACTGGGTTGCGCTCCAAAAATTGTAAGCCGCCCTGAGTCTTCGGAGAAGGGCGGGATATAAATATGAATTTTAAAAAAAATACATCACTCACATCGAGGCACGCATCTCCTTGCCTGGCCTCTTGTGACTGTGGGGATGCTGCAACAGTCGTAAGTGTGAAAAATGGTCATAAGTCACTTTTTCCAGTGCCATTGTAACTTTGAATGGTCACTCCACACAAGCAAAGTACCAGCAAAGGAGGGGAAAAAAACTCCAGAGATGTTCCTGAGACAGGAAGTCTAGTCCTGCCAAGGATGTAATAAGGGTTAACGGAGAGGCAGTTTCTGTAAGCAACACCAGAATGTTTCCTTCCTGCCTTCCTTACAGGATTAGCCCAGTGATTTCTTCTAACAACCGGTTCTCCCAACTGCTTAGAATGCTAACAACCGGTTCTAGCGAATAGGTGCGCACTGGTAGAATCCCACCCCTGGGTCCACCTATTCTCCAACACAGCTGAAGGTGGGCCAAGAAGCAATGGGAGGAAACTAATCCAGGAGAGAAGCAACTTAGAACTAAGGAGAAATTTCCTGGCAGTCAGAACAATTAACCAGTGGAACAACTTGCCTCCAATGCTCCAACACTGGAAGTTTTTAAGAAGAGATTGGATAACCATTTGTCTGAAGTGGTGTAGGGTTTCCTGCCTAGGCAAAGGGTTGGACTAGAAGACCTCCAAGGTCCCTTCCAACTCTGTCAGGATTCCAGTATGAGGTTGACCCTGTTATTCTATTCGAATCAGGTCCGGTGTAGTCTAGTCTATTCTGTACGCCTTGAATGTAAAGTGAAAGCTGCTCTCAGTTCCTTTGCGTGAAGTCCTTTCACTGCTTGAGCTGTGATTGTGTAGGGTTTTCTTCCACAGAGGGGTTCTTACTACAAGTGCCCATTCTCACAAGACATATCAAACACAGTCTACCTCAGGGGTGCGTAAATATGGCAACTTTACAACCTGGGGATTTCAACTCCAGCACAGTTTAAACCGGCACTCTGTCTATGGAGATTCTCAGCCATCCAGGTCATAGTGTCCCCAAAGGTTCTTTTTCAAGAGGCAACTGGACTTTCTGGTTTTTCTTTGAAGACATTTCACTTCTCCTCCAAGAAGCTTCTTCAGCTTTGACAGGATGGTGGGGAATGGAAGGATTTATACAGGCAGCTGGTCATTTGCATCCTTTTAGAGGGTCGTTGAGGCCACTTGGAGGTTGTGGGAGCTTCATTACTGGAGGCTTTCAAGAAGAGATTGGACTGCCCATCTGTCAGAAATGGTGTAGGGTCTCGTGCTTGTGGAGGGGAGGGTTGGACTAGATGACCTACAAGGTCCCTTCCAACTCTCTTAATCTGTTAAGCTCTGCAATGAAAAAATGGAGGGAACTGGATTTGTTCAATCTAAGCAAGAGAAGGATTTGGGGGAACATGATAGCAGCCTTCCAAAATCTCAGGGGCTGCCCCAAAGAAGAGGGAGTCAAGCTATTCTCCAAAGCACCTGAAGGCAGGACAAGAAGCAATGGGTGGAAACTCATCCAGGAGAGAAGCAACCTGGAATTGAGGAGGAACTTCCTGAGAGGGAGGACAATTAATCACTGGAATTGGCTTGATTTGATTTGATTTGATTCAATTCGATTCGATTCGATTTGATTTTTACAGCTGCCATCTCAGTCATCGACTCAGGAGGTGGTGGGTGCACCACCACTGGAGGTTTTCAAGAAAATATTACAGAAGAAAGCAGAATGAACAGAATCGGGAGGGGCCTTGAAGGTCTTCTAGTCCACCCCAGCCCAGCCCGCCCAAACACAAGACCCCCTACCAATCTACATAGATTAGAGAACCGTTTGTCCACAATGAGGATTGGGGGTTGGATAGAAGACCTCCAAGGGTCCTTCCAGTGCCAGCATTCTACGATTCCTGTTTTCAGGGCTGGGAAGAAATCAGGTGCCCCCAACCCCCAGCCCCTCCTTTCTCCACCCCATAACTGCAGAAGTCCCTCCACCCCACTGGATTAGCAGAGATTATTGCTTTTTGTTGGTGCAGATGAGGAGCGAAGCCTTCAACCCTCATATTAGACATTATTAATCTTTGATTTTATTGTATTCTCTTCTGAAGGGGAACTTGGCAAAGACCTGATTTGCAACGCGCTCCCCCCCACCCTTCGCCCCCGCCCCGCTTTGTGGAGGGGGTGCCCCTTCCTCCCCCTCAATATGTTGCATAATGTATGCAAACAGCTTTGGCAAGGGCTGCATTTATGGGTTCGCACCATTTATATTTCATGGGCGACATTCTTACACTTTTTATTTTCCGCTATTAACAGAAAGAGATTAGAGCACTTAACCAGAAAATCAGAGAGAGGAATGAATGCATTTTAATAACACCCAGCGCAGGTTCTAAATGGGGAATCGAGGAGGAAATGGGTCTAGGGATTTATCTGACCTTTAAAAGAATATTTACAGCCCTGAAATTGGGAATCTATCACTGTCTGGGATGCTCGGTTGGGAAGGAGCCGCGCCAAAGGGCCTGCGGAACTCCTGGCAACTGGAATGGTGGGCTTTGGAAACCTTGCTTGATCTTAGAACGTTGGAGGACAGAGTTGGAAGGAAATTTAGAGGTCATCTAGTCCAACCCTTTGCTCAAGCAGGAGACCCTATACTATTCCAGACAAGTGACTGTCCAGCCTCTTCTTAAATGCCTCCAGGGATGGAGCCCCCCTGATTTTGTTCCTCTGATTAGTTGTTCTCACTAACATGAAATTTCTCCTTAGTTCTAGGTTGCTTCTCTGCTTTTTTTAAAATTACATTTATATGCCACCCTTCTCTGAAGACTCAGTATGCTGTCCAGCCAGTTTAGAGTTAATGGGATTTAGGATAGGTAGTTAGGAATTGAGAGCTGTCCCCTTAAGGGAATGCATCATGGTAAATGTAGTTAAGGTATCCTGGAAAATGTAGTCCATGTCATGTGGTCACATCTGTAACCCTGACTGGTCACTGAATTGACCCTTGATGGGTTGAGGGAGGTTTCTCTTCTTCTTGCCTGAACACACAGCCTCGTGTAGCAGCTATGCCCCCTGCCTCTATGACTATGGGATGAAATATAGGTATGAGAGTTTAATATCTTTCTACACCACGATTCGGATATACAAAGGATTGGACATTAAGAAGAACCTCATCATAACTGTGAGTTGACAGGATGCCTGATGAACCAATAAAAAGAACTTTGTATAGATGCTTTGTGGAGTTGCTCTGTCTGCTTTATACCCATTCAGGGCGTAGAGCAGAACACTCAGGGCGGCTTACAATTTTTGGAATACAACCCAATGTGCTCAGCAATAGCCTTCCTTCCATTGTATATGCCTGCTTATTACTAAGCGGCATTTTTACAAGGTCAGCTTATTGCCCCCAACAATCTTGGGTCCTCAATTTACCTACCCCGAGAGGATGGAAGGCTGAGTCAACCTTGAGCCTGGTGGGATTCGAGCCTGCACTAATTGTAGGCAGCTGGAACTAAGTGCTAGGCGTTTAACAGCCTGAGCCACCAAGGCTCTTTGATTAGTTTCCTTCCTTTCTCAGCGTTCCAGCAGAAACAGATCCCAACCGACAACTCCGAGACAGGCATTTTCTTAAAAGTTTCCTTTTATTGGAAAAGTCCTACTGGCACCCCTGGGAAAACCCCAAATCTGAGAGTTTCCGGGTTTTCCCTTAGGAAATCAAAAGTCCCAAACCCAACCCCTGCACCCATCAGTCCATCCATCACATGGTCCCATCACCAACCATCCCAACTGGAGACACCCCTTCAGTCTCCAGGTGCAGGAATCACACGACCTTGACCGAGAAGAAGAATGCTAGTATGTCTTAACTGCCAACACTCTAAAAATTGCCCCCCCCCCCACTCCTACTTTCCCAGGCACAGGAATGTGGCAGCATGGAAGTTCTGGAGTTAATATGGCTTCCAAAGCTGACATCCTTCTGGTCTTCAGGTGCTTTGAAGAATAGGTTGGCCTTCCTCTTCTTTATGGCAGCCCCTCAAATATTGGAAGATGCTCTCCTGTCTCCCCTGGTCCTTCTCTTCACTAGACTGGCTAGGCCCAGTTCCTGCAACTGTTCATCGTATGTTTTAGCCTCCAATCCCCTCATCATCCTGGTTGTTCTTCTCCATAGTTTTTCTGGAGTCTCAACCTGTGGTGACCAAAACTGGATGCAGTATTCCAGGTGTGGTCTTACTAAGGCTTTATAGAGTGGTATTAGTAGCTCCCTTGATCTCGATTGTATCCCTCTGTTAATGCAACTTAGGATTGTATTAGCTTGTGGTTTTTTTTTGGCTGCCTCTTGCAGCCTCTTAATCCTCTTTGTTGCTCTTCTCTGCACTCTTTCCAGAGTCTCAAAATCTTTGTTTTTTCATCCTGGGTACCACAACTGGATGCAATCTTCCAAACGTGAACTTACTAAGGCTTTATAAAGCAATATTGATGTTTCACATGATCTTGATTCTATCCCTCTGTTAATCTTCCAGCTAGATCTACAATCTTCTCCTGCCATGCCCCTCCCAAAAAAGTCTGGGGGATTTAAAGGGGCAGCTTCCTATCACCAATCCAGAGCTTCCCGGTTGTGGTAGGGTTAACACACAACATCTTCAGCCAACACTACCAGGATGAAGACCAGCCGTGTCCAGCCTTGGCTGATTTAAGACTTGTGGACTTTGACTCTCAGATTTCCACAGCCAGCCACGCCTGTATTTTTTTCTCCTACCCCTTAGAGCAGAGAGATTGCAGAGGAAGGGATTACAAGAGAGTAAGCAGAGCTACACATGGAAAAGAGTGCCAGGAAATCCTGGGAGTTTGAAGTGAGCAAGGTTGGACACCTGTGATGAAGAGGAGGCCAACCAGGAAAGACCAAATAGGATCAATTCATAACCTACTGGGTTATTCATGTATTTATTTATTTATCCAATTCATATGGGAGTCCATTTCTGCAAGACTCTGGGCAGTGAGCAGAGTTAGAATAAAATCTATTACTATACACGCTGCAAAAATTAAAATCCACAGCAACCCAACCCATCAGCGTAACCAAGAAGCAGGTCCCTGCACAGCCTCCGTTAGCCACGATTAGCTATGATCCGTGCCCTCAATTAGCTATGATCTGCAAAGCGCAATCATGAAATTAAGGGGCTGTGAAACTCCTGTGTGCAGGAGTCGAATTGCGGGTTTATTTTCAAGACCATCACAGCAAGAACAAAATAGTTCCCCAGGCGGCCTGCTGCAAGGGAAGGCGCTCTCTCTCTCTCTCTCTCTCTCTCTCTCTCTCTCTCTCTCTCTCTCTCTCTCTCTCTCACACACACACACACACACACACACCTGCTTCTTGGCACGCTAGAAGCGTTCCAGGCCTCACCGACGGCGTTTGCTGCCTGGGCATCTTTCTTGGCCCTCTTCAGGTGAAGACCATGGTCCTCTGGGAGAGGCTGGCTGCTTTCCCCAGTCTAGTGGTGGAAGAACTGGGCTGGGTCTTGAGGAGGTTTAATCTCCCCATAGATGAAAGACTGGTTGCCAGTGGTGGGCAAGACCAGCGTTTCATTTCAAGACAATATTTGCAGCTGAGGGTTGACCTGGTGATGTTCCCTAGTTGGGTCATGAGACATCAGCAAGAAACAACCAGGTCCAGAGAGCACCAAGGACTCCGCAATCGTTGTCCTCCTGCTCCTCCGGCTCCTCCTCTCCCCTCCCTCCTCCTCTCTGCAAACCTTCCTTCTTTGTAGCACTGATGATCAAGTTATAAATCATCTTCAAGAAGACGATCAAACTCAGAGGGCGCCAAGAATGACCTCCTCCTCCTCCTCCTCCTCTTCCTCCTCCTCTCCCCCTCCTGCTCCTCCTGCCTGCAAACTCTCCTGGCATGGATGATGTTCCCGGGTCGAGTAAGGTAAGTTCTGCAAGAAAACTGCCAAGCTCAGAGAGCACCAAGGACTCTGCTCCTCCTCCTCCTTCTAGCATTGATGATGTTCTTTAGTTGGTTCATGAAACACCTGCAAGAAAACAAGGTCAGGGCCCCAAGGGCCCCACAAGCCTTGTCCTCCAGCTCCTTCCTCCTCCTCTCCCCTTCCTCCTCCTCTCTGCAATCTCTCCTTCTTTCTAGCACTGATGATCAAATTATAAAACGTCTGCAAGAGGCCTATCAAGCTCAGAGGGCACCAAGGACTTCTTCCTCTTCCTCCTCTTCCTCTCTGCAAACCCTCCTCACATGGAGGATGTTCCCCAATTGAGTAATGTAAGATCTGCCACAAAACCGCCAAGTGCTGAGACCACAAGGGACTCCAGCTGTCTTCCTCCTCCTCCTCTTCCTCCTCCTCCTCCTCCTTTCTGCAAACCCTCCTAGCCAGAGGTGGGATCCAAATAATTTAATAACTGGTTCTCTGCCCTCACGATTTCTTCCAACAACCAGTTCACCAAACTGCTCAGGACATTAACAACCGGGTCTCATGAACCGGTGTGAACCGGTTGAATCCCATCGCTGCTCCTAGCATGGAGGATGTCCCCCAGTTGAGTAATGTAAGTTCTGCAACAAAACCGCCAAGCGCTGAGAGCGCCCAGGACATCAGAGTCCTCCTCCTGATGCGTCATTTTCCCTTTCATCTCCTGCCAGCACCGCCTGCCTTGTCCCCTTGCCATCCCTTTGCGGTCCAGCTGGCCCTCGACAAAAGAAGCGAAGGCAATTCACCTTCAGTGACGGTCAGTCTGGGGTTTTCATTTTAATCCCTTGTCCTTCTGAGGAATTGCAGGCCGGCCGAAAGCCCTTGAAAGGCCAAAGGGGAAGCCGAGGCGCCTGTCTCCCCTCAGGGTCCAGCTGCTCATTCCCGGATTTTGCAGAAGGCGTGGATGCAAAGCACGAAAGATCATTCCTTCTGGGTGATGGGGAAGCCATTGGTCCCCCGCTGGGAGATTTATTTTTGCAGAAGGGCAGAGCTCGGCAAACATCTCCCGCAAGGCTCCGAGGGCACTTTGGCAACAAAATTAAAGGCAGGCCCTGATTTAAGAAGCAGATGGATTCACTGGGTATTTGCTTCACAGCTCTTCAGTTTAGTTGCAAGTATGTCTCCAAATCTCTCCTTCGGACTCTGCAATGTACTGCCTCCAGTTTTGGTCACCCCACTATAAAAAAGAGGTTGAGACTCGAGAAAGAGGGCAGGGAATGAAGAGGATTAGGGGACTAACCACCCCCTAATCCACCATGGGACAGAAGTTGCCTTCATAAGTTGTGGGAGCTTCATCCCTGGAGGCTTTCAAGAAGAGTCTGGACTGCCCTCTGTCAGAAATGGTGCAGGGTCCCCTTCTTGGGCAGGGGGTTGGACTAGGTGACCTCCAAGGTCCTTGCAACTCTGAATCTGTGAACGGATCCACAAATTTCCAATTTTATTTTATTTTTTAATTCTCCGTTGGTTCAAATTCCAGGGAGCCCCTAGAAATAGCAAACCACCAATGCCTTTTTTTTCTTTTCTTTTTCACCTTCCCTTTTCCCCCCTGCAATTTACTTTGGTATTTTCTTTGCATGCTCTATTATCATCTAATAAGAACTGTTTAATTTTTTAAGCAACAGAAATAGCAAACCACGATGGAATCCGATCACTTTCCGAGCAGGAGGCCAAGGAGGGAGGGGGAGGCACTGCAAGAGCGCCTTTAAAAGTTGGCTTTAACAGAAGCAGAAGCCTGAGAAGATTCTGCCTTGACACCGTGGGATAAATGGCGTAGGCTCCGGGCTCCATCAACCCCGCCTGGTTGTGAACAACAGGGATGAGCGAGACGGGGAGCGTGGAAGGAGCGGAAGCTGGGAGTGTATCTGGCAGGAGCTGGCAGGTCAGAAATCTGGGCCACTGCAGATTTCACAGCAACAGGACGGGCGGTGCCAACATCAGGCGGGCATCTACAGGGCACGTCAAGAAAGTCAAGATAGCAGCCAAAGCATTGCCATCTTGACTTGTCCCACACCTCTCCCTCTCTCTTTCTCTTTCTTTCACTCTGTCTATTTCTCTTTCTCTCTCTCTTTCATTCTTTTTTTCCTTTCTCTCTCTTTATTAACATTTCTCTCTCTTTCTCTTTCTCTCTCTCTTTTTCTTTCTCTTTCTTTCTTTATTAAAATTTCTCTCTCTCTTTCTCTGTTTCACTCTTCCTCCCTTCCTCCCTTTCTCTCTCTCATCTCTCTTTATCTCTTTATCTTTCTCTCTTTATTAAAATTTATCTCTCTCTCTTACTTTCTTTTTCTCTTTCTTTATTAAAATTTCTCTCTCTCTTTCTCTTTCTCTCTTTCTCTCGTTCACTCTTTCTCTCTTCCACTCTTTCTCCCTTTCTCTCTCTTATCTCTCTTTATCTCTTTATCTTTCTCTCTTTATTAAAAATTATCTCTCTTTCTCTTACTTTCTTTTTCTCTTTATTAAAATTTCTCTCTTTCTCTTTCTCTCTTTCTCTCGTTCACTTTTTCTCTTTCACTCTTTCTCCCTTTCTCTCTCTCATATCTCTTTATCTTTCTCTCTTTATTAAAATTTATCTCATTCTCTCTCTCTCTCTTTTTCTCTTACTTTCTTTTTCTCTTTCTTTATTAAAATTTCTCTCTCTCTCTCTTTCTTTCGTTCACTCTTTCTCTCTTCCACTCTTTCTCCCTTTCTCTCTCTTATCTCTCTTTATCTCTTTATCTTTCTCTCTTTATTAAAATTTATCTCTCTCTCTTTCTCTCTTACTCTTTCTTTTTCTCTTTATTAAAATTTCTCTCTTTCTCTTTCTCTCTTTCTCTCTCTCATCTCTATCTCTTTATCTTTCTCTATTAAAATTTATCTCTTTCTCTCTCTCTCTTTTTCTCTTACTCTTTCTTTCTCTCTTTATTAAAATTTCTTTCTCTTTCTCTCTTTCTCTCTTTCACTTTTTCTCCCTTTCTCTCTCTCCCTTTATCTCTTTATCTTTCTCTCTTTTTACTCTTTCTATATCTGTTAATCTTTCCCCCCGTCTCTCTTTCACTCTTTCTCTTTCTCTCCCTCTCTTTCTTTCTCTCTCCCTCTCTCTCTTTCATTCTCTCTCTCTCTCTCTCTTTCCGTCTTTTGAGCTGATCTTGATCTTGAGCTGCGTCTCGGCTAAAGAAGTCTGACAGCAGGAAAAAGGCGGTGGCAATTAGCTGTAACTATTTCATTTTAGTCAAGTGTCCCATTATAATTTGCATTTCACCTTTTAATTGCGGCTGCCGGAGGACACAGGTGCCTGCTGCCTCCCGCTTGCTGCGTGTAAAATATGCCTGGGTTATAAAATGCAGACAAACATCTTGGAGAGGGATGGAGCTGGAATCCTTTCAGGGCAGGATTTGATTGATGGACAGAGACGATGGCTTCTGCATCCAGGCCTCTGCTCCATCTGGGGTTGGGTGAACCCCTCCCCTGGGCTGGGGAAGGGCCCGCCTAGTGGGGAGGGGGGCAGAAACATTAGCCACGGTTGGGTAAGGGGTACCGAGTGATTGCTGGGTGGCAAATGCAACTCAGACCAAGGGATGAATTAATTAGATTTTATTTGGTTGCCCCGCTTATACAGGGGACTCTGGGTGGCAGGGAATATATTACAAACAGTGAACTGCATAGACAAGGCAGATGAAACACACAGCAGAGACTGCACAACAGTAATCAGCACAGCCAGAACATGGGAGAGAGTAACAGAGTTGGAAAGGACCTTGGAGGTCTTCTAGTCCAGCCCCCTGCTCATGCAGGAGAGCCTATACCAGACAAGTTGGCTGTCCAGTCTCTTCTTAAAACAAACTGTGATCACGGGATCTCCGGTTGTAAAGGCCGAACGTCAGAATGATGATTACGTGGGGAGGCTGTGACTGTTGTGTGAGGACCAGACATAAGTTGCTTTTTTTCAGTGCTGTTATAACTTAAAATGGTCACTAAATGAACGTGTAGCTTCCAAGTAAGATATGGCATCCAAGGCTGACAGAATGGTTGTAAGTTAAGGGCTACCTGTGTTTTTCCCCACGACAACAACCCTGTGAGGTGGGTTGTGCTGAGATAGAGGGACTGTGGGGAGCTTAGAGTCTTCTAGCCCAAGGTCACCCAGCCGTCTTTCATGCCTAAAGCCGGACTAGAACTCACCGTCTCCTGGTGATTGGACCAAAGTCACCAGCTGGCTTTCATGCCTAAGGCAGAACTCAAACTCCCAGTCTCCTGGTGATTGGCCCAAAATCGCCCAGCTGGCTTTCATGCCTAAGGCGGGACTAGAACTCACTGTCGCCTGGCGATTGGCCCAAAGTCACCCAGCCGCCTTTCATGCCTAAGGCGGGACTAGAACTCCCGGTCTCCTGGTGATTGGCCCAAAGCCACCCAGTCGGCTTCCATGCCTAATGATGCTACTTGGGACTCAGTAGAATTGAGCAGATGAATTGAGATCAGGGACCACCGGTTGAAATAAGAGAAGCTGAAAATGAACGCTGCCCCTAAGGAACTTTCTGGGGCACCTATTGCGTCCAGGCTGCATCCGAGCAGCAGCAGGACCAGGCGCCATGATGGGGCACCATCCATGCCCTGCCTGGCACCTGGGCCAGCTGGGCATCACCTGCCAATGAGACGGGTTTCAACCATCCAGCAGCTTTCAACAAACCTTTTCTGAGAAGCCTTTGGAAGCCGGATTTGCAGCTAGGAAGAACCTGCCTGTCACTCATGGGAGCCCAAAGAAGCCACGGGCCTCGTGCCCCTTCTGGGAGATCACTCAATTCAGAATAGAGCTGGAAGGGACTGGAGTTTTTATGAGTTGATCAGAACACAGAACACAAGGAAAAGGAAAATAATGGGAAACTAAGGAGGAAAAATGGGATAAACAGAGCTGGAAGGGGCCTTAGAGGTCATCTAGTCCAACCCTCCTGCTCAAGCAGGAGACCCTATGCCATTTCAGACAAGCAGCTGTCCAGTCTCTTCTTAAAAGCCTCCAGTGATGGAGCAGCCACAACTTCTGGAAGCAACTTGTGTTTCCACTGATTAATTGTCCTCCCTGTCAGGAAATTTCTCCTTAATGCTAAGTTGCTTCTCCTTTTGATGAGTTTCCATCTGTTGTTTCTTATCTTCCCTTCTGGTGCTTTGGAGGAGAGGTTGAACCCCCTCCCCTCTTCTCTGGGGAAGCCCCTCAAATACTGGAAGGCTGCTACCATGTCTCCCCTAGTCCTTCTTTTCATTAAACGGACATCCTCAAATGCAGCTGTTGCATTTTAGCCTCCAGGCCTTTCATCCTCCTAGTTCCTCTTCTCTGCACTTTTTCCAACCTCTTTTTTTTGCAATGTGGCCCAGCAAAACTGGTTGCAGGATTCCAGGTGTGCCCTTACTAAGGCTTTACAAAGCGGTACTGATACTTCACGTGATTTTAATTCTATTTATGCAGCCAAGATTGCGTTTTTTGCCTGCCACCGGCGGCACATGCCTGGCTCCCGCTGAAGGGATCGTCCACTAGGGCTCCAAGGTCCCTCTCGCAGCTGCTGTTTCTGAGCCAGGTCTCACCTGATCTGGACTTGTATCTTTCCTTTTTCCTTCCTAGCTGTAAAACCTGGCTTTCCTCCACGTTAAACTTCATGTTGTTGGCCAGACTGCTCAAGGCCGCCGAGATCCTTCTCGGTGCCTGGCGCTTCGGCAAGCCTGCGAAATGTTGGCTTGTGCCAGGAGATGGACCCCCTCCCCTTCTATGTTAAAAGATAAAGGTTTTTTTTTTAACTGATGGGTTTATCTGGAGACCCTGACGTGGGGTTGGTGCCCACCACTCTGCCTCTTGCCCCGAACTGGCCGGGGTTAAGAGCCGATCAGTGTAAATGCTTCTCCCAGGAATCTGTGCCACTCGGGAGTCCCTCCCCTCCCCTGGCAGTGATGGATGAGTGAAGGGAGCCATTAAGGCCGCCACACACAGCTTCCTCCTCCATCCCCTCACACAGTGAAGGATTTCCAATGCCGGCTTTAATTTATTTTTAAATGAAATTTGCTATTGATTCTGGATTAAAAGAGCAGATCTCAGAGCAGTTGCTTCTGACAGCACTGCCAAAGCGGGACGTGGCACCTCTCTAGGGCAGGCAGAAAAACCATCCCTGGAATGCAAGACTGCTGGTGGCTGAGCCAGCCTCTCCCCCTCCCACATTAACCCTCCTTGGGCCTGTTCTTTCTCACCCAGGCTGAATAATTGGGGGTGGGCGTGCGGGTTGGCTGGCCCTCTCTCGTGGCCTGCTGGGGATAGATGGGCAGAGGCTGCCTTCCTAGTGGCTGGGCAGCTCTGATGCCCAGAATAGACTCAGACAGTGCCTGCCTTGCCAGCCTCTTCCAGCCACACTCGGAGACCCAGAAAGGGGGTCTCCCTTTGAGCAGAGTTCAAGAGGAGGGGGTGCTTTTTTTTAATAAAAGTTTTTTTTTAATTTTTTACAAGTACAAACAATTCATCTTCCATTTAATGGTGTGTTGTCTGGGTGCAGATCTCTTGTGCAACAATAATCAAAATTACTACCATATTCATTACGTTGATATCAGTTCTCCATTGTTATCTTATTATTCACCTACATAATATCTCTCACACTGTAACAATAATGTGTTTAGATCTTCACTTATAGTATAGTGTGTATAATATATCTATATAATATATAGGGAGCAGCAACTCTGGAGCGGACAAAAAGCCTCTACAGAGAATCATTCAAACTGCCCAGAATATCACTGGGCTCCAGCTACCAGCCCTGGACGACATCTTTGCATTTCGCTGTTTGAGGAAGCTGCACCACATTCTCAGAGACTCTTCCCATCCTGCTCACAATCTTTGTGAAGCTGGTGCCTTCTGGCAGGAGATACAGAACAATTAAAACTCGGACCACACAAGTTTTCTGAACAGCTTTTATCCCACAGCTATAATTGCACAACAATGAACTTAAGGACCACCATCAGTGAGCTATTACTTGGTCTGTTGTGTGGAGGCTTGTGTGTTTTTAGGAGGTGCGGAATTTTGGTGGGTGGGTGGGTGTTTGGGGATTGTCATGCGTGTGGGTGGTGTTGAGTCTGGTCTCTGGGTGTTATGTGAATTTCGTTGTATGTGTATACTGTGCATATATGTACAATGGCAATAAAGAATTCAATTCAGTTCAATATCTATCATAACAATCCTTACCATGTTTAATTCTATTAAGATACTTCCCTTATTTCACTACTCTATTAGCTATTTCTAGCTTTAATATTTTTTTCTCTAGCCATCGGTAAAATAGTTCCCATATCTTATAATATTCAGTTTGCTCCTTCTCCTTAATTGCAAGTCTTAATCTGTTCATTTCTGCACATTCTAATATCTTCCTAATCCCATGTTCTCATCGTCAGCAAAATTCTCCTTATTTCCAGGTTGAATCTCTCCTTGTTCAGTTTTCATCCCTTATTCCTTGTCTGGCCTTCAAAGGTGCCTTGGAAAATAGCTTGACCCCCTCCTCCTCTCTGGGGCAGCCCCTCAAATATTGGAAGGCTTCTATCCTGTATCCCCTGGTCCTTCTCTTCCCTAGACTAGCCAGGCCCAGTTCCTGTAACTGTTCTTCAAAGATGATAGATAGATAGATAGATAGATAGATAGATAGATAGATAGATAGGAATAGAGTAGAGTAGAGTAGAATAGAATAGAATAGAATAGAATAGAATAGAATAGAATAGAATAGAATAATATAGAATAGAATAGATAGCCTGACACCCCCCCTCCTCTCTGGGGCAGCCCCTCAAATATTGGAAGGCTTCTATCCTGTATCCCCTGGTCCTTCTCTTCCCTAGACTAGCCAGGCCCAGTTCCTGTAACTGTTCTTCAAAGATGATAGATAGATAGATAGATAGATAGATAGATAGATAGATAGATAGATAGATAAGAATAGAGTAGAGTAGAGTAGAATAGAATAGAATAGAATAGAATAGAATAGAATAGAATAGAATAGAATAGAATAATATAGAATAGAATAGATAGCCTGACACCCCCTCCTCTCTGGGGCAGCCCCTCAAATATTGGAAGGCTTCTATCCTGTATCCCCTGGTCCTTCTCTTCCCTAGACTAGCCAGACTAGGCAACCCCGACATCTTGGGGGTGCAGAGACCACTGATTGACAGCACCCCCCCTCATCCAGCACTGGCTCTGCCCCTCTCCAGGGGGGCCTCACAGCTGCTCCAGATCAAGCTATTTAGAGATAAGAGAGTAAGTTTGCAAGGAGGAGGAGGAAGAGGAGGAGGAGAAGTAGGGAAAGAGGATGATGATTTTGGTGTCCTTTGAGCTGTGTTGTTTTCTTGAAGATGTTTCATGGCCCAACTGGGCTACTACTACCCAGCTACTACTACCAACTGTACATTCGTAGCCCAATTTGATGCCAGGGAAAAATTTGGCTTGGGCCAGATGGATGATCTCTCTCCACCCTGCCGGGGTTTCTCTGATGGGGGGTGCAGGGTCACACAGAAACTCCCCAGGCTGCCTGCTGCAAGGGAAGGGCATCACCACAGAAACCCCAGGCAGGGTGAAGAGAGGTCATCCATCCGGCCCACAGGCAGAATTTTGGCCTGGTGTAATTTGGGCTACGAATACCAACAGCTGCTGGAGAAAAACATGGAGGCACATTTTTGGCAGTAGCAACTCTCTTAGCTTCAGGGAAGGTTCCTTTCCACCCGTGGCCCATTGCCACGCCACGTGGCCGCCCCTGTCATTCCGGGCGATCTTGCCTTAGAGTTTGACCTTGAGGGGCTTCAGGGGAAGTCAAGCCAGAAGGAGGGGGAGAGGGCGCTGGGCTCAGGCTGTCCCGCGGTCCTAAGAGAGCTGCTGAGTGCAGTCACGCGTTCGGCAGCCGCCGTGGGAACGCAGCCGGGCCGAGGCGGGCGGGAGTTGCGAGCGAGCGAGCGGCTCCGGGCGCTGTCCGCGGGCGAGGTGCTGAACTGGCGAGTCCGTCCCGGGGGACGGGGGCGACCGCGGAGGCGCTTCGCTTAACGGCTGCCCGGGCGCAGACGCGGGTGGCGCGCAGCTCAGCCAGGCTTGTGGCCGGGCGCGCGCCCAGCAACGGGCTCCAGAGCCAAAGCGGCGCCCGCGGGCGCTAGCAGATCAACGGGCGCCAGGGAAGGAGGGTTTCTTCTCTTACCTCCACCCCACCCCGCGGGAGAGACTGAGCCGGGGGGGGGCACGCGGGGTCCCGCGGAGAAAAAAGGGGGCGCAGCCCTCCCTCCCCTTGCTGGAAAGTGGGGAGCCAGATTCAGCCCCCTCTATTCGCAGACTGGAAAACCCCACACGCTCCCCCCTTCAAAAAGGGAGGTCGGGGAGGAGACGCTGCCCGCCTGCCTGCTCGGTCCCGGGCTTCGCGAGCCCGCTCTGTCCCCACCCCTCAGCCCACGGGCAGGCAGGCAGCCCCCTCCTCCCGCCCGCCCGCCGCCCGCCCGCCGCCGGGGCTTTTAAAAGGTCCCTTCGGAGAAACTTTAGCGATCAATCAAGCTCTGCTCCGGATCCCTCCGCCGGCGCGCAAGAGAGCGGGAGCGCGCGCGTGTGGGAGAGCGAGGAAGAGCGAGAGAGTGACAGCCGCGGCACGGCGGCGCCCTCCGCCGTAGGGAAGAGTCCCGCAGTCTCGGGCTGGCGAGCGGAGGAGCAGGCGGCGGCGGCGGCGGCGCGGGCTGTGGACGCGGGCGGCAGCTGCTCGGCTCGGCGGCCCCACCACCACGGATGTGAGAAGCGGCCAGACAGGGGAGCAGGATGGGGGGCGCCTTCGGCCTGACCCTGGCGCTCTGCCACTCGCTGGGGCTCTACCTGCAGCTCGGCGCCGCTTCGCGACCCCCGCAGTGGGAGAACCAGATTTCGGGCAACGGTGAGTCTGGAGCGGGGCGGCGGGTGGGGTGGGAGGAGGGCTGTGAAAGCAAGGGGTGGGTCGGTGGGTCGCCCCCCCCCTCCACAAACGTTCGCCCGGCCGGCTGTCATGCGTGGCCCGGCTCCCCATTCCCGGGGTCCCCCCCGGGTCTGGGATCCTTGCCAGGGGCCCTCCCAGCCCTGGGGGAGGTTTCGCCCCCGGGTGGGCTGAGCTCTCGGCGGCTCCTCACGGGCAGGTGGGGGCGCCCGGGTGCCGCGGGAGACAGCCTGGCCTGGCGCGCGCCCCGTGCCTCGTCGGGGAGAGGGGGGGTCGCGCCCCGTCGGCTAAGGCAGGCCGCCCGCCCGTCCGTCCGCTCAGTTGGCCGGGATCTCTCGGGACTCGGCTGCGGCCGAGAAAGAGGCTCCGTCGTGCTGCCGGGGAGGGAGCGGGCCGCGTTACCCAGGGAGGAGGGGCGGGGGTGGGGAAGAAGCGCTCCCCCCCCTCGCTTTGTCTTCGAGAGCGGCCGGGGGCTGCTAGGGCCCCTTGCAAGGCGGCTCCCTCCCAGGCGGAGTTTGGGGGGTGGGTGGGGGAGACACACCAGGAACGAGGCAGGTGCTACTTGGGAGGGGGGGTCGGCAAGCGACCCTCGCCCCTCTGCGCTGCCTCGCGGGGGATCAGCCCCGGTTCCTGCCTGGAGGGGCTGGGTGTCCCCGCCCGGTTTTCCGACAGTCCCCTCCAACTCCCTCCCTCCCTTCTCCGGGTTGCTGAAGGGCTCTTCCCTTCTTTGTGTGCGAACGTTAAAGGGGTTGGGGGTTATTTCCCATTTTCCCGGTCCCCCAGGCAAGGCAAGCGCCTCGGGTGCCCCCTTTCAGGACCGGCTGGTCTGTCCAGGCGCCCTTTTGCCCACCGCCCACCTTCCCCGGCTTTTAGGCGCCTCGTGGGCGGGGGCCCTGGGTAGGGCGGCTCCAGAGAGGTCGGGGGCGGGGGAGGTGGGCTTTGCCAACAAAGAGCCTCTGGCTGCCAGGAGCTTTTGGCGAGGGTCGGCGGGGAGACCTCCTCGCCTGACCCTCTTTCCATGTGCTTCCCCCAAACAAAACTGGGGTGGGACTTTTTTCCTTCTTCTTTTTCTACTATGTGAAAATGTGGTCATTTGTGCCCGGCGTTTTTTTCGGACGCGTCTCTGGGACAAGAGCGACAGGAAGGGAGAACTGGCGAGAAGGGGACGAGGCTGGCCTGAAACGGAGAAACAGAACCGACTGGCTGTGCGCTTGTGTGTCCCCCCCCCCCCCACTCTTCCTCTCCATTCCTTGTTGGCTTCCTCTGGTCTTCGCCCCCCCCCCCCATTGCATATGATAGCCTCCTGGCAGCGTAGGAAGCCGGATTAGCAACTGGTGGGTCGCTTAGGCCCCCCGCCCTCCGCCCCCCTCCCCGAGGGTCCCGGGGGTGCAGAAGCCTCCGGTGCCAGGAGAGCGGGCGAGCGAGAGGACAGAGCGCCCAACCTCCGCCTCTTTCGACTCACGTTTCTCTGGCAAAACCCGGCGGGGAAGAAATTCACATTCTTGTCCTCTCCTGCAGGCCGCGGGTGCCTCCTGCGACGCGCCAACTTTTCGGGGGCTCCTCCGGGACCCCCCGGCCTTCCCTTCTTCGGTCCACCTGGAGACCCCTTTCTTGGGGGCTGTTTAGAGGGGAGGGGGGCAGTTCCGCTTGGGCAGGGGGCGCCGAGGAGCGCCCAGACGCTGCAACGCCTCCGTCGCCCGGCGCTCCTGCACCCAGCCTCGCTCCGTCGCAGCGGCAGCACCGTTGATTCACGAGGGTGTGGAGTAATTGGGATGTTTATGCGAAGCTTATGGCTTATTTATTTATTTGCTTGCTTGCTTTATGTGCTTATTGGTATCCGGAAGGAAGGAAAAGGAGCCTCGGCTGGAAACGAACCGGCGGGTGTTTAGCTGACTGGGCTTTGGTCCTTCGGTGGTTTGCTGGTCCGTGCAGGAGGGTGCAAGGAAAGGAGAATTGTGGAGGTGGAACAGAAGCTGGTTCTTAAGGGATGGGTTCCTTTGGCCTGTCCTCCCTAATCTTAACCCTAACCCTAGCCCCGATGATGTCACCTAGTTGGGTAATGAAACGCCTGCAAGAAAAGCACCAAGCTCAGAGAGCATCAATGACCCCCACAGTCCTCCCCCTCCCTCCCTCCCTCCCTCCTTCCCCCTCCGCAAACTTCTTCAGTCCCTTCCACCACTGATGCTGTTCCCTAGTTGGGTCATGAAATATCTGCAAGAAAAGCTGCTCAGAGAGCAGCAAGGGCTCCACAATTCGACCCTGAGCTGTAGACGTTCAATCCTCCTCCTCCTTTTTTCTCCTTCTCCTTTCCTTCCTGCTCCTGCTGCTCCTGCTCCTCCCCCCTCCCTTCTAGCACTGGTGATGTTCCCTAGTTGGGTCAGGAGACATCTACAAAAAAACCCCAAGAATAGAATGCAGCGAGGACCCCTCTCCTCTTCCTCCTCCTCCTCTTCCTCCTCCTCTTCCTCCTCCTCCTCCTCTCTACAAATCCCCCTCCCTTCTAGCACTGTTCCCTACTTGGGTAATGAAACGTCTGCAAGAAAAAACCCCAAGCTCAGAGAGCACCAAGGGGCCCCACAATTGAACCCTGAGCTACAAATACTCTCTTCAGTCCGTAGCAACAATCTTAGCTGGCCTTAAGTGAAGGACTCTGCCAGAACTTGCCTTTTTCTGACCACGCCTGGGTTTGGGAGAGAGCAGGGGAAACATTATATATTGGCTGGATTCACTGGGTGGTTATGTTCACACAGGATGTCATTCCCAAACAGATAAACCCCTTTGCTGAAGCTGAGGACATGGCCTAGACCTTGCAGCCTGTGGAAAGGAGGAAGGCAGGTTAGAAGACTTAAATTGCTTGTGTGAACCAGTTTTGGGGCTCAGCAGAGTCCGGAACGATGCAGCTGGGCGAGGACTCACTGCTCAGACTATTAGGGCCTGAGTTCAATACATGGCAGGGGTGAAGTGCCACGGGTGAGTGGTTGGGTGGGCAGGGAAGAGGCGAGAGGCTTGAGGGGGTGAGCAAACAGCCTACAAAGGGACAGATCAGCTCAGGAGACCCGTCATTCAAAGATAGGGAGGACAGATCCCTCCCAAATCTGGAGTGATTGACCAAGAAACACTTCAGAATAAACAAATTCTGTCCATTCCTTTTTAAAAAAAAACAGTTTATTGGTATATTTTCCCTTAACATACAGAAGTGCTTTATGAACAGCATATTGTCTGGGTTAATTTGCTTACATAATAGTATATAATCTGTCTATATCTATCTCTCTATATAAAAGCAAAATGCCGCTCACGCATCATCACAAAATCTCCAGAACCGTAAAGCCACCAAACTTGAAATTTGGCACTTATGTTCCTCTTGGCTTTTAGGGGCTCACTAAGAAAGAATTTTTTGAAATGACCATCAGAGCATTATTAGTATTTCCTATATTACTATTATTAACACGCTCTGATGCTAAGGAGTTCTACTCCCCTCCCCACCTGAAAAGAAATCTCTTCCAAAGGCAAAACACAAGCAGAGGAGACCAGTTTCAGTTTCAGTTTCAGTTTCAGAGCACCAAGCAGCTTTAGTACAGAACAGTTGAGCTAAGCCACGCCCAGGCTCCTTGCTGTCTCCTTCTTGCTCACACAGCAAATACTGCTTCAGTTTCCAAACAGCCCTCCACTCTCTCACCCACTGACAGGAGGCTAGCCAGATGAATACCGATGGATGCTGGTAGGCAGAGGCAGATTTTTTTCCTCCTTATTATTCTTCCAAAAAACTAAGCCCCACCACAGAGTTTCCTAACGAAGCACGGGTATCCAGCTAGTATAATAATATATTAAACATAAGACATACAGAATAGTATTTTTCCAGTTTCTGATTTCTCAATTCTGTCCATTCCTAAATGCCTTTTTAAAGGGTGGGTGGGGGATATGTTGGGGACATCTCTCCCTGGCAGGGGCTTCGTGTTCCTGGAGCCCCCTCTGTTGTATGCTGGTGCTCGCTTCAGCCCTGGAAAGGAAGGCCCATGGGTGTGCCAGGCGTGGGAGACTCATGGAGGTGAATTCTCAACTGTGAAATACCTTTGTGGTTTGCAAAGCCCCGTTTCCTGCCAAGGCAATTCCGGAACGGTGACACTGGAGGGCTGCTTATTTGTACAGAGGATTATTTTGCAGTGGCAGGAAAGATGGTTTGAACTGGGCCGGTTCTTTCCCAGACACAGACAGGCATCCTGGGACAAACCTGGATCGGAAACAAGATGCTGGCCTGAGCACTCAGAGACCATATTTTCTTCCGAGTGACACTTAAAAAGGCAGAAAGAATACAATATTTGTAAAAAAACCCTCCGATACATAATACTTCATATAATAACCGTGGCCAGAATTGCCTTTGCTGAGAACTGGAAACAAGACAATATTCCTTCCAATATAATGATAATAAAAAAAGGGTTTTAGAATGTGCACAGATGGATAGGTTATCGATGGAATTAAAGGACAGTGAAGAAACGCATTACTATGAGATTTGGAATTTATGGTACCATTGGTTGGAAGGTAGACACAAAGCCAATAGATGAAGGGCATGTAGGAGCTATAGTAAGTTGAAATAAATACGGTTTGTAAGTTTGTAAATATTTGGTTTATGTTGAATGTAAAAAAAAATATGTAATATATAGTAGCAACCTACATAATTAGAAAGTATGTCAATGTGAGTGAACACCGATATTGAAACACAGTAATGAGTGGAAATGTGTTTTTAAGATGAAAGTACAATTAATAAAATTTATTTTTTAATTAAAAAAAAAGGCAAAAAGAGGCATCACATTAAAAGCGACCTCCAGCCCTCCCCTGCCACACACACACACACACACACACACACAGACTGAAGTCTACAACCTCCTAATGGGGTGAAGTATTGAAATCAACGCAACTCAACATGGGTGGGTTTGCAGGAGAGGAGTGGAAGGGCTGGGCACAGTTCTCAGCTCTCCTAGGAGAGTTGAGGAGCCAAAAAGGCCCCTTCCTTTGATCTCCACTCCCGAGTAGAACCAACACAGGTGCTCAGAGAGCAACTTTTAATTTCAGGCTTTGGAGACCAATTGCTCAAACTCCCCCCAACCGCCTCACCCTCCGCAGATGGATCTCCCCACTGGTTGCCAAGAAGCCTTCCTTGAGGTGGGGGAGGCTGGGGCTTCTTAACCAGGGCAAAGAGAGCCGAGGAAGGGGGCGCTGTGACCTATGGAGACCTATGGAGGAGGAGGGTCCCGTACTGCCCCTTTCTGCATCCACTCGTTTTTGCAAGCCTCCGAGGACGCTGCTATATATATAGGTGTTCTCTGAAGAGAGCCCCAGCACCAGCCCCCTTGGACTTCTATGCCGCTTCACAGCTCTCTCTCAGCCTCTGTGCCCCCACCCACCCATCCCACCCCCGGGACAGGATGCGTGGTCCAGGCAATTGGCACGAGGCAGTTCCAGCCGCTTCACAAAATGAACGCTGAAGATATATCTATATCCTTCACATATCCATATCATCTGTACCTCGATCATCTATTCTGTATGTATTTATTTATCTTATTCTGTATTTATTTGTTTAGAGATTTACATGGCTGTCCACTCACTTGCAGTGACTCTAGGCAGCTTTCAGAAAGAAAATCTACCTACCTACCTATATTTTTTTATTTTTATTTTTTTATTTTTAATTACATTTATATGCCACCCTTCTCTGAAGACTCAGGGCAGCTTACAATTTTTGGAGCACAACCCAGTGTGCTCAGCAATAGCCTTCATTCCATTGTATCTGCCTGCTTATTACTAAGCGGCATTTTTACAAGGTCAGCTAATTGCCCCCAACAATCTTGGGTCCTCAATTTACCTACCCCGAGAGGATGGAAGGCTGAGTCAACCTTGAGCCTGGTGGGATTCGAGCCTACAGCAATTGTAGACAGCTGGATCTTAAGAGCAGGCATTTAACAGCCTGAGCCACCAAGGCTCATTACATATCACTATGTAAATCATAGGAGTGGGGGGAGGAGGAGGAGGAGGAGGAGGAGGGAAGGGGAGGGGAGGAGGAAGAGGGGGAGAAAGGGAGAAGGTGAAGCAGAAACAGGAGAGACTAGATGACTTTAAAAAATAAATCTGCCTATATACAGTATATTACTATATACAGTAGAGCATATCATCTACGCGTCTCTATCTACCTGTATCTACCATGTATACCGTCTATATGCCCGCATCCTGTATGTATCATCGGTCCATTTGCAAACAATTGAGGATCAGGAGAGGCGCAACGTTTGAAAGGATACAATAGGATCGGATCTACCGCCACTGAATGGGAATTTAAATAGGAAAAAAAACCAAAAGGCTCTTTTCTCTCCCGGTCAGATGTCTCCTATTGCTGATGTCAATCATCCAGCCTATAAATCAGCTGCTCTCCCCCTCTTCCTCCCCGCTCCCCCCCCCGAAGAAAACCCCTGCGCACTTGACTTGAAAAGAGTTTGCGGTCGAACTTGTTATGTAAAACAGCTTTGCGTCCTTTATTAAACACCGCAAAGAAGATCCGAGGTTGGCGTCTTCTTCAGGCGGTTGAGCAGGATCGGGGTGGGCGAAGGGGTCGAGGGAGGCCCGGAGGTCCTGACGGCCTCCAAGTGGCTGGGCGTGGGTGCGAATCCCGCCTAAACCAAGCGCCCCCGTTTCCAGCCGATGGCTTTTGGCCGTGTGTGAAACGCAACACACTCAAGAGAGTGCGAAGTTTTCCTTTCGCCTTTTATTTTAACCAAAAAAAAAAAAACCTCCGTTGGTGCCTTTGGGAGAAATCAAAGCCGTCGACCCCCCCCCCCCAATGATGACCCTTGTATTCTAGGGCTGGGGTCTCCAACCTTGCTGGCTGAGGAATTCTGGGAGTTGAAGTCCACAAGTCTTAAGGTTGGCCAAGGTTGGAGCGTCCTGTTTCTGCGGGGTTTTGTCGCATCGTTGCTTTCGTTGTGACCCCCCCCCAACCCGAACCCCGCCCCCCATATTAAGTTTAGCTGCAAAACAGCAGCCTGCTGGTCCATGTTTGGGGTGAGGGGAAATCCAGCTGCTATTTCCGAGAATGGGAGGGTCTTCCTCACCCTGCCCACCCCCAGAATCCAGGCCAGTTCTCTTCCTGCTCAGTTGCCAATCCTGACCTCTCGGCTTTTCTGGTTCGGCCCCTCCTGCCCCACTTCCCCTCCAGGGGGCCCTACAAGCCCCAGGTTGTGCAGGGCACCCACAGCCACCTCTAGGGTCCCCCTTCTCTCTGCAGGCAGCAAGCACCCTGCCTGGCTGCTTCATGTCCCAGGGGCAGGTCATACTGCAGGGTCTCCAGGCCCACCCCCTCCTCCTCCTTCCTCCTAATCCTCCTCCTTCATCACCATCACCCCTTCCATCTCTTGCTCCTGCTCCTCCTCCATCACGCTTCCTCTCTCCTCCTCTTCTCTTGGTCCTTCTACATAACCTTCCTCCTCCTCCTCCTCCTCCTCCTTCATAATGCTTCCTCTCCTCCTTCTCTTTCTACATAACCCTCCTTCTCCTTTCCCTCCTGCTCCTGCTCCTCCTACATAATGCTTCCTCTCCTCCTCCTTCTCCATACCCCTCCTTCTCCATTCCTGCTCCTCCTCCATAACACTTCCTCTCCTCGTTCTGCTCCTCCTCCTTCTATATAACCCTTCTCCTCCTCCTCCTCCTCCTCTTCCTCCTCCCTCTCCATTTTTCATAACCTTTCCCCTCCTCCCGCTGTTCCACTATTATCCCCCCAAGCAAAGTCCTTCAGCCAGGCTTTCTCGCACTGCAGGCTTCTTGTAAATGCCAGCCTGGCCACAACCTCCCTGTCCAAGCAGGCCCTGCTTAGAGACCTTGGATGGAGGTCTCCCATAGAGGGGAGCTGGTTGGTCAGTCACTTCTAGCGTCTCTGGGCAACGGAGGCCTGTCCAGCAGAGCTGCCCCGGCACCTGCTCTTGGGTTTTCAGTTTCCATGCATGCTCCGCCTGTTCATCACGTGTCTAAGCAATGAAATGCAGGAGCTAGGTAGGACAAGTCTAGGGAAGAGAAGAACTTGGGGTGACATGATATTTGAGGGGCTGCCCCAGAGAGGAGGAAGGGGTCAAGCTATTCTCCAAAGCACCTTTGAAGGCCAGACAAGGAACAATGGGTGGAAGCTGAACAAGGAGAGATTCAACCTGGAAATAAGGAGAAACTTTCTGACAGTGGGAAGACTCAACCAAAGAAACAGAAGTTGCCTTCAGAAGTTGTGGCAGCTTCATTTCTGGAGGCTTTCAAGAAGAGATTGGACTGCCCTCGGGCAGAAATGGTGTAGGGTCTCCTGCTTGGGGAGGGGGTTGGACTGGATGACCTCCAAGGTCCCTTCCACCTCTGTTCATTTGTATCTGTAATTCTCTCCACATTCTCCAACCTTGAACAATATCTTTGAGTCTTTCTCTGCTCTGGCCGGTGTCAGCGTTGATG
>CM019150.1:2409664-2430106 GCA_009733165.1 Naja naja
TTATCTATTCTCTATTCTATTCTGTTACCTATTCTATTTCTATTCCTATTCTATTCTGTTATCTATTCTCTATTCTATTCTAATTCTATTCTATTGTGTTATCTATTCTATTCTCCCTTCACTTCTCTTCTATTGTTATTTATTCTCTATTCTGTTAGCTATTCTATTTCTATTCCATTCTATTCTACTCTAGTCTTGTTATTTTCGATCCTGTGCTATTTTACATTCTATATTCCGTTAAATTCTGTTCTGTTTATTCTATTCTATGTTTTATATCCTCTCCTCTCCTATCCACTCCGTAGTACTTCCCTTTTCCATATGTCCATTGGCATTCTTCGTGGCTGTTTCCTCCTCTCTTCCCACCCACGGCCTCTGCTCTGCTGCTGCTGCTGCTGCTGTTTTGGCTCTGGGTTTTTGCAAACTTTTGGGGGAGGGGGCTCCCTGGTTGATCCCGGCTGATCTGGGATCCTGGTTGAGGTCAGCGCAGCCTTGAGCCCACCCACCCCTCTGGCCTGTGGTGATGTCACTGTCCCTCAGAGTTCCTGGGAGCCCCTCTTTGTCCTTCAAAGTGCCCTGTGCCTGAGCCAGGACTGGCCCCGATCCAGCTGTGCACACACAGCACTCCCTCCCACGAGGGCATCCACACATTGTTCAGGCTAATTGACTGGGCACCAGAATGCCAGCTTGGTTGCCTTGGCAATAGGGGGATATTCCCCCCCCCCTTTTCTTCTCCCTTGAATGGATTTTAGGCTTTGGAAGGAAGGTGTGAACCGTTGCCAGGGAGGCTCTGGGGCATTTGCTCCAAAGATGGTGGTGGTGGTGGGGTGCTGTTGTTGTTTTTGCAAGCTCCCAATTTGGGGCCAGGACTAATCTCTTCATTTGGCAGCTTCTCCAGGAATTTTAAGTCGGAAATGCAGCGGCAGAAGTGAACGGCTGGCTTGGATCAATGAGCAAAGTGGCACACGCAGAAGGGAGGCCGAGAAATTTGGGGTAGAAGAGAAACTGGACTGTAAATGTCCTGGGGTGGGGTAGGGTGGGGGGGGTGTCAATCAGGGCAGGAGGGTGGCTGCAAGCATACAATCAGAGCAGGTGCAAAGGGGTGGGGGCTTGTGGCAGAATAGAGCTGGGAGGGACCTCGGAGGTCTTCTAGTCCAGCCCCCGCTCAAGCAGGAGACCCTATACTGTTCCAGAAATGGCTGTCCAGTCTCTTCTTGAAAACTTCCATTGATGGAGCACCCACACCTTCTGGTGGCAAGCAGTTCCACTGGCCGATCGTCCTCCCTGTTAGGAATTCCAGGTTGCTTCTCTCCTGGATTGGTTTCCATCCCTTGTTTCTCGTCCTGCCTGCAGGGGCTTTGGAACATGGGGGGGGAACAGATGGGTTTCCACCCCCTCAATGGTTTCTTGGGAAGTTCTCCCAGCTTCTGCCCCCATCCCATCACACCTAGACACAAATCTAGAAAGCAGCGGCCTCACACGTGGCAACTTTGTGGACTGCAACTCTCAGAATTCCTCAGCCAGCTTTGCTCTGGGAGTTGCAGTGCACCAGCCTTACGTTCTGGGAGTTGTAGTCCAAAAGCCTTTAATTCTGGGAATTGTAGTCCATCAGTCTTACGTTCTGGGAGTTGTAGTCCAAAAGCCTTTAATTCTGGGAATTTATTTATTTATTTATTTTATTGGACTTATATGCCGCCCCATCTCCGAGCTTCGCTCACAACTAAAAACATACATTTACAATAAATAGCTAAAAAAGAATTATTTATTTTATTTATTTTATTTTATTGGACTTATATGCCGCCCCATCTCCGAAGACTCGGGGCAGCTCACAGATTAAAACATATAAATACAATAAATAATTAAAAAGAAATTAAATCACTAAAGCCCAATAAAACCCAAATTAAAATTTAAAACTATCCCACCCCGACAGGTGATCACAGCCCGACTTGGTCAAATAGCCAGGTCTTCAAATCGCGGCGGAAGGTGCGGAGGTCAGGGGCCAGGCAGAGGTCCAGAGGCAGTTGATTCCATAAGTTCCATAATTGTAGTCCATCAGTCTTACATTCTGGGAGTTGTAGTCGAAAAGCCTTTAATTCTGGGAGTTGCAGTGCACCAGCCTTACGTTCTGGGAGTTGTAGTCCAAAAGCCTTTAATTCTGGGAATTGTAGTCCATCAGTCTTACAATCTGGGAGTTGTAGTCCAATAGTCTTACATTCTGGGAGTTGTAGTCCAAAAGCCTTCAATTCTGGGAGTTGTAGTCCAAAAGTTTGCAGAGTCTGTAGTGGTTGCAGATCCCAGGGGGTCACATGATCCCCTTTTGAGACCTTCTGACCAGCAAAGTCAATGGGGAAGCTGGATTCGCTTAACCACCGGGTTACTGGCTGCAGTGATTCACTTAATGACTGTGCAAGAGAGGTTGTAAAAAGGGGACAAGAGGATTCACTTAACGAACGTCTCCCTCAGCAGTTGGAAATGGAGGCTCAATTGTGACCCATTGCCTTGGAAAGAGATGGGCGCCCCCTGGTGGCTCCTTGTGCATTTACAACCTCATTAAAAATTACAGTCCTATTTGTTTGTTCGATCGATTTTGCAGCCAGTTAGTGCGTCTTCCGCATAAATTACCTGCTCCCTCACATGCCCCCCCTCCCACTGGCACTGCAGGATGCTGGAAAAAGTGGGCGGGGTTTAAGGTGAACTCTAGACTCTGAAAAAAGTGCAGAGAAGAGCAACCAGGATGATGAGGGGACTGGAGGCTAAAACATACGTTGAACGGTTGCAGGAACTGGGCCTGGCTAGTCTAGTGAAGAGAAGGACCAGGGGAGACAGGAGAGCATCTTCCAATATTTGAGGGGCGGCCACAGAGGGGAGAAAGAGGTCAAGCTATGTCCTAAAGCGCTTGTACGCCAGACAACAAATAACGGATGGAAATTGAACAAGAAAAGAATCAACCTGGAAATTAGCTGGACAACCAGCTAAATAGGAGCCAGCTGTGTGTAGCGGCAGCCAGAAAAGCCAATGCAATCCTAAGTTGCATTAACAGAGGGATACAATCGAGATCAAGGGAGCTACTAATACCACTCTATAAAGCCTTAGTAAGGCCACACCTAGAGTACTGCATCCAGTTTTGGTCACCACATTAAAAAAAAGATGTTGAGACTCTAGAAAAAGAGCAGAGAAGAGCAACCAGGATGATGAGGGGACTGGAGGCTCAAACATACAATGAACGGTTGCAGGAACTGGGCCTGGCTAGTCTCGGGAAGAGAAGGACCAGGGGAGACAGGAGAGCAGCCTTCCAGCATTTGAAGGGTTCAAACTATTTTCCAAGGCACCTGAAGGCCAGACAAGGAATAATGGATGGAAACTGATCCAAGGAGAGATTCAACCTAGAAATAAGGAGGAATTTCCAGACAGCAAAGACAATCAACCAATGCAACAGAAGTTGCCGTCAGAAGTTGTGGGAGCTTCACCCTCTGGAGGCTTTCGAGAAGAGACTGGACTGCCATTTGGCACAAAGTCTCCTGCCTTGAGCATGAGGTTAGACTAGAAGACCTCCAAAGTCCCCTCCCAGCTCTGTTCTCCTGTTGTTATGTTATTCAGTTCTTTGGCGTGGATGATTGGTGGCTGAACTGGATTTTTCCTGGTTTGGCAGTGCAAATTTGGGGATATTCCTGCCCCTCAGAGGACAGCAAGAAGGTCAGGAGCCACCCTCAACCAAACCCCTCTTGGCATTCAACACGTTCGCCCTGGCTGCCAAGGCTCCTTCCATCGCAAAAGGGCACCTGCAGAATTGCTGGAAGCAGTTTCTGAAAGGCAGAACAAGGGCGGCCAGATGGTGGGTGAGGAGAGCTGCAGCCCTGCTTGCTGCTGGCCAGAAGGGCTATGAGGGGAGGCTGTGGGGGGAGGCCAGGCAGCCAGTAGAGAAACAATGCAGACCCTCTTCTAGCACTGATGAGGTTCCCTAGTTGGGTCATGAAACATCTGCAAGGAAACAACCAATCTCAGAGAGCACCAAGGACCCCACAGTCCTCCTCCTCCTCCCTCTCTCCTTCCTTCCTTCCTTCCTTCCTTCCTTCCTTCCTTCCTTCCTTCCTTCCTTCCTTCCTTCCTTCCTTGCTTCTCCACTACGCAAACCTCTTTTCTTCTAGTTGATGTTCCCTAGTTGGGTCATGAAACGTCTGCAAGGAAACAACCAAGCTCAGAGAGCACCGAGGACCCCACAGTCCTCCTCTTCCTCCTCCTCCTCCTCCTCCTCCTCCTCCTCCTCCTCCTCCTCCTCCTCCTCCCCTCCTCCACACACCCCACTCCCATCTAGCACTGAAGATGTTCCCTACTTGGGTCATGAAACCTGTGAAAGAAAACCAGCAAGCTCAGAGAACAGCAAGGAACTAAACCAACCCCCTCCTCCTTTCCACAACCTCTCCCCCTGCTTTCTAGCACTGATGATGTTCCCTAGTTGGGTCATGAAACATCTGTAAGGAAACAACCAAGCTCAGAGAGCACCAAGAACCCCACAGTCCTCCTCCTCCTCCATTTCTGCTGTGCCCTCAGGGTCACCTGAACACTGCAAATGGGTGTGGAACCTTCTTACAACTGCTGAAAAGATTCTGTTGTAAACAGGAGACAGGTGGGGTCACCTCCAAGTGACCTCAGTGACTCTCAGAGAGAGGTCTAATGACCAGAGGACTGCGAGGAATGTAAATCCTTCCACCCGCAAACCATTCACTCAAGAACCAAAGAAGCTACTTGGATGAGGAACGAAACGCCTTCAAGGATAAACAAAGAGAGTCCAGTTGCCTTTTGGAAAAGAAACCCATCGGGATGACCCTGGAGGTGTTGCCATGGTCACAAGGACGAGGTCTGGTCATAAGTCACCGTATCCAGGGCTGGTATAACTTCTAACATCATTAAAAACCCTAACCCTCCCTTTTCACGGCTCCTTGTTTTCAGAAGAACTCAACATCCTCAGCGATCTTTTGTGAGCCCCAACTTGCAAGGAGCAACTTCTGTGTCTGTGAGATGCTTCCATAAGGTCATTTCAAATCCTCTTTTGTCCCCTGGGCTTAGTGGGCAGGAGGAACCCACAGGAGTGGCCGGAAATGGCTTTACCAAAATCTGGCATTTTCCGGCTGCAGTTGGGGAAGCTTGTGCAGCCACCAGGCCTGCCAAGAGAAAAAGGTATCATGGCACCCACATCCCCTCCCGCTTCTCGATCCCAGTTTGGGGCAGAGTTTCCCCAAAGGGCCAGGCCAGCCCAGTCAGTGGAGGAGATGCCACTGAATTGCAAAACGGCAAATCGTGCCTGCTCCAGATTTAAGGCTAATTTTAGAAATGTTCCGCTGAAGGCAGGCAGGCAGGCAGGCAGGTGGTGCAGCACCGGAGGGCCGCAGCTCCGTTGCAGAGGGTGGGTTTTCATGCAAGAGGACTTGGGTTCAGTGGTGCTCATCCCTCCTGCGTGGTGGGAGAAAAATAGCTGAGATAGCAGATAGAACAGAACAGAAGGTAGAACAGAACAGAACAGAACAGAATTCAAAATAGGGAAGGGAAAGAGTGCAGAGAGGAGCAACAAAGAGGATTAGGGGACTGGAGGACAAAAACATACGAAGAACAATTGAGGGAATGCTCTGCTGGCTGGGGAATTCTGGGAGTTGAAGGCCATCCATCCCTCCACTGGTCAGGCTGCGGAAAATAGAATAGAATAGAAAATAGAACAGAATAGAATAGAATAGAATAGAGATGAATAGAATAGAATAGAATAGAAAATAGAACAGAATAGAATAGAATAGAATAGAGATGATAGAATAGAATAGAAAATAGAACAGAATAGAATAGAATAGAGATGAACAGAATAGAGATGAATAGAGATGAATAGAATAGAATAGAAAATAGAACAGAATAGAATAGAATAGAATAGAGATGAATAGAATAGAGATGAATAGAATAGAAATGAATAGAATAGAATAGAATAGAATAGAATAGAATAGAGGAATGAAGAATAGAATAGATTGGAATGGAATGGAACAGAATGGAGCAGAGCAGAGCAGAAGAGAACAGAGTAGAGTGGAGTGGAGTGGAGTGGAATAGAATGTAGAATATAGAGAATTGAATAGAATTACAGAACAGAATAGAAAATATGGAACGGAATGTAACGGAACGGAAGAGAAGAGAACCTTCGGGTGGGAAGGGATCTTGGAGGTCCTCTAGTCCAGCCTTCTTCTCAAGCAGGAAACCCACTACCATTTCAGACAAATGGCTGTCCAATCTCTTCTTGAAGACCTCCAGTGATGGAGCACCCACAACGTCTGAAAGCAGGCCTTTCCACTGATTGATTTTTCTCACTATTAGGAAATTCTTCCTTAGTTCTAAGTTGCTTCTCTCGTTGATCAGTTTCCATCCGTTGCTTCTTGTCCTGACACTTTGGTGCTTTGGAGAATAGGTGGACCTCTTCTTCTCTCTGGCGGCCTCTCAAATACTGGAAAATTCTATCATGTATTTCTTGGTCCTTCTCTACATTAGAACATAGAATAACAAGAGTTTGGAGGGACCTTGGAGGTCTTCTAGTCTGACCCACTGCTCAAGCGGGAGACCCTGGACCATTTCAGACAAGTGGCTGTCCAATCTCTTCCTCGAAGCCTCCAGTGATGGAGGACTCACAACTTCTGAAGGCAAGCTGTTCCTTCCTTCCTTCCTTCCTTCCTTCCTTCCTTCCTTCCTTCCTTCCTTCCTTCCATCCCTCCCTCCGTCTGTCTGTCTGTCTCTATTGTGTATACTCACAAAATTAACTCACAACACTGTGTCTTTACTGGCACAAGCTTTGCTGGCAGAAGCACAAAGCCGAAGACACCAGCCTGAAGATGGCGAGTGGGATCTCGTCGAAACGTCGCCAAGGTATTCTCAATCTTACACGGGACAAGACCCGAATACACCAAGACCTACATACCTTTACCCGTGAAAATCTACGAAAACAAATATATCTTTTACCCAAAATCAGGCAAAGCAGGCAGGCAGATTGAGTTGCTCACAGAATCACAGATTCATTCAGAGATCTATCTTTCTGCCATCGGCTGCCTGAGTCTGCACTGAAAAATAGAAGCTTCAGTCCTGAGGAAGGTTCAGCTCTGCTTTTAGATTAGCTAGAAAGCAAGAAATCAAGGACCTTGGAAAGCAAGGGCCTTGGTGGTGCAGGCTGTTAATAGCCTAGCACTTAGTTCCAGCTGCCTGTAATTATTGCAGGCTCGAATCCCACCAGGCTCAAGGTTGACTCAGCCTTCCATCCTCTTGGGGTAGGTAAAGTGAGGACCCAAGATTGTTGGGGGCAATAAGCTGACTTTGTAAAAATGCCGCTTAGTAATACGCAGGCCTATACAATGGAAGGAAGGCTGTTGCTGAGCGCATTGGGTTGCGCTCCAAAGATTGTAAGCTGTCCTGAGTCTCTGGAGAAGGGCGGGATATAAATATGAATTTAAAAAAAAAGAAATCCAACCATTTCCTGCTTTCCAGCTACTCTAAATCTCCCGGCACAGCAGATGGTCGGGGGAAAAAAAGGGGGGAAATATCAACTTACCAAAGGCAGGCGAGTTGGATGGCGCGCATGCCAGGTAAGGAGTGAGTGGGTGGGGAAGGGCAGGGCCAGCCAGTGGTGCGATTTGCCGGTTCTCCGAACTGGACAGAATCATAACAACCAGTTCTATAGAACTGGACCAACCAGGTAGAATCCCACCCCTGCATCCCTCCCTCTGTCTGTCTGTCTGCCTCTCTCTATCGTGTATCTTCCATCCGTTGCTTTCTTGTCCTGCCTTGAGGTGCTTTGGAGAATAGGTGGATCCCCCCCCCCCTTCTCTGGGGCAGCCTCTTAGATATTAGAGCAGGGGACAGGGTCAGTTGGAGAAGGAGGGGGGGGTCTTCATCCTTGGAGGAGGAGGAGGCCTATTCATGTGACCCTTGGGCCAGAGAGGTGGGAGATGCCTCTCCCTGCTCCTATCCAAGGGATTCCCCATCAGATGCCTGCTGAGTCACTCCTCTAAAAGGCTGCCTTGGATTTACTCCAGGTAGCAAAAGAGGAAACATTTCCTGATTGTGTTCCTCTACAGCCTCAGTTCCATCTCTTTATCTTGCCGCTCGTAATTCCCCCAGGGGAAAAGCGAGGTTTTCGTTGGAGAAGATGGAACTAAAATAGAAGCTGCGTAGCTCAGCCTTTTCCTGGTTCCTTTTGAATACTTGGCTGCCTTTTTTTTTGAACAGCTGGTCCTTTTCTTCTGAAGACGCGTGTGTGTGTGAAACATCCTTCTGGTCAGGGGTCTCCGACCTTCTTGTGGTTCGTGGCCTCTTTGGTCAATCTCTCAGTTGACCTCTGTAGTTCTGGGCTGCTGTGGCTCTCCCTTCCTCCTGTCAACCAGTTCTTCTCCATTGGTGGCCTTCTGTCTTCATGAAGTTTCGGGTGTATCTCCACCTGCTTCTTCTGATGTCTCCAAGCTTCCTTCTACCTCGGGATGGGTGGCCATTGGACTCTCAAGACGTCCCTTTTTGTAACAGAACACAATAACTGAATTGGGAAGGGACCATGGAGGTCTTCCAGTCCAACCCACTGCTTATGCTGGAGACCCTATACAATTCCAGACAAAGGGTGGTCCAATCTCTTCTTAAAACCTCCAAAGTTGGAGCACCAGAGGTGGGTCTTCAGCTGGTTCTGACCAGTTCTGGAGAACCGGTAGCGGAAATTCTGAGTAGTTGGGAGAACCGGCCAATCCCACCTCTGACTGGCCCCGCCAACCCCATCTCTTCTCTGCCTCCCACTGAGTCCCAGCTGATCGGCTGGGCCTCCTTTGGTTGCCCTGCATGGGAGAATGGAGCTGGAAAGCAGGCTAGTGGGGTGGGGAAGGAATGGAGATTTTGCAGTATATCCTTCCCCTGCCACACCCACCAAGCCACGCCCACAGAACCAGTAGTAAAATTTGTTGAATCCCACCACTCTGGAGCACCCACAAGTTCTGGTGGCAAGCAGTTCCACGGGTTAACTTTTCTCACTGTTAGACAATTCCTCCTTAGTCCCAGGTGGCTTCATCTCCTTGATTGGTTTCCATCTGTTGTTTCTTGTCCTGCCTTCTGAAGATTTGGAAAATAAGTTGACCCCCTGGTCTTCTTCTTTTTTAACAGTTTATTTATACATTTTCTCTTTACATACATAAGTGTTTTGTCTGGATCATTTTGCTTACATAATGGCACTTTTCCAGTTCTTAATTTCTACCTCTATTATCCAACCATTGGTAGAATAAGTCCCACGGTTGAAAATATTCTGTATCTTCTTTTTCTTTTATATTTAATGTCAGTCTATCCGTTTCTGCACAATCTAGTTTTTTTTTTAATTACATCTTCTTCATTTCTCCAGTGCTGTGCAAATACAATTCTTGCTGCTGTTAAAACATGTAATATTAAATATATACTCCCTTTACCATACTTATCTGGTATTATACCTAACAGAAATATTTCTGGCTTGTATAATCTATAGGCTGCTTTAACCTTTTTCTAACCATGTGTGTATTTTTGTCCTGATTTTTCTTTTTCTTTTTTGCTTTTGCACATGTCTACCACATATGACCCCCTCTTCTTTGGGGCAGCCCCTGAGATATTAGGAGACTGCTATCATGTCACCCCAAGTCCTTCTCTTCGTTAAACTGGACAGACCCAATTCCTGCAACCGTTCTTTGTAGGTTTTAGCCTCCAGTCCCCTGATCATCTTTGTTGCTCTTCTCTTGAGTTCCCTTCCTCATTATACCATTTCCCCGAAAATACAACCTATCCTGAAAGTAAGTCCCAGTTTGTTTGTTTTTACATGTGTGCCCAATTTAAGCCCTACCCCCCCAAAATAAGCCCTTATTAAGATCCCACCCACTCCAGAGTGGACAGGTAAAAATTAAGCTAGGGTGGGGGTGGGGTAGGTGGAGCTGCCCTACTACTTACCTTTGGACAGGTGTAACCAGGCCTCACACCCCCAACACCTGCCTTGCTGGCCCATTTCTTCTGCAGCTGGCAAGGCTTTCCTGAAGGCCTCTGGAGCTGGTAACAAAGCTCTGGATCGATCCTGAGCTCTGTTATCGCATGCAGAGGCCTTCAGGAAAACCTTGCCGGCCGCAGAAGAAGAAGATTTACCTGAAGGCCTCTGACAGCGAAAAGGAGGCCGGGGGCAATGCATGCAAGTGAGGTTAGTCAGTGGACGGCATCCCCCGAAAATAAGACCTGGTGCCTTTTTGAGCAGCCAAAAAAAAATATAAGACAGGGTCTTATTTTGGGGAAACACGGTAGATAGCTCTCAATAGACAACCATTCATTTGGTGACCATTTGAAGTTACAATGACATTGAAACCAGGGACTTATGACCAGTCCTCATGCTTATGACCTTCTCTGCATCTGCACATTCAAGTGGTTGGCATAAATACATTCAGCATGTATTGATTAGAGTTGCAGCATCTGGCAGTGATCTCTATTTGCGAACTTCCCGGCTGACTTAGAGAACAGAACAGAACAGAACAGAATAGAATAGAATAAATAATATGAATAGAATAGAATGGAATAGAATAGAGTAGAAATGAATAGAATAGAAATGAATAGAATAGATATTGGAAGGAGTAGAATAGAATAGAATAGAATAGAAATGAATAGAATAGAATAGAATAGAATAGAATAGAAATGAATAGAATAGAATAGAATAGAATAGAATAGAATAGAATAGAATAGAATAGAATAGAATAGATATTGGAAGGAATAGAATAGAATAGAATAGAATAGAATAGAATAGAATAGAATAGAATAGATATTGGAAGGAATAGAATGGAATGGAATGGAATAGCAATAGAACAGAAAATAGAATAGAATAGAATTCTTTTTTATTGACCAAGGAATTTGTCTTGGTGCAAATGCTCTCACTGCACATAAAAGAAAAGAGACATTTGTCAAGAGTCAGGAATCAGAAGGTAATAATAGTCATTGGGTACAACAAGGAAAGTCAGTGGGAGAATATGGGTTTGCTTAATGACCACTGTGATTCACTGAACGACTGCAGGAAATTCACTTCAGAGTAAAGAAGGTTGTAAAATGGGGGAGTGTGACTCACTTAACAACCGCTTTGCTTAGCCATGGTAATTCTGCCCCCAATTGCGGTCACAACTCCAGGACTGCCTGTAGCATCGCCCATGGCTGAGTCCTGCTTATCCCTGCTCTGAGTTGATTAAAATCAGCTTTCTTGAAGTCAGACATTGGACTCGCCACGTCTTTCATTTCCCTTAAAAGCCAGCATCTCTTTATCTCCCTCAGCAAACTCCGCTACCCAATAAACTTGCAAAATGTGTCTTCGCTCATTTGACAGAAGAGGAAAACCTTTTCAGCCTAGAGTCCTGCATCCAGTTTTGGTCACCACACTATGAAAAAGATGTTGAGACTCCAGAAAAAGCGCAGAGAAGAGCAACCAGGATGATGAGGGGACTGGAGGCTAAAACATACGATGGACGGTTATGGGGAACTGGGCCTGGCTAGTCTAGTAAAGAGAAGGACCAGAGGACACATGATAGCAGTCTTCCAATTATTGGAGGGGCAGCCACAGGGAGGAGGAAGGGGGTCAAGCTATTTTCCAAGGCACCTAAAAGCCAGACGAGGGACAATGGATGGAAACTGAACAAGGAGAGATTCAACCTGGAAAGAAGGAGAAACTTTCTGACAGGGAGAACCATCAACCCATAGAACAGAAGTTGCCTTCGGAAGTTGTGGGAATTTCATCACTGGAGGCTTTCAAGAAGTGACTGGGCTGCCAGAAATGGTGTAGGGTAAGAAAGAGAGGGAAGGAAGGGAGGAAACAGATGGAAGGAAGGAAGGAAGAAAAAAGAAGAAAGAGAAGGAAGGAAGAAAAAAGAAGAAAGAGAAGGAAGGAAAAGGAAGGAAGGAAGGGAAGGAAGGAAAGGAAGGAAAGAAAGAGATGGAAGGAAGAAAGGAAGAAAGAAAGAAAGGAATGAAGGAAACAGAAGGAAGAAGAAAGAAAGAGAGAGAGAGAGAGAAGGAAGGAAAGAAAGAAAAGAAGAGAAGAGAAGAAGAAGAAGAAAGAAGAAGAGAAGAAAGAAAGAAAGAAACAGAAAGAAAGAGAGAAAGAGAAGGAAGGGAAGGGAAGGAAGGAAGGATCCTGCATTCACCTGCAAGGCTGCTCCATGGAAACTGGCAAAGCACTTCAATGGCCCTGCTTGGGGCTGGGGAGGTTTGCCTAGAGACCCACAGATGCCCCAAAGCCACGGGAGGGGGGGAGATAATGGGAAGCCCTCCCTGTCGGCAAGGCAGAGCTGAGCCTCTCCTCCTCTTGGCATGCCTGAAGCATTTCCACCCTGCAGGCTGCAAAGAGCACAGCTATCTGCTCCACCAAGGATTAGAGAAGAAGCTGTTTCTGAAGGGAGACATTTCGGGGTTTGGCGGCGGCAATAATTTTATGTAGGCATTTGTTTGCTTGGTGCTACAAAGCCACCGCCCTCCTCCTCTTCCTCTGCATCTCCTCTGGCCCTTGCAATCCTCCTCCTCCTCCTCCTCCTCCTCCTCCTCCTCCTCCTCCTCCTCCTCCTCCTCAGCCTCCAGAGCCTCCCTTCTGGCTATAGAAGGCTAGCAGGACGAGGCCTCACCCTGATTTCTCACCAAAATGACTTTCAAAAATATCTTTCTCCTCCTCCTCCTCCTCCTCCATCACCATTCTTCTCCTTCCCCTCCTCCTCCTCCTCCTCCTCCTCCTTCTGCCTGGAGGTCCCTGGCTGTGAGGAAGGAAGGCAGAAGCGCCCACCTCCCTCTGAGGTGGGGCAGGAAGGGAGACTGGCAGAGCAGCCCGGGGTAGTCCCAGCCTTGGGGATTCTGATCCCCTCTGCTTGGGGCTGCCCTGGACTCTTTCTTGGCTCTCCTCTGCTGGAAGAAAGGAGCTGGCCCCACTGTGGCTGTTGGAGGAGGCAACCCCGGCCATCAATTAGCCTAACAAAGGGAAGGACCAGGGGAGGCAGGAGAGCATCTCCCAATATTTGAGGGGCTGCCCCAGAGGGGAGGAGGGGGTCAAGCTGTTTTCCAAAGCACCCGAAGGCCAGGCAAGGAAGAATAATGGACGGAAACTGAACAAGGAGAGATTCAACCTGGAAATAAGGAGGAATTTCCTGACAATGAGAACAATCAACCCATGGAACAGGAGTTGCCCTCAGAAGTTGTGGGAGCTTCATCTCAGGTCACTTCCAAACCTGAGGTTCTTTTCTTTTCTTTTGTTCTTCTTCTCTTGTCTTGTCTTGTCTTCTCTTCTCTTCCACTCCACCCCACTCCACTGTATTCCATTCCATTCCATTCCATTCTTCATTCTATTCATTCTTATTCTATTCTATTCTATTCTATTCCTGTTATCTATTATCTATTTCTCTTCTATTCTATTCCTTATTCTATTCCATTCCATTCTATTTCTATTTCTATTTCTATTTCTATTCTATTTCTATTCCATTCTATTTCTATTCTATTCTATTCTGTTCTATTTCCATTCTATTTCTATTCTATTCTATTCTATTCTATTCTATTCTATTCTATTCCTTATTCTATTCCATTCCATTCTATTTCTATTTCTATTTCTATTCCATTCTATTTCTATTCTATTCTATTCTGTTCTATTTCCATTCTATTTCTATTCTATTCTTTCTATTCCATTCTATTTCTATTCCATTCTATTTCTATTTCTATTCTATTCTATTCTATTCTATTCTATTCCATTCTATTTCTATTCTATTCTATTTCTATTTCTATTCTATTCTATTCCTTATTCTATTCCATTCCATTCCATTCTATTTCTATTTCTATTCTATTCTATTTCTATTCTATTCTATTCTATTTTATTCTATTCTATTCCTTATTCTTCCATTCCATTCTATTTCTATTCCATTCTATTTCTATTCTATTTCTATTCTGTTCTGTTCATTCTATTCATTCCTATTCCATTCCATTCCATTCTATTCTTTCCTATTCTTCATTCCAATATTCCATTCCATTCCATTCCCTTCTCCACAGTTTCCCTGTTCCCTTTGCCAGATGTTTATATACCTCCTTCACCACCTTCAGAAATCCTGGGCTCTCCATCCCTGGAGGCTTTTAAGAGACCGGACAGCCACTTGTCCAGAATGGTGTAGGATCTCCTACTTGGGCAGAGGGTTGGACCCAAAGACTTGAGCAAGAGGTCGGACTAGAAGACCCCTTAGGCCCCACTCAGTTACCCTGTTGTTCTGACACGGCCTCCTGCCCAGCCTGCAGCTCCAGAGCAGCCGGAGGGCAGCTTCCCCGTTTGCAGAGCCAGCCCTGCCAGCTCCATTTGCTCCTGGCCAGCAGTCAATTCTCCAAAAGCCGAGGCCGGGTCCTGCATTGCCAGGGCTGCCTCGGTGATTGAATGATCTACACGGCTTTTGCAAATATTGAATAAAGGTTAAGCGGCGAATTAATATTTAAAGAGGCTGCAGCTTGGTTGGTGTTTTGTTTTTTTCCCTCTGGGAAACGCAACATTTTCCAGGCAGAGGCCAGAGCTGAGTGGAAGGAAAGGATGCGGAGGAAAGGCGGCTGGGCTCAAAGCTTTCTCTGGGGTGGGGGAGGGGTTGGAGGCTTTTGGCGCCATAGCGGGGAAGCTGGTCGGCAGCCCCTCCTACGAAGGGAAAAACCCACCTTGGGAGTTATGTTTATTTATTTATTTATTAGACTTATATGCCGCCCAACTCCCACAGGACTCTGGGCAGCTCACAGTAGAAACACAAAAATGACATTTATAAAAAAATTAAAAACAATTTAAAAACAGTAAACAACAGAAGGGGGGATCTCGCTAGATCTCAGTCACACGATCAACAGCCCCAGGCCTGCCAGAAAAGCCAGGTTTTGACTGCTTTGCGGAAGGCCAGTAGGGTGGAGGCAGTCCGGACCTCGGGAGGTAGCTGGTTCCAGAGAGCCGGAGCAGCCACAGAGAAGGCCCTCTCCCGCGGGCCCGCCAGCCTGCATTGTTTAGCTGATGGAACCCGGAGGAGACCAACTCTGTGGGTTCTTACCGGTTGCAGGGAGACGCAGGGTAGGAGACGATTCTGGAGATAACCTGGTCCTGAGCCATATAGGGCTTTATAGGTAATGACCAACACCTTGAATTGCACCTGGAGACTAATAGGAAGCCATTGCAGCTCGCGGAGAATCAGTGATATGTGGACGTATCTCGGGACACCCACAACAGCTCACACGGCTGCATTCTGGACCAACTGCAGTCTCTGAATGCTCTTGGCTGGTTGACATGTTCAATGTGCAGCACTGGCTGGCCTGCCTGCCTGCCTTTCTTCCTAGGCCTTCCGAACGATCCCCCTGGAAGGTTGATCACAGGCCTGTCTGGACGGGAGGTGGGGTGGACGGGTGGGAGGGCTGCATTTTGTCTTTGATGGGGATGACAAAGAGGGAGAGAAGGAGAATAGGGGAGCCCACAGGCAGAACCTGTCTCTGTGTGGTCCTTGCTGCTCTCTGAGCTTCATCGTTTTCTTGCAGACGTTTCAGGACCCAACTAGGGAACATCATCAGGGCTAGAGGGAAGAGGAGTTTGCAGACATGAGGGGGAGGAGGATAAGGAGGAGGAAGGAGGAGGAGGAAGATGACAACAATGACTGTGGGGTCCTTGATGCTCTATGAGCTTGGTTGTTTTCTTGCAGACATTTCATGACCCAACTAGGGAACTTCATCAGTGCTAGAAGGGATGGAGGATTGCAGAGAGGAGGAGGAGGAGGAGGAGGAGGAGGAGGAGGAGGAGGAGGAGGAGGAGGAGGAGGAGGAAATGACAATGGGGTCCTTGGTGCTCTCTTGGAGGGAGGTTAAGGCAGGTGGTGTTTGGGAGGCAAGAATGCAGATTGTGCATCCTGGGGGTGGGGGGTGGGGAAAGTCTCAGGAACAACCAACCATGTGCAGAGTTCAAGCTAACTACTTCATTGTGTTCTGCCTATAATACAGGAATCCCCTGAGTCCAGCCACTCATTCTTGGGAACCATCAGATAATGTTTCAAAAACCGCAGAGGGGGGAGGTCAGCCCTGGTCTCTTTTGTGATCACGCAGTGACCTCAGGCTAGCTTATCCCAGGGTCTGGGGGGCTGTGAGGGGCAGTGGGCAACCGCAGGCTCCTCTCTGACCTTCAGGACAGAGATGCCACTCAATCTCAGGGTCCCCCTGGACGCGTGGTGCCTGTTCCAGCAGCCCTGGGCCAAGGGCGTTTTCCAGGCGGGATAATTTGGGGTGCCAACTTTGTCCATCCTGGGGCAAATCAACAAAGAATAGTAGAGGAGCTGCCATTCTTCAGCCCAGCCCTTTGCGCTGAACAAGGAGGAAAAACGTAGCTGGAATTGCCTGGATTTCTTCGACCGAGGCAATTTTATTCTATTTTCACTCTGGACTCTTTCGCGGCCCGAGGCGTCTCCGTTGGCAGAAAGGCAGGAGGGTTGAACGAATAACAACCACGCAGGGACGGTAATAACAGATGATGGCGAAGAAGATAAATGCTCGGGAAGTTAAACTATATCTTTCACGCGGGGGCAGGAAAATCCAAATGAGCAGGTTTCTTTCTTTTTTTTAAAGAATGGTTTTAGCTTCATTAAAAATAGGCTGGCGAGGGAGCCCGAAAAATGGCCCAATTTCCTCTCTGCCTCGCCTGTGAATCCTGCTCCGTGAATCCTGCCCATTTCGTGCTGTTTTAGAAACGGGTTTCTGTTGGTTTGTTGGCCGAGCGTGAGATAAACCTACCATTCTCGTATGCAGAGTGTGCAGACTGGAACACACACACACACAAACACACAACACAAACACAGAGTCGGCGCTTGCTTTACTGCAAAATGAGGCAGGGGTCTTCGGAGAGCTGCAACCAAGATGGCATTTGAGCAGGCTTAACGCGGCTCAGCGCAGCCCCCTCTTTTAAAAAGGGGACATTACTTTGAAGCTTTCCCTGTGAAGGTGAGCAATCCATTCCAGCCTTACTCGGGGCAGGACTGACCTCTTATTGAAGGAGGAGAAAGAGAAAAAGCGACCGAGACAATAGAGGGGTGGATGGGATTGTAGAGGGCAGAATCGCAGGTCTGGCAGAGACACAGGTGGGAGGGAAGAGGCACAGGTGGCCCATGTTGTGGTTCTCCGGCAGCCTGTGCAGACAGCAGTGGAATCGGACAGTGGGGAAGAACGGGGACCAGCCTGGGAGTCTGTGGAGGACTTGGACGAGGGTCCTGAGTCCAATGCAGAGATGGGGGGTGGGGGAGTGGGGTGCTGACACTGGAGCCTTCGGAGTCTGGCAGCAGCAAGGCAGAGGACCCAGGGGACCCTGTTCCCAGTGCGCATGTGCGCAGAGCTGCTAGAAGGCAAGAGCAGCTGAGACAAAAGGGGCAGTGATTGCCTCTCCCATAAGGGATAAAAGTCAGGCCAAGATGACGAAACCTTTGCAGGAAGCAAAGTAGTTTGATCGGTTCAGAGTCATCCTTGATGCTCTTTGTACTTCGGTTGGTTTCTTTTCTAGTCAATTGGATACTTCTGTTTTTGGCAGCACTTCACAGAACTGAAAGGTGGGTGCTTATCTTGGGGGACTGTTTGAGATGAATTCCAGCTGGGAATGAAAATAATTCCCAGCGTTGCAATAGAATAAGTCTTGTTTTTAAAATAAGCGTGTGCGTAATTATGGTTTAGGAAGCCTGGGTCAGAACAGCCCATCTGTAAGACCACACCTGGAATCCTGCATGCAGGTTTGGTTGCCACAAGATAGAAAAGGTGTTGAGACTCTGGAAAGGGCACAGAGAAGAGCATCAAAGAAGATCAGGGGCCTGGAGGACGAAACATAGAAAGAACAGCTGCAGCAATTGGGTCTGTCTAATTTAATGAAAAGAAGGACTAGGGGGGACATGATAGCAGTTTATTTGAGTGAGGGGTCAACCTATTTGTCAGTGTTCTGAGTAATGCATCCAAAGAAATCAGAACTCTGAGGCAGGAGCATTCTTCAAAGAACACTTTTATTGGAGACTTTATATCAGCACAGCTAGCGAAAACCAACTCTGAAAATTTCCCGCGGCAACAGTCTAACTAAAAGAGTGAAAGTTTCCCTCCCCAAATGTCCCAAGTCACATTGTCCAGTAAGAACAGTTGGCGGGCTCTTGGTCACTCCTATTCCTCTTTCAGCTGCCATCTGCTGGGATGACCTTGGTTCCCATGGGTGTTGTGGTTAGCCGGCAGCAGGTGTGGACAGCTGAGGAGAGCGAGGACTCAGATGAGGGGCCAGGACCATTAGGGTGTGGACTGCTGCCTTCAGAGGTTGTGGGGGCTGGCAGCAGCGATGAGGAGGTTCCCGGGAGCCTGTGCCAAGTGCGCATGCATGCAGGATTGCTCATAGGAAACAGCAGCTGCAGCAGCACGGGTGACTCGGGAGTAAGGCTGCAAGGGAATGGCCCCTCCTTCAGGTACATAAAAGCCAGCTGTGAATCGGACGTTCTTTGCAGAAGGCAAAGACGTTTTGAAACTCCAGCCTCGTGGACATTCCAGTATCCTGAGTTTGTATTTGAAGAGTCTTACTTTGCAAATTATTTCTTGTCTGTTATCTTTTGGCAAGGTTTGTGCTTATCACAGCTAATTATTTTGCAAAAGCATTACAAGGTTTCTGTTCCTTTTGGATTGTGTTTGATTTGTTGGAAAAGAGTGTGGCTCAGAACAATGGGAGAGAGCCTTGTTTTGTCTGGAAGACAGTTTAGGTATGTCCTCCCCCCGCCCACCCACTTAGTATGTGGTAACTATGAAGCAGCAAAAGATGTCTTCAGCCAGGTTCGATTCAGAGTTGGCACCATTCCCCAAAGCCCCTGAGGGCAGGAGAAGAAGCAGTGGGTGGAAACTCATCAAGGAGAGAAGCAACCTGGAACTAAGGAGAAATTTCCTGGCATAGAGAACAATTAACCAGTGGAACGACTTGCCACCAGAAGTAATGAATGCTCCAACACTGGAAGCTTTTAAGAAGAGATTGGACAACCAGTTGTCTGAAACGGTTGTAGGGTCTCCTGCCTGAGCAGGGGGTTGGACTAGAAGACCTCCAAGGTCCCTTCCAACTCTGTTGTTCTTTTACCTGTTCTTTCAAGTGGCCCTCAGCTATTCTTCTCTCCTCTCCATGGATGGTGATGATGGGTTGTCTCTTGGCCCCTGCCGGTCTTCCTGGGCTGGATTCATCTTGCCTTCTGGTGGAGAGATGACCTTGAGGAAACTATGCAGTGATGGTTTCAACCCACAAGAACGGCAACATCAAGGTGTTAGTAACAACTTATAAAGTCCTACATGGCTTGGGTCCAGGGTACTTGAGGGAACGCCTCCTGCCAGCATCACATTCTGATCGCCCAGTATGCTCCCATAGGCAGGGCCTCCTGGGGGTACCATCGGTTAGGCATTGTCGACTGGCGGTGCCCAGGGGTAGGGCCTTTTCTGTGGGAGCACCCGCCCTATGGAACCAACTCCCCGTGGACCTCCATTTGGCTCCTGATCTCCGCTCCTTCCACCGGGACCTGAAGACCTGGTTGTTTCAACAGGCCGGTCTGGACTGACTTCGGGGGTGTGGGTTGATTTTTTAGTCTTTGTTTTAATTTTTTAAATTTTATAATCACTGATGAGGCTTGTATTTGTTTAATGGCTTTTTACTGTAATTTGTATTGGGTTTTTATTGTTAGATGCGTCCGAGTCCTTAGGGAGAGAGGGCGGCATACAAGTCTAATATAATAATAATAATAATAATAATAATAATAATAATAATAACAACAACAACAACAACAACAACAACAACAACAAGATGCTTGAAGACCAAGAAGCAAAGAAAAGTTTTGGGAGAAAGCCAGATTGGCTCCATACTAGGACATAAGAGGAAGGGAAGGAGAAATTAGACAGGCTTCCAAGAACTCGATAACATCCATTGGGTGCATCAGTAGAGTTCTCATCATCCTCTGTTTCCTGATCTAGCTGATGTCATTGGTGAGCCTCGTGTTGTTGATGCCACCTCAGTGGAGTTTCTACAAGGTCATCTCTAGGTGACCATCGATGGTGATCTGGCTGGAGCAAAGACAATCTGGAAGGTCCCACTGCCTCAGCAGATCTGACAATCATCACATTTGATGACATCATGGGATAACTGCATCCACACCACCTCAGCCAAGATAGACAAGTACCTTGGTGGTCAGGCTCTCTGAGAAAGGCAGGTGCTGGAGGACAGCAGATTGGGAAGTCTGTGGCTAGGTAGGTACTTTTCTTTTGCTCTGAGGAAGCAAAAATTGGAAGGAGATGGAAGCCACATTTGCTGAAGTGGAAGACTTGGGTGAACATGAATCAAAAGCATTTTTGGACTTAACTGAAATAATTTGTAGAATAACGATATGGTTTATTTCATTTTTCTTTGCATCAAACTAC